>WFKH01011581.1:53614101-53664258 GCA_016163765.1 Magallana hongkongensis | reverse complement strand
AGGACCGACGACATCCAAAAATAAGCATTCAATGCTTATATTTATATTCATACTGATGTCTATTTGTATGAAATATATGTGTATTGTCGCTGTAAAGCCATTTTTCTCAGTCAGGGATATGAAACATACATGGAACAGCCATACTAACATGTTATTTAGTTCGCTTCCGCGACTAAAAATATAGTGCAAGAAACTTTGTATAGAAATCTTTTTTTATTACGGAGTAGATATAATTTCATGATTATTTTTCAAAAGTACATATCAAATTGGTTATGTAAGGTTGAACGTTTCATTTAATCTTACAAAAATAAATATACTAAAAACACGTGGTGACGTTTATATTTGTGCTCATGGCGCATGAATTAGTAAAGATTGAACGTCGCAGATGTCCAATGCAAACATAAGGGGAAATATACACCGAATGTAAATATAGGAAATTGAACGTCGCAGATTTCCAATGAAAACATAAGGGGAAATATACACTGAATGTAAATATTTCACTCTGTATGCATAAGAAATGATGAAAACGGAGAAAACGTGTTTCAAACTAACTAAATTAAATCATCTTGATTTGCTCTCGAATTTAAAAATTCGCATTCCAATCTACAAACGTGCGGATGTGTGTACTATACAGTCACTTATAATACGTATCATTCAACATTGATGTACAAATATCAAGGTTCAAACGTTGAAATATGAAACTTCTAGTATATTTTGATGTTTTTATATACAAAAGAAAATGCAAAGTACAATTTACTACATGTATATTAACAGATCTTTTCATCAGCTATTACCAGTATGCACTATAAATGTCAAGTAAAATAAAATTTCTGAGCACATATCAATACATTGGTAGTTCCCGGTATATACATATATTCTCTTATACTGTATCAAATTAAAAAATTGTTTGATCTAAAATATAAGATTATGGATTAATTGAACAATTATGTTGAACGATTCTCAACAATTTTTATTAATGTGGTTTGTGTTTTCTGTTCCCCTACATGTACATCACAGCTGTTTCTCTCTCTATTGCTGTAGGTTGAATCATCATTATGTCCTTCAGATAGCAGATAAGATAGTCAACTATTCGATTCTGATCCATAAATGTGACCTAGAATTGACCACTATGAAAACTAGTAAGTTTTTCAAACAAAGAAACGTGACATGTCTGTATTAGTTCCTCTATTTGATTTTGGCATCCTAATGTTTTTCAGGTGTTCCCGCCTTGGCGTTTTTCTTTACCACCTTTATTGAAGGTATTTTTTGCCTGAAAAATATAACAATTTTGTTTACTAGGTCTCAGTGTAACGTGTTCTGTTCGTGTTCGTTAAAAGCATTTCTGTGTATATTTCCTCTGATATACAATGTAGGTTCTCTGGCGGCCGTATCATGTTTTAACTGTCCGGATAGGGTTGCTTACCCTCGGGATTGCCCGTTTATTACAAAATGCGGGGACCACGAGGTATGTTGTTGAATATATATTGTATATTCACACAAATAATAAATAAGTTATTTTTAAATCCACACATTCCGTCTAAATTGGTTTGTCCAAAGCTTTAGCTCCATACAAATGTCTCAGTCGTGGAAATGAACATACTCACTATCAAGCATGTCATTCAATGACATAATATGGAAATTTTTAATCTATTTCATGCGTGGCTATATCAGAAAGTCGTCATTCATACTACATGCTAGTAATTATGGGAACTGGGTTACTGCGCGCAATGTCAGTACATTTGCAAGTCATGGCCCTGGCCCCAGGGCCATAAAACTTAGACGAGCTCACTTTAGATTATATAAGGAATATAAAGTGGGAAAGTGAGAATGGAATCAAAAGTTTTATGGCTTCGGGGCCTGGTTCAGACTTCATCAGAGCATGTTTAATTATAACTTTATTGTGACGGGAATAAAGATATATTTTTACATTTTCCAGTGTCTTTGTCTGTGATAACACTACGAATCGATTTTGTAATATATAGTCCAATACAGTTCATCAATGATTATTTTAATATTTTATCGTACAATTGCTGAAAATTATATAAATATAAGTAATAAGGAATCATTCTCTGAATATCATGAAGTGATCAAATACGGTCGGGCGTGATCAAATCTATCATGAAGCCCTTCTGGCTCTATTGGGTTTGATCAGCCCCGACCGTATTTGATCATAATATTAAAAGTATGATTCCTTATATGGCATAACTGTAACGTCGTAGTTATAAAATACATATTTTAATCGATTTCAGATTTGTTTCGTCGACCAGTTTGTCACTCCAGACGGGAACATTTTCTTTAGAAGTGGCTGCAGATCAAAATCCGTAAGGTTTTTACAAACTTTATCCCATAAAACCCGCCCTGATCCGTGGTAACAAGCGTCCATGGGCCTGATAGGTTAACTTGAATACAATAAATCCAAGTGTGTTGTTCGGTTGGTTACTTTTCATGGATCATTGATGGTAAGGTTTTGTGTTAGGGTGGTAGATTATTTTTTTGTGGGGGAGGGGGGTGTTGTATTCTATGATCAATATAGCCATATCAACATGCACCTTGAGATACTAGTAATCAATTTCACGATATTGAAAGTTCTAACTTAGGAATTATGGATTTCATTTCATTTTACCCATAACTAGAACCCTTTTGGGGGGTATGGATTTGACATTTACAATACAAGTGCATGTCACCTAACCCTGCAAATATGAAATATCGGGTCAAGATGGGCACGGTAGTTTGACAAGAAACTGATATTTAATTACGACGCACGAAGAAAGACATAACAGAAGTCAGCAATAAAAGTGACTCTGGTGACCAAAAATACAGCTAGAAACTCTGCATCATTTAGATGTGCGGACTAGGAGGCAGGCGGGATATCTCCCCCGAGAAGAGACAGGTAGGGGTGGGCGGCGAGATCAAAGTCTGCGAGGACTGCTGCTCCTCGGACCACTGCAACTACGGCGGCTGTGGACAGGATTGTGAGTAGGCAATCAAATCTTATTAATAATTAACTTATTAAGTCCAATGGACCCTTGTATCTTTGAGCCAACTGAAGACTAATGGAGAGAAATCTATGGACTTTGTTTAAGCTCTTCCTCCTCCCAGTAAAAGGGGTCCCATCTGCTACAACTGTTTCCAGCAGCAGTCCGAGGCTGGCTGTAACAGGGTCACTGTGTGTCCAGAGGATTGCGTAAGAACGACTTCTCTATGATATCAAACTATGATAATACCTCTATAAACCAGACTATATGTAGCATGACACTTGCTTCTGAATTACCGTACAGGAATGCCATATCATGCGGGCCCCTGACGCCAACTATGATTTAGCCTACACAACGGGGTGTGTCCGTAAATCGGTATGTATATCTTTCATCCCAAAATAAGGGGACATCGTAAACGTGTTGTATGTAAGAGTCTGCACTCAGGGAGAGCGATCCCCACACTAGATTAACTGCAGATCGGATCTACTACCGCTTCAGACTTGTCATGCGAGCCATTTGGGATCATCATCCGGGTCATCTTCGGGATCAACCTCGGGATCAACAGCGGGACCCCCTGTGTCTGTGGTAGGGAGGAGAATGATCGAGAACAACTACAACCTGGCTCCTAGAGCTGCCGAGAAGCGCGCCGGGTTCTGTTTCACCTGCTGTCCAAACGACCTCTGTAACCGGAACTGCTCAATGGCCCATGCGCACGCAGCGTCAACCACACCCCCAACGACAACAACCTCCACTTCGACAACAACAACTAGTACTACAACCGTTCCAACAACAACAACAACAACAACGCAAACCACAGCAACAACACCAACCACAACAGCTAGTACCACAACCGTAACCACCACAACAACACCCACAACAAAAACAACGACTCCTCCAACGACAACAACAACCTTACCCACGACGACAACAACATTGCCAACTACCACAACAGCACTGAGTGAGTACCCGTACTTCTTCAACATGAAACTTTATTTCATTTTGATTTTCAGCTGATTATGATCACGTTGAAACACCCTGTATAATCACATTATTGGACACTCAGTAGTATTTTGAGATTTTTTATTAACCAAATTGCAACTGTTCATTGTTTTGAAGTAAAATGTTATGAAATTAGCGTTAATGTATTTCTATGACAGAATGTCCTTCCGATTTCAAGAGGTACTTGAATCACTGCTACTATTTCTCTACGGATATCAAGTACTGGGGAGAAGCTGGACAGTTGTGTAAATTAAAGGGAGGATATTTGGCAAAGATTGACGACCAGTTGGAAGAAGATTTTATCGTCAGTGTCATCCAACCTTTGGTCCACAATGGCCAAATACCAGGCAAGTCAAGATTTCTGCACTTATCATTGGATTCGTTCAGTTACCCAAAATTCTAAAATATTCAGTTTGAATCAATTGTCTTGACGTAATAAACATCATCTTCCTTATGGAGAAATATTAGTGTGTATTCCCTAGTATAAATCGCAACACTAGTTTATATGTTTATACATTTTGAGATTTTGTCGTTATACATCAAATTATCAATATGACTGTCACATCACTATGTGCATACGTCAATTGATCTTTCAGGATATGTATGGGGATACTACATTGGGGCCCATTTAGTTCAGGGGGTGTGGCAGTGGTCGGACGGGGTGCCCCTGAACTATACCAACTGGGGGACAAACGAGCCCGATCACCCCGGGGAGCAGAACTTCGGCTTCATCTTCCTACCGGGACACTATGTCGGAGATTACAAATGGGGCAGTCACAAGGACATGCAGGGAACATCGCGGTTTATATGTGAAAAAGATCTCATCTAATAAACTAGGTCCATATTGTTTGTTTTACTTTAGTTTTTTCAGTGGTGTGTGGGGTCAACTGTTTGTAAAAGTCGTGCGCGGGGCAATGTACTTTGCGAGCAAGACTATAAACCCCTATACTAACCTTAACCTTTTAGTGCTCAGAGATTACTTATACATGCAAGTTTGATATTATTTGCATGACAAAACCCTTACCAAATCTCTGTCTTGTACTATAGTGCGAGTACTTTTATAGCCATTATAACGTTATCAATCAGATACCAGGGATTTTTCTTATCTATCTTTGGATATAATCTTGTATAATTCGAAATTCAAGCCGCGGATATTGTTTCAAGGTAAAATTTAAGAACACTTTAAATATCACTGCAAAAACAAACTACTTCACTAGAAACTTTGTTCAACTACTTTTAAGTTAGTTTGATAAATAACTGTAATTCATGTCAATATATGAAGGGGAGGAAAAGTGACAGGTCAAGCCATGTATGCAGAAACTGAAAATTAACACATCTTATACCAAATGAACAGACAAAAACAAAAATATGCATACAAGGATTCAGAAAAAATGAATTCTTTTTTTATATTTAATATCTTGACATGTACATTTTGTACAAACATTTTTATGTTCAGACGTACAGCAGAATTATGTGAGCATTAACAAATACCTTCAAAATATAAAGCTACAAACAACACAACACACGTGCACAATGAAAATACTGTATAAACTTGTTTTTATAAAGAATGCACTCATATAAAATTTGACTACCCTAAAATATGTTATTCAGAGAATAATTGAGGACTTGTTTTCCATTTATTTCTATAATGAAATCTGAACTTTCCTTAAGGCTCATTCCTTATCCCTGGGGTTATGTTTTAAACAAACTCAAATTACTCAAAAACTCAAAACTCACTCGAGTCTTTGCTCAGGTGAGCTAAAAAGTCATGAACTGCTCACAAGAATAGTTCTAAAATAGTAAATTTAACATTATATAAATATATACACATATAATTAACATGCCATTTAACAGTGTAAGATTGCATTTACAACCTCCTTGGTTTAAATAATTAAAACCTTTTATATATTGTATGAAAATGTGTATGGAATTTATGACAAACCAGGGAATTTTGAGTCTAAAAAAGTGTTAACTGTATCAAATGTAGTTTTTTAAAAATTCAAAATGGCTCTGAAATTGGGTGATGCTACTTGATGTTATGCCTGAGTATTTGATTAAAATATACATGTATATTATGCATATCAACATAACAAAAAAAGTCTCATATACCTTGTACATCAATTTGATACCAAGAAATTTTTGTTCATCAACAAATAAGAAACCATGATTTAAAACTAAGAATTAAAGAATAATGCACTACAACTTCTTTAGTATAAAAGAATATGGTTTTAAAAATCCACACATTTTCATTTCAACTATTTCAAGTATACACAAGTATACACAACATTTCACTAAAAAAAATCAATGAACAGTATAATCTTAACAAGGTGAGAGATAGAAAACAGAAATAGGTTAACATGGAATGCTTACAAAATGTAAAACCACTTGCAAATACATGTTTACAAGTATACAAAAATAAACAAGTGACAATCCCTGAACCATGTGAAGCATGTATGATGTCCAATTGACATTAAATTGCACAAATTTTAATTATTCTTAATGTAAGTACAATGCATCGTGCAAAAAGTCACAGGATTCAACAAGCAGAGTAGGTATTTGTTCAAAATAAAAAAAAATTGATGGCGATGTTCATGTGTTTATCTTTAACAAAAAGTACATGCTAAGTTACCATATGCATGATTATGATGAGTAAAAAATCTGATAAAATGTTTTTTGATTCTTTGCCCATGAAGTGACAAATGAATACCCAATCTGGCATATATACATGTAATACCAAAAACTATTTAGTGTTTAGAAAGTTTAAACCATATTAAAATTCATCAAAAAAAAATGCCTCTACAAAAAAAATCAACATTACTTGCTAATAATTTCAACAAAAATCAGCACTTAAAAAAAAGCACAAAAATAATGAAAAAACAAAGAATAAACTTTAAAATACATTTAAAAAATGCCTCTACCAAACAAATTCAACATTACTTGCTAATAATTTCAACAATCACAGCACTACTAAGATAGCAATAGAAATGACTGCAGTAAAAAAACCCCCAAAAAGATTATGATGTCTAGGATATGAGTCTTTGGGACTCATCGTCACAGCTGATCCTGGAGTTTGTCTCCGTACTCACTCTGTTCCGTGTACTAGCAGACGTCATAATCTCCCCTGACTGAAGGGCCTTCTGCCTCTGTAGCCCTAGCAGTCTCTCAGAACCAGACGACAGAAACACGTCATCTGAACTCTCCATGTCCCCGAAATCACTGTCATAGTCTGAAGTCATTCGGAGAAGATTGTTGCTGATTGAGTTTTCTGTTTCCTGGTCCTTTTGCTTATCTTCCTCAGATTCCAAGCTGTTCTGGAAATTTCCTGGCTTTCCAAGAAAGTCTGCCAGCCTGCTCCAGAAGTGAGGTTTCACACTTTTGTCTGTCCAGTCTAGGAAGGTCTTCCCCATCAACTTGGCTGGAACCTTACACTTTCCAAACTTGATTAAAACCAACACGTCATCCCTCTGTTAAAAACAAAAAACCTTTTATAATTCAAAATTGTTATTAATTCATTTTTTGATAATCTTGAACTGTGCAATATATATCAGTGGTGTTGAAAGATGAATTTATCAATACATTCTACCAATCAAGTAAAACAAAAAAGGAATTAAGCAATTAAAACTTTACATTGACTTGTGAATTGATTTAATACATCAAGTAGAATTAAAAATGCCAATTTTAATTATCAATATAAATGCAGTCAAAATATGATACAATCATTTTTTTTTCTCAAATTTATTTTGATTATATGTGCAAGGTATATAAAATGATACATCAGATGGGACTTCACTGAGTGTACATCTACATTTGTATGAGTGTACCTTGACTATGGCCTTGTTGTGTGCTTGCTGAAGCTCATACTGTCCCCACATAGACTTCAGAAAGTTTTTGGACATCACTATTATTGTTTTTCTGCTTTTGTACACTGCATCCAACACATTTTCAGCTATAGCCATGCCTACAATATAGTAAACAAGAGGCCCATGGGCCACATCGCTCACCTGAGAAACAAAAGGTATGATGAAATCAGCTGAATGGAGTCATAATACAAACTATCTGGACAATGTAGTATAATACACATAGATCCTGTATAAATGAAAATCCATTTTCCCCCTAGATATTCTTATTTTTATTTTCATTAGTCCCTTTTCTAACAGGATGATTTTATAGTCATAACACATGTTGACCATTGCAGTTCTCAAAAAAATCCTAAACAATTGTTTATGTATGGGATATAAACCTACATCAAACTCTGAACCCCTTGTGAGGCCCAAGAATCATCAAAGGGCCAAAGTCTAAACAATTTTAAAGAATCACCTGGCTGATAAGTTTCTGAGAAGAAGATTTTTAAAGATTTACTCTATAATTTCCTATGTAGAAATTCAACCCCCCATTGTGGTCCCACCCTACCCCCGGGGGTCATGATTTTCACAACTTTGAATCTACACTACCAGAGGATGCTTCCACACAAGTTTCAGCTTTCCTGGCTGATTAGTTTCTGAGAAGAAGATTTTTAAAGATTTACTCTATATATTCCTATGTAAAAATTCGACCCCCCATTGTGGCCCCACCCTACCCCCGGGAATCATGATTTTTACAACTTTAAATCTACACTACCTGAGGATGATTCCACACAAGTTTCAGCTTTTCTGGCTGATTAGTTTCTGAGAAGAAGATTTGTAAAGATTTACTCTATATATTCCTATGTACAAATTCGACCCCCAATTGTGGCCTCACCCTACCCCTGGGGGTCATGAATTTCACAAATTTAAATCTACACTACCTGAGAATGTTTCCAGACAAGTGTCTGCTTTCCTGGCTGATTTATTTCTGAGAAGAAGATTTTTAAAGATTTACTCTATATATTCATATGTAAAAATTCAACCCCCCATTGTGGCCCCACCCTACCCCCGGGGGTCGTGATTTTCACAACTTTGAATCTACATTACCTGAGGATGCTTCCACATAAGTTTCAGCTTTCCTGGCTGATTAGTTTCTGAGAAGAAGATTTTTAAAGATTTACTCTATATATTCCTATGTACAAATTCGACCCCCCATTGTGGCCCCACCCTACCCCCGGGGGTCATGATTTTCACAACTTTGAATCTACACTACCTAAGGACGCTTCCGCACAAGTTTCAGCTTTCCTGGCTGATTAGTTTCTGAGAAGAAGATTTTTAAAGATTTACTCTATATATTCCTATGTAAAAATTCGACCCCCAATTGTGGCCTCACCCTACCCCTGGGGGTCATGAATTTCACAAATTTAAATCTACACTACCTGAGAATGTTTCCAGACAAGTGTCTGCTTTCCTGGCTGATTTATTTCTGAGAAGAAGATTTTTAAAGATTTACTCTATATATTCCTATGTACAAATTCGACCCCCCATTGTGGCCCCACCCTACCCCCTGGGGTCATGATTTTCACAACTTTGAATCTACACTACCTGAGGATCTTTCCATACAATTTTCAGCTTTCCTGGCGGATAAGTTTCTGAGAAGAAGATTTTTGAAAATTTCTCAAAAATTTTCGACAATTCCTAATTAACTCCCCTTGAGAAAGGGCGTGGTCCTTAATTTTCACAACTTTGAATCTCCTTTGCCTAAGGGTGCTTTGTGCCAAGTTTGGTTGAAATTGGCCCAGTAGTTCTTGAGAAGATGTCGAAAATGTGAAAAGTTTACGGACAGACAGACGGAAGGACAGACAGACAGACGGACGACAGACAAAATGTGATCAGAAAAGCTCACTTGAGCTTTCAGCTCAGGTGAGCTAAAAACCTTTAAATTGAGGAGGTACAAATTTACTCTGAAAAACATTTATTCCCCTCTTCTTATATAATCTTCAAATGAAAAGATTTTTATTTTTTTTTTATATCTTTACATCTTTCTGTCATCATATGGTGAATTTCTGCCAGTATGAATCTTTCCATCACAATATACATTTAACTACGCAATTTCAGAAAATGATCCCTTTCATTTTAAGCATAAACAAAGACCCCTTAAAGGTAAAAATGCTTGCATATTTCCTTCAATATCCTGTCTATGACCTTTTTACCTGGTACAAAGTCCTTGAAGTCGATGTACACCTTGTAGCCCTCAGTCTCCAGGTTCTTTAACAGCTCCTGTTTTACCCAGTCCTCATCCTCGCTGCTGTAGGAGATGAACACATCATACTCCAGTTCACACTCGGGGACTGAAGACAGAGGACACAGAATGATCAGACAGAACTAGTGCCTACCAACACTAAACGCATCAAGCGTTCATAACGTAGAGTTCTGTGCACTGCATATATGCTTTAAATTAAAATTTCAGATGCCACTTTCCAATTTTAACCTTCATAAAAGCTTATTTCATGTGTTTTTTGTGTTGACTTCCAAGAATAAACCACTATTTCCAGTATTCATAATTCTTCAATTTTTTGGACTATAGGTCTATTTAACACTACATGTACTATAATATATTTACTTACCATCATAGTGCTCTGTATCTGGGGCAGGCCATTCCATTTTCTCTTGGTGTCGTTTTCTGATCAATAAGCCAACAGTCAACAGGAAGAGTAAGAGAACAAACCCACCAGCAGCTACACTAATGATGGCCCAAAGTGGCAGGATATTGGTCTTGTCTCCTCCTTCAAATCAAATACACTAGAGATAAGATTGGTTTTAATATATTGAATATGATATCGGTAACTTTCACACTTTTCTAGATGCAATGAGACATTTCTAAACTTTACCTGGTTTCGCTATTTCAACAGTGATATTTTGGTGGTCACTTCCAAGAGCATTGCTTCCAACACATTGATAGGTGCCCAAATCCTCCTCCTAATGAAAGAAGAATCAAGAGATACATCAAAACTTATCCTTTCTGACCCATGCACTATTCTAATTTGCACCAAATGTTGTTATATTTTAACTCTAAAATCTCTAATTTTGTAAACAATGAATGTGATGTTTTTGATCCTCTAGACTTACTGTGGCATTGTTGACAGTCAGTAGGAGCATGGACTCTGTCTGGTTGTCACTGGTGCTGAATCCATATGTGGTCTTCTCAGTGTCTGGAATATCAGAACCATTGAATCTCCAGTTTCTCTCCAACTACAAACCCCAAAAATTCATAAACGATCTTAGGATGAAAGTGGTTTGTTCATGAGCAAGTACATCAGCTCAGATATTTTGATTTTCACTTTAAATACTTTGACTTAAATTATTTGTAAATCATTCAATTTTTTGTCAAATTTAATGGTATACTTACAGTAAAACCTAAAGGGTTATTTTTGTTAGGATTCCCCACATAAAAAGTACAACTGATGTTGAAGCTTTCACCCATCTTGATGTACTTCACTTGACTTTCTGGATCTACCCGGACCACCCTCGGAGCAGTCTTTTGATTTTGCTCTATTTCAATTGAGAGAACAATAAGTTTGAGTTTTAACCTTCATGCAAGAAATAATAAAGATAGAAAATTTTCCATAGTCATAGAATATTTTCACAGTAATCTGTTAATCTAAATTTTCCTCCATATTTAGAGCCTTTGATACTTAGAAAATGGTAAAATGGGAGTGGTTAGGCCAAAAAAAAGGTTAAAACAGATCAGATCATTGTATACTATGATATATAAAATATTTTATATTGTAGATCATATGATACAAATGAGGTTTACATAGCATCCTTGATAATGGAGATCAGGCTCTGTATCTGAAGCTAAATGTTTAAAATCTAAAGTTACATGAACCATGAAAGTTGGTCAAGACAGCATTTTCTTCCAACATTTAAACCTGCTTTGAACTAATTAGAAAACTTACACCTGCTCCAGCATCCAGATAATCAAGATCAAGTTCTGTATCTGAAGCTACCTCTATATTACACATCAATAGTTATATTGACTGTGTAAGACTGATTGGGTATGAACATAATTCATTATGTAACCAGCTCCATGACCCTTACCCAATTTGAGTTGTTATAAAATCTGAAACCTACCTAAGCATCTGGACAATCAAGATCCCTTTCAGAATCTGAAGCTAGCTTTGTGTTTCATTTACATAGTTAAATCAACCATGCAAGTTTGAATAAGTAAAGACCATTATTTACCTAAACATTTGACCTGCTCCAAAAACTATAATCTTCTTCAGCATCCGAAACCTATAGTTCAGATTCAGCATCCAAGCCTGTTGAGTGCATCAGTATTACAATATGCCCAACCCATTCAATTGCAAGTTTGGTAAAGATAGAACCAATAATAACTTGGATATGGCCATCAAAGGGCACCTGCTCCAAAACATTAACCTCCTCCAGCAATGACCAGCATCCAAAACCTATGACTCAGATCTGGAATCAAAGCCTGTTGAGTACATCAGTATCATAAGATGCATCATTCGTCCAAGTTTGATGAAGATATGACCAGTAATAACTTGGATATGGTCATCTGCTCCAAATACTTTAACTAGGTCTTGACGCCGACGCTGAGGGTAAAGCATAAGCTCCCCTCGACTTCGTCTCAATTAGCTTAACAGCTAAATTATGGTAATAATGTACAAGACAGAGGAAGATGAAAAGCCATTGTAGTTGCCCTATGTCCCCCATTGGACGCAGTGGATTAAGTCAAGTATTAAGTCCAAATAATAATTAATTTAATAAATTTCGATATACTTCATCTGTACTTTGATTTATCATACCTAACAAACATTTTATACTTGATTCACACAACTACACATAAGTTATAAAATATTATGACTTAAATACATGTATAGAACTTTAGAGGCATTTAAATTTATAATACTAATGTATCCAATCTTTTTTACTGTTATTTTTAATTTCAATACTTTCGTAGTTGAAATATTCAATTTTCAACCTATATTTAATTAGATTGAAAATAAATCCCCTTCTCCCCATGCAATCTTACCATCCACTGTTATCTCCTTTGCGTAGCTGTCTGTAATGTAGCCTTGATACCAGAGGGAGCAGTTGTACCAACCTGTGTCCTCTGTCAATGGGTCCTTAATGAATAGTTCCTCATTACTATTGAGCAACTGCACTGTAAATTCTGATTAAGGATCAACAATTTGAAACTTTCTATACTTATTAAATTTAACTTATGACATGCAAATTTATATGTTCTTCGATAAAATTTTTTTAAAGACAGCCAGAAATTGAACTCTGGTCAATTTCTATTTTGATACTAGAGTTTCATACTGCACAGACAACATTATAAATCAGTCTCTCAATTTGGGTTTGCCTCAGCCCTTGATTACTTTCTAATCAAAGTCCATTGACCAAGTATGTTCATTAACCATCAAACTTAACTCTCATTATTTTTTCTCTCACATCAGAGAACTATGATATTATCAACATAACTGAGGGAAAAGTAGTCCCCCCCCCCCCATATGCATGCTCTTCATTTATATTTGTGAAAGTTCTTAAAGTTCAAAGATAAAAATAAAATGGTGTCATAGATAACTGAATCGTAATAAAGGATATCTTTCATTTGGGATCACCTGTATTCCATTTTTGTACCATGTGATGCTGGTATTCTGTGATTTTGAAGCTGTGTCACGAAGACATTGTAAATCGATGCCCTGTTGCGAATGTTCCACAAATTCTGTGTAATACCAATTTTTTGAAGCAAATGAAGGATTTTCAGGAGAGAGATGTAGTTTTTCCGTAATGTTTAGGCTGATAAACGTCTGTCCATTTTCCCTTATTATCGACGAATATGTTTGAGAAATGAATAACATTAACGGCACAATGATTCCTTTCATCTTTCTTTGTAAGAACACCACCTAAAACGAAAATAAATCATAAATGAAACATACAGTCACACCTCTGCAAAAATACAGAAAATGCTTTGTGGATGCATAACCCTAGATAAAAATTATCATATCATACGTTCGTTATCATAACTTAATTGTGCTACAAGCCTACATATGTATACCTGTATACCTTCTCAACCTTTGTTATCTCTATTGAATGCCCCTCCCACTCCAAATAGTTATGACAACAAACTAAGCATTTGCAAACTATTTGGAATAAACTTTACTTAAGAAAATCACAGGGTAACGATGCCGTTTTCTGAAATTCAACCAAAAGTTAAGGCAAAAGTGAAAGTTTGTTTCTCGGAACAAACACTCGGAACTCGCGATGTGCTAAACTTGTGGAGATAAGATCCGAGAAGTGCCAAATGGAAAGAAAGAATTTTAAGCATATCGAGTCCAACTAAAATGCTAAATTACGCAAACATAAAGCTGACTCTGGAAAATTGTCTTTTTATAGCAAAATTGTAAACCAAAATGAATATGAACTACAACAATACTTAAAACTACCTTTAAAAAAATGTGACAGGTCTGTCGTAACAAAACTAAGAATCAGTGCTCATTCATTATAGATATTTATTGAAACTGGTAGATATATATTATAAACCTTCTATTCCTGTGTAATTTTTGCAAATAGTTTATTGAAGATGAGAAACACTTTGTATTGTATTGTTTAAAATATGACAAATGTAGATTGAATTATAATGATATATTTAATGTGAACACATATACAAATCAGTGGCGTAGCTAGAACTAGAATGAAGTATAGGCACCAAATAAGGCGAGGGGTCTGGGGGCCGCTCAAGGCCCCCAGCAGGTCCAGGAAAACGGATTTCGTGTTTTAGAGATAACCCAGGAACAAATTTTAGGCACTTTCCGTACATAAAATTTTGGGGGTTTTTTAACGATATTTTTTCGTAGTAAAAAGGCAAAAACATTTTGTAATACAATCTAATTTGTTTTCACCAGCAGTCTTTTTTAATTAAGCATAATCAAAGTGAATGACGGAAAAATTATACTTAAGCTAATATCTGTCTCCATAGTTTAGTTTACTATTAAAGGGAAAACATTGAAATTGAATGTCATAATTCAAAAAAAGTTGCAATTGTTATTTTATATTTTAATAAGAAAACAGAAATATTGCTTTGTTTTTTAATTACATAGTCGTACATGATGTTACACGAAGTCAAGGCGTCTATTTTTATTAGCCGCAAATATGTCAATGATAGTTGATATCGCATTTGTGACGTCAAACAATCAGAGTCTTGAAATAGAGAAAAGACAGATATTTCCTCTGTGTGGTGTTTTATATATAATTTGAAAATTAAATGTGACATTTTAACAGTTTTAATTTTTGATCTTAAAATAATGTGTAGGCACGTGCCTTAAGCTACGCCACTGCAAATGTCAATCCCATTAAGGAACTTGTCAATCCTAAAAACATTACAGCTGCTAGAAGGATATGTTGTTTTCTGAAAAACTGTTTCAGCGCTAGAAAGGAAAGTCAACAATGAACACTTATACAATTTTATGAATACCAATAATAGTCTTCGCACAAACCTAGTTTTGTTCACCTAACGTTTTGTCCATTGTAGATTTATTAGTTAATGTTTAACTTTTGCATGCTATGTTTAATGTTTTGTTTTATGTAACTCATATTCATGACTGTATGCCGACATGGTAATTGTCAATAAATGAATTGAATAAAATCATAGACATATAACGTTATATGTCTATGCTTAAAATACAGGCCTATAGTGTTTACAATATATGTGAAATGAGAAAATAAACAAAATTTCACCAACATGAACTGTGAGGCACATATCTATGGCACGCCAAATTCACAATCAAAGTACTGAAAGTACTGAAAAGCGCTAACCTTGGATGTAAAGAAAAATAATTTCTAATTGTAAACCTGAAGAAATATTTGATTCACAATTTTGATGTTGATAGCAATGAAATTGTAGGGAAATGGATGGACTGCAAGTTTTCATTTTTCTTGAAGAGGCTAAGAAATTTGCATGTGGAAATTTAAAGGTTTCAATAATAATTAATTAGTATCACAATTTGTTTATATTAGTACTGAATGAACAGGAGTGTTTGCTTATAATAAGTGCACACTGTGTCCACATGTTGCTTTATCTGGAACATTAAACAAAATGTATATGAAATGTGTCTTTTAGTTTGAAACAAACAATTTAATGTTATTTATTTAGAACAATGAATAACATGCTAGGACATTTACTTTAAGTTCGAGTAATTTTGTTTGCATTTTCCAAATATAAAGTTTACATTTTATTCCAAGTTCATCATACTAATCTTTGATGGGAGTGTCTTTTAAGATGATATTAAGGAAAGGTGTAGATATTGTGCATCCAAAGTTAATATGTTACTCATAAAAGTTCTAGGAATTTTGGAATGTTGAAAGTGCTACCACAGGATGTAATAAGACAGAAAACAATTTTGTTATATCTGCTTATTATTGTACTGTTAATTAAAATTGGTTGGTACACTAGTGTTTGCTTCTGTCCACTTAGATAATCTAAACAAAGCAACAAGTTACAGTGTACTATCTTTTAATCCAGCATGGTCTTGAGATAAAAATGTAGTCGATAACCATGGATAAGGATTTAATTAAAGCAAATTGTATTCATCTGCTTTCATTCCTATTCAGTATAATTGTTTTATATTGTGCAAATTTTATTAAATTGTTTACATATTTCTATGTAAAAATATATCATTATTCATATACAAAAGTTACATTTATGCTTGCATAAATAAATTTGATGTGCAAAGACTATTTTTGTGCATATATAGATACAGGCGGCGCATATGTGAAATCTGCGAGGTCACTAAAATATGACTGCCGAGCATAGCTTGAACTCTAAAAAAATTTGGTAGCCGTGTATATATGTTTCTGATTCACATTAATTCTCACTGCCTGCAGGTCGTGTGTTTTATTTTCTTTATCAAATACTTTTTTTTAAAGTTTCCAATATCCTTACAGCAAACAGTTCAAGCATATCAAAACCAAACTAACACTATCGAAGGAACATTGTGCTATTTTTAGATCTTGGAAATTCCACAACATTCGATAATGGCGGCGATGTTGATAAAAGCACATTATATTAAAACAAAAAGTTATTGCCTGACGTCATGACGTCAGGCATATCTAAGGTTTAAAAGTTACAACATCCGAAACAGTGCAGTCAACAATGGAAGCTAGCAATACCATTTTTCATTGAAAAAAGATTTATCAATGCATATAAATAATGTGACGACCTTCAAATTCGCAATTAACGAAAACGTTGTAATGGATGTAACAATTTAGCAATAGTGAGCAAGTGTTTAAAGCAAACAGGAAATTCACTGTGCACGTGTGTAATTCTGGCTGACTATATTTAGTTAGGATGAAACTTCAATTGTGCTTGCGTAAATTGGAGTTCTGGGAAGAAATTAGACAGTTCGTATTAGAAATATTCGAAGACGTTATGAAACCGGTCAGTTTCTAGGTCAAACTGCGCATCTTCCATTGGGAATCGTCTGCAGCCACAGTCCAGAGTCCGCGTATATCTTCCGAACTCACTTAGTGGGATTGAAAAGTAAATATGTTGAAATTAAGTAGTTTGCCACCAAACCATGAAAATCAGAGAGCTATGTCAACAAATTACAACTTTAAGTATTAAGTAGGTGTGCAGTCATACATTGCATGTACATGTACACCGCTACACGCTTATCTCGTCACCTACATGTACAGCCATAAAAATAAGGCTGCAAACTAAATGTGCACCCGCATATTATTATTGTTCTGGAAACTATTTACCTAGTATTTTAAAAGATTGTGTATTCACTTTTGCCCTAAAATTAAAACTTTCTTAGCTTTTTAAAAAGCTAATACCTTGTCGTGCTTAAATGTTTGAACGGTTGAAGGGGAGGGGGTGTGATCACAACAAGTTATTACCAAACGAGGCAATTAAATTTAAGGCTGGCACATTAAACATGCATCGGTTGATATTATTATTTTCAAAAAGAAAAACAAAAATGTTGTATTGGATGTAAAAAGCAGCATTGAGCAAGTTCACTGTACACGTGTGCAATCCAATAGAAAGGCCCCCACATTAAGAATGTAAACTATACTGAATTGTGTTCGGTTATCATTTCTATTCAAAATTGCCAGTTCGTATTTATTTAAAGTATTTACTAAGTAATTTTACGTTAGCTTAAATATTCATTTAAGAGAAACGAAGCGGGCGTGGTCGTTAACTGTGCATTGAGCGATTTCATTCATTGTAAAAGGGGTGTAACTTCTGTGTTTTACTCAATGTAAATAAAAAGTGCATAGTTATCGATTGATTCTTGCTAAACTAAAGTAAAATTAATATATAGCAAGTAAAAGTTGTTATGAAACAAATGCCAAAAAAGAGTTTTATTGACTCCACAGATACGGGTATTATGGAATGCACCCCTCTATGGAAGAGTTCATTTATGTTGTAAACTCGGTAAGCAATTCAATGTGCATAAAAGGAGGCGCAGAATTAATTCTACTCCGCGCCATATTGTCAAAATCTTAGGAGCAGTCCATAATGTTACGCGCCACTATAGTGGAATAATCCATGATGGGAAGCTAAGCATTATTGTAACAATTGTATTGTGTTCGTAATTAAGTTTTAACTGCTATATTTTTATTTTGTTGGCAGCAAATAATAAAGTTTTAAGAGAAAATTACATGTACGCAAAATATTTTAGGTTCAAAATAAATAATATGTAAAATTCATTTGAAAGTAACCCCCCCCCCCCTTAGTAAAGATAATTTGAAACAGTTCAACTTTAGAGACGCGCATTTGGAAGACTGCGAGAAGAACGAACTACAAATCAAAGACAGATTAAAACTCATAGAACCAAGTTCTTGCAATGAAATAAATATGTTTAGTCAGGCAAGCTTTTTGGAAAGCTATTACTTGTTTGTCTCTAAACTTTGCTACACGTCTAATGAATATTAATGTAATCCGCCATTTATAACGCCACTGCGCATGAGTGCGGGAAAACCTAACATTGAAAACACGATGGAAGAAGAGTTTGTTTACATATTAGAATCAGGTTTTTCATGTCTTAAATTTTCTTATATCAGATGATACTCGAAGCATTATTATTCCGATATTCATTAATGTAGAACGATATAAATTGTGAATTATGTGTAATAAAGACGAAACACGATTTTAGCATCATCGGAGTAAATACCCCTCTCCATGAGGGATGCATGTACTGAGAGTGTTTATTTATTCTTTATTCAAAAATTCCTCTAAACGACTTGTGGTTTAAAACTTATAAAGTAAAGACACGGGACACATGGAGCACGAACCTGACTAGCAAAACCCCTACAACTTCATCATGGAAACTTAAGTTTAATTCGGCTTTAATTCCTGTTCCATCAATCTACATGGTCTCCGATGACAATCTTCCCTTTGTTCCTATCCTTGTCAGTCTGTCTCTTTTTTCTTTCATTGCCAAATCTGTCAAACTTAATGGTATACCTATCATTCTCGTCGTCGCCATTCAAGATGGATGTCACGTGACCCATTTAAGGCGGGGTTATTCAAATCTTTTGTATTTTTTACCGTGCCGGTAAAAAATAAAAAATATTTTTTTTATTTCTTGTATCTTTGTTATGCGATTGACTTATAAAGCGTAATTTGGGGGAAAGTCCTATCTTTAAGAAAAGAAATGAAGCAAATAATCAGATCTTATTATTGTTATTCACTAAAAATACGCCACATATACCTTTAAGGAAGGAGTCTTCTCGTTATCTGACATACTTCTTATATTAAGAAATTCATGAAATTTTGACACAGTTTAACAGATCATATAACTAAATGATTCTATCAGTTTAATCAAATTTGACCACCTTGTTTTTGCATAAAGGTCAGCTCAAGGTCACTACCTTTTTCCTCAACTTAAAGGATGATAAAAATAAATTTAGTTATTTGCAGTTATGTAGACATCTGTTTAAGATATGAAGTTTCTATTCTTCAATGAAATGATAGAATATTAGAATGTCTATCAGCTTATACTACTAAATGGGAATAAATATTTAAACTAAAATTGATATTGCTTAGCCCGCATTTCCTCTAATTTTCTTAAAATTTGAAGATATTTTGATTAATTTTTTATGCTTCCAAACTTAAAATATTTCTGATTTTAACATATTATAAAGACTTTATATAAAGATATAAATTGACAGAAAACCTAATAAATTGACCTTTTGATAAGAGAGAAAACCTGATTTTAGTGATTTTTTTCACACAAATCTCTGCATAGAATGAGTACTTAAAAAGCTAATACAAATGTAATTTGATAGGCAAATCATATTTTAAAAACATATCATGAAACCCAAGTATCTTGTCATTAGTTCACATTAGTTAAAAATTCCAACATTAATGTTATTGTTTTTAATATGCTAAATAGATTCATGAATCTACAGCAATTCTGAATTGCAAAAACATGTGATATTTTCCTACGCCAAGGTTCCGCCAAAAATATAGTCCTTGTTAGATTCTAAACTTTGATTACTATTTCTATGCCAAGTTGTATGGCACGTAGTAAAAAAGAAAGAAAAATATGACATTTTAATTTTCTTTTATCTTGATTTAATGAACATTTCATCAAATTTACTTTTGACAAGTCGAAAACCAGAAAAGACTCCTTCCTAAATAAACTCAGTTTTAATATAATATATTATATCAATCATAAGCTAAGTCCTCTAACCGTTTTCTACGTATGCCCCCTTGCTGATAAATTATAACATGCAGTTTCACGAGTAACAACTCTTAACTATAGTTAACGAATGCAAATTATAGTTTACAGATGTGAATCTATATTTATCAGCAAAATCTATCGTTAACGTTATTTGCAGACAGATAAACTTAGATTATCATTTGTAAACTATAGTTTACAACCGTTTAAATATGGTTTTACAGATGAAAACTATAGTTAACGGATCGTTAATTATAGTTAACGCATCGTTAACTATAGTTAACGGTTCGTAAACTATAGTTTACAATAAACAATTGTTAACTATAGTTTAGCGTTCGTAAACTATAGTTAACAGTCGATAAACCTAGTTTATCGACTGTGAAACTATGTTTAGCTTATTTTTGTGAATTTGGCGTGCCATACATATCGGTATAATTCAGGCACGTACACTATATACTCCTTCAATTTGATTTGATTCCCCCCCCCCCCCCCGAGAGAGAGACAGAGAGAAAGAGACAGAGAGAGAGCCTTTAGACAGCATAGCCACAGTCTCTGGTCAGCTATTTGGAAATTAAAGATTAAAGCAAGTCCTCATGTGGTTGATTCTCAGGTTTGCAGAGTAATGCTGGTGGTTCTTATGAAGGTTAAACAAAAAGCAAAGCTGTAGGATTTTTAATGGGAAAAATACACACATTCAATTAAAATTTTATCCTGGCTAAAAAAAAAAATTCAGAATGGACCTGACAAGCCTCGCATTCTATCCCCTACAGATCTTAATCCAATCCTTTCAATATGGTTACATTAAAAAGAACAAAGTACATGTAGTGCATGTAAATAACAGACACGAACACATTTTTCTATATTTTTATTAAAACAATTTAAACACAGACAGCACAGGAACAATGTCTATCAGAGGACTGTGTGGATTCAATAGGTTGTGATGGGGTAACATTAGAAAACAGTGTAACATCACAGTAAATATATTTATACAAAATCCCTCTATATCAAGTTAATAACTCTGTACTATAAAACTTTTCTGGATTACAAATAGTCCAAAATATCTGACATTTTCCTGGCTTTTTAAAATGATTTTGATATTTTACGTGCCAGGAAAACTGGTAAGTAAAAATATCAAAATCGTTAAAAAAGCCAGGAAAAAAAGTCAGAATTTTCAGACTAGATTACAAAAGGTACATATTAAAATGTCTGTAATTTGATAACCTTAAAAATAATGTCCACCACAATATTCATTACTTTTATTTTTAGTGTTATTTCTTGCCATTAAAATTTTGTGTGTATATATGTTTGTCATTTCACTTTTAGATTTTTTAAAGCATTTTCACTGATGCTTCAACTTGTGCAAAAATCACTAGGACCCCCTAAATCAAAAAAAAAAAAATGTTCGTGCATGGTGCAGTATTGTAACAATAGACACCATGACTTATCATGTATCTTATATTTTTGAAAAAAAAAATATCTTAATTTTTTAACTACTTATATAGAAAATTACAGTATATTTATGAATATCGTAGATGAGAATGCAATTCATCAATAAATGGAATGTGTTTAACATGTCAACAAAATTTCTTATATATGACATCAATATATTTGGTGTGCCCCTTATAAATATTGACAATGTGCATTTTATACCTTTACTAAACAAGCTATGACTGGGTTATTAGAAATACACAGTCAAACATGAGGGGAAGGATTCAATATAACAGCCAGTATTTTTCAAATATGTGAAAGTGTACTGCCTTCATAGTAAAAACAAGTAAATAACATAGTATTTACTTGTCTACCATATTTGACTTAATAATACAGAAATGAAATAGATACACATTTATCTCATGTACTTTAAGAGACAGAATTAAAAAAAACAAAGGGGGTGGGTGGGTTAAACAATCATATTTTCCAAGTTTCTTTTTTGAAGAGTTTTGCACTGAGTTTCTTTCTGTACAAGTCTGAAAAAGATTACTCAACCTTTTAACATAAATCTATCATAAATATCCTCCGATATTGTACTAACCAGCAATCAATCAACGTGTATAGAAAATTGTTAAAAGTACCTCTGAACAAAATTGCTGAAAATATTGAAAATTCTGTATTGAAATATGATTAAGGTTCTGCATGATAAATAAATAAGAGTTAAAAATTTTCTGAGTCTTTCTTTTGTAACATGGAAAATATAAATTAAGAATGGGATGATCAAACTCTATACAAGTGAAAAGCTCCTTTTTTTAAAATGGAAAACAAAAGATTGCATTGGGGTGGAAATAACCTGACCATTGAATGAGTATATACACAGCAATCTTAACATGAAGCAATATCTATGAAAATGCACAATAAATAATTACTACCTGGAATAATGGGAATTATAATTAAAGTTGATTAATATATTAAATTTAAAAAAAATGAAAATAAAATAGTCTATAAACAGACCTATAGTTAAATATCTTCTGTTTTTCCTTTATATAATTGGATTAAATCTCCATTACAAAAGAAAACCTACAAGTCGTATATCTACAGTGGGAAATAACAAGCAAGACTTCAAGAAACATGGATAAAAAAATAACAATGGATAAATATGAAGCACTTATTTCATATCCACAACAGCATTTATATGCAATACACATCAATTTTTTTTTACAACGATTCTCTTAAAAAGCACTGTTTTCAGTCATAGACACAATGTCCTTAATAACAAGCAAGAAAATAAAAATGCCCCAAAATTATAGAAAAAAATCTTAATTCTGCCTCCAATTTTTTTCATTTTGAAAAACATGTGTTATTAAAAAATATCATTGTAAAATAACTATTGTTGATGAGAGAAAAAAATCAATTACCCATCTACTATTCCATTATAATTCTTTTTTAAATCTTAACATTTTAATATACAACCTTTTTTCTATTTCTCAAATCAAAATGTAATAGATTATATCAAAGTACAAATCTGAATCAAAAAAAAATCTACTTCGAAAAGCTAGACTTTTTCTTAAAAAAAAATATCACAAATTTAAATGGTGGGGATGGGATACACAATCAATGAAGGTATTTACATAGTTAAAAGGCTTATTCTGAAAATCAACTACTTCATGCAATCATAATATTTCATATTGCCAAAAAACATCAAATTTTACAATAAATACAAATGTCTGTGCACAAAATACATCAAAAGATCACCAGTGTCTTAAAAAGTATTAATATCAACAAATAATAAAACCCATTATGGCCTCACTATTTCTAAAAGAAAATTTAAGCAAATATCAAACGACTTCATGAGTAATTCTCATTGATAATTTCAGATTTTGAATTAGAATTACAGGCTACTTGTCCAATAAAACTACTCTTTTACATGTACAAGCCAATAATGGGACCCTAATATTGCACAGTAAATCACAGAATATCCAACAATTCAATCAAAACACAACAGTTGCCATTATGCTCAAGGGTAATGCACTGATCAATATTACACAACTAGAAATAGAAATACAATCATACAAATAATGCACAAATACACATGTATTTCTTTATTAAAAAAGCAAAAAGAAAAAAAATCGTTTTTCACTTTTCTTAGTGCACTTGAGAGAATACTGAAAAGAGTAATACTTGAACAAAAACATGAATAAATATTTTTTTTGCTAAATGATAACAATATTGAGACTAGAAGATGAAATGATTATTTATCCATGGTCACAGATTGAAAACAGTATCATTATCTCCCACCTTACAATTTTCTGCATTTATAGTGTTTTCTACGAGTATACGGTTAACCAGTTAACTGTCAAACGATGCAAATATCGAATAGTAAAACTGGTATTTGGTGACTTGGATGAAAATACATTTTACATGGTAAAATGTAGAAAATAGTTATAAATGACATTAAATGCATACAAACACATTTCCCTTATTTAATTACTGTTAGACTTGGTCTCGTTCACAATTAAATAGGATTGATTTGTTTTGATTAGTTTTCAGAGTTTAAATATAAGTGATAGCTTTGATTGACAGGGCATATACATGTTTTGAAGACCTGAGTTATAATCACCTCATTTAGACCTTTCCAAGTCAGAAAAACATTGTTTAGCAAGATGCCGCCGCAGACATCAAAAGCGTAGAAATATTTTAAAAGAACAGCGGATTCAAAATCTGTGAAATGTAAATTATGTATATTATTCTACTGATAAGTAAAAGAGATGGGATAAATAATAGATGTGAAAATTGTAATGAAAAATCATCCGAGTCACCGAGTACGCAATCGGAAAAGTAAAGTAACCGGTTACTAAAAATCGTCCAATTTGACAACACTAATTTTTTCCAACCCTATAGAGATAATTGTCTTACATGTAGATTTAAGCTTAATAGTCTTCACAATTAACAAAATTTCAACTTTTGTGAACTAAATTAATATGTGTAGATTTCCATGATAAATGATAATATCCATTTTAAAAACTTTAACTTCAAGTTTCATTTATCCTTTTTGAAAATATTGGTTTCACTGAAAAACTAATAAACCAAACCTAAAAGGATATGAGACATACAGGCAATTTGTGCAATTAGCCAGAAAAAAAATACAGGTACAATAAGCTAAACTAGGTAAAAATGTGGGTGTTATATCAATTGAGTACATGTCCCTGCATATCAATAGAAGCATTAATTTAAGCATATAACTAGATAAAAAAGATTAGAAAATTGGAAACTTCTTAGTGACCCTAGCTAATCCACTTGTTAAATGTCTCAGATTCCATGAGAACTGCTCAATTCAGGATCATATCCTCGGAATACCGGTTTCCACGAATTCTCTTGTGCATCATCATTCTGTTAGCTGTGGTTTGTCTTTTGTCGCAGTCCATGTACTCCATGGAGTAATCCATCTCTGTGGGAGCTTGGAATTCTGACGTCTCTGTCATGGTGACCTGCAAAGAAACAGACATTTTGTACATTCTCTGTTCTACATGTACCTGTATTTATCTTCTCAAGAATTCACTTATTTCAATTGTTGTTATATTCTTCAATTACATGTCTTATCAAGTCAGATATTTTTTTCTTTTTATGATCTCATTTTTCCCATATGGTTAGATCAATACTTGAGGTATCATTTCCACCATAATTAAATGGTTTTTAGGCAAAACATTTGCAAGTAAATCATATATGGGTGATCATTTACACTAAAAGTTTTATCCTGTGAATTCATCCCAACACAGAAATAATTTTGATATTTACATTATTGAAGCAAATCAATTTTGAGCTTGTCTTGATATGCCCCTCCCCCAAAATACTTTCCATACTTTATAAGGCCACAGTTTTTAACTTCGTCAACAGTAACACTGCAATAGTTTAACTAATTGTACATGTATGTGAAAATAAAATGTAAAGTTAACAACATGGTATGATAATGTAAAATGAAGAAAAATATTCAACATACAAATGATCTGACCTCCATACTGTTTAAGTTTGGAAACCTGCAATTGCTCATTTGGGAATGGACAGGAGGAAGGGAGGCAGCCATGTGGTTATTCTGGAACGAGGCTCGCTCCAGGGAGCCACAGTTCCCCATGCTGAAATGTGGCATCGGGGCACCGCCATCTAAGGGGGCCCTCGTGGTGGAGTTGAACTGTTCCATGAATTCTCCTGGAGATTCCTGGGTTCCCTAAAACAAATTAACCTTCACCTTTGAGTATATTGAGTTATTACACCTTAAGAACAAGGTACTTCCTAGTAATTCCAAAAATGGAGAGCATGTAATACATGTTTTGGTATGACACAAGTGACCAACCAGCATACAATATTTAAGTTCATGTATAATGTTAAGAATCATCCCTCTAAACAGTACTATGCTCATAGTGAATTTTGGTTAAGTAATAATGATTTTTCAGATAGAAAAATTAAGCAATTCTATTTTTATACCTGGTCATACTTTAACATGAAATATGTATCTTTTATCAACCTTGTACAAATCAGATAACAGAAGCACTGCCAGGTGGGACATCCCTTTGTGAAAGGAGATGTTTTTCTAATGTGTTGTTTAACTCATTTGTTTATTAAGTTACCTGTAACTGACCAATAATTTTCTACTTATTGTTAAGTTATCATAAGTATCTACTTTTCGTGGCAATTATGAAGTTTTGTTTTTTCCTGAAAGGTTTAATTTGATAATTATTATTCTATTAATCACTAATAAGGATTAAGTACATGTAAGTCATTAATATGACTCAGGAGATGTTAAAACTTGTAATCACAATACATGGGTTCTGAAACTCCTAATGCAAAGATACATGTAAGCATCAAATTTGCAGATCATAATGACTTGCTTCAATTACCTCTGCCTGTGCAATAGCGAAGTAGACCTCTTCAAACTGTGCATTAAGCGTCCTGTCTGCATTAGCCTTCTGTAACACCAGACAAAGGTTGATGAGTTCACTTTCAAGGAATGTGGATCTCTCAGGGGCTCCATGCCACTTCACCATCTCGGAAAAATGTCTGCAAGCCAGAGCCAGCTCATGGGACTTCTTTCTCTGCTGTCTGAGAATCTGCAGGGATGAGATGTCTGGTGTGTCATTAGACTTAAGATCCTCACAGACATTCAGGTAGGCCTTGATTTCTCTCTGGTACTCCACAGGAATGTTTTTGGTCTTGCACATGTCTAGGAGGACACTCATCTTTTTCTGCAAGACTTCCAGGGAATCTTTGGGATTATTATTGGGATCCTTCCACTTGATCCCGTTCTCAGAGGGCCACCCTGGAGGTTTCTTATCGGCTGTCCAGATTTGGCTGGAGCTGTACGGGTTCTGGCCGATACAGATTCTGGAGAGTTTAGGCACCAGCTCCCTCAAGGTGTGAGTCAGTATGGTTTTAGTCTGTTCATCGCTTGTGGCAGAGCCTGTTTTCAGGTTGCAGCATGTGCACTTTGGAGTACTCGGAAGACTTTTCCTTTTTCTGCTGCTTTGTTTTGTGTGGAATGATGAAGAAATTTGGGTTGTTCTCCCTTCAAATGCCTACAAAATCAATGGGTTGAATTTACAAATAAAGTTTAACATATAATCAGAAATCAAAAACATGTAACAAGACTTGTGAAATTGTCATCTCAATTTCATGTTTTGTATCAAAAAATGTGTTACTCTATTTAAATAATTTTACAAAGAATATTAAAAATGCACTGGATTTTTTGGACAAAGTTTAACATCTAAAATTTGAATACTTATCACAGATTACTGTGACACAATAAGTGTACTAACATGTAAGCGTATTCTCAAAGATTAACTTTGTCTTGATTCATTTCAAAAAAATCTTTAACAGTTCACCAGCTTACTTAATCAATACATGTATTGTTAATTAAAAGACAAATTTTATGAATATTCCGCTAGTTAGCTAAAGGAGTATAGAGTAATACGCTGATCTATTGATTTCATTAGACTGGATCATGGGGCACAATGATACTGTATTATATCATTAGTATACCACTGCCATTCAGTTTAAGTTTTTTCATTAATCTCCTTTAATGGAGCCAATTAAATCTAATAGTAATGCAAATGACTGTACACTCTAGCAGTAATGGCATACATGAAAGTGACAGCTGTTTAAGATTTAAAGAAAGGCATAACCTGTGAATAAAATATAAAATAACATAGACTTCCCTATTGTTACCTGATAAGCAAGCAAATAATCCAATTTTGTTGTATTACACTATCTAATAAACTTAAAAACTCCTACTGAATTTATTTCTTATTGATAATTTTTGCCAATGGATTGAAGTATATAGTATCAAGCATTAAACATTAACCCTGCTACTTTTTTAGTACTTGTATCGCTAAATGTATCGTGAGGTACTCTATAATTCTAGCTCTGCAAAACTTACATGCAATCGTCTCAGGAAAAGAAAACAGAGGCTGGCTACACGGAAGTTACTGGTGTGCTTGGTCCCTGGACTGTGACTGTGGTGGACTGACACTTGCTGTGAGTGGTTTCTTACATGTAGAGTTCCCTGAGAAAAAATAAACAGAGGATATAGATGATAACAACAACAACAACAACAAGCTGTTTCAATAGATGTTTTCCAGTAATCTAATACCAATATATCGCATTGTAAATAAAATATTGAGCTTCATGGAGAGGGCTTATATAGGCAGTGCCTGCTGTCCAATCCATTTATGTTTTCCATGATAAAATATTGTTTAAATTAAATTAAATACTGAGCTAGAGTACATCCCCTGCCCAAGGTTATGATATATTGCACCTTCTTATGCATGCAGTTTTTAACAAGCATTCTTAGAGTATTGCATAAGCAATACATGTCCCCTAAATTAATTTCTTCATCATCTGTTGATCATGAAATCTTAATAAAACTCAAACTTCCATAGTTTTTTATTATAACACCTGTATAAAGCTACACAACAAGTTGGAAATCAATTCACCAAACCATAACAAACAAAAATCTTGAAAATGAAGTTTGGACAGTATGACTGACAGCAGCAGAGACTTAAGTCCCCTACGGTTTCACTGGTAGGCAGGGTTGGCAAAAAAGCAGGAATTGCATGTACTCATATCTTCCAGGATGGTGGGATGTACTGGTATTTCCCGGGAAATACTGGGAAATAAAGTACAACTACATACTAGTACTTTATACTAAGTTTTAGTCAAATCTGTTGGGATGTAGACAATAGTACACCTTGTTAGCTATGCCATATGGAATTTTATCGTAACAAGTTTTGACAAGCCAGTAATGCATTGGACATCTACTTATGAATACTCAAAATATGGTTCATTCATACACCAGTGTTATTTGTTTTAAAACTTAAGTCAGGTATAGGATCTATACAGTTATCATAAACATGGCCCAAAAAGTCCATTTTCTTGTTTCTTTAATATATGTGAAAAATGAACCAATAAAATTGTGAAAAATAACTTTTTGATCATCATTAATTGTTCATTCTAAAATTACTAAATATAATTCCTTAACTACTGAAATTCAAACATTACGAGTCTTTCTCTTCTAAATCAAATGGTCTTGCTCTAGTGGTCAGTATAAAGTAATTGCAGTAGCAGGTCGAACAATTCATTGTTCTCTAACCTCCTATCATGATCTTTAAGACCACAGAATAAATATACATTGTGACAGCAGATCTGCATTATAAAAAATATATACATATTTTGACATTTTAAACTGAATTCTACTTATTTATTTTAAAATAAGATTGCCCATCATTCAAAATGCACCCCTACCCCCGCCGCAAGTTCAGATCTACAGATATATAAAATTTATTTAAATTCTTTGTTTTGTTATTGACGTTTCGCAGAATTTTACAATGTATCATTACTGAACATATAGAGAGTCCCGAGAGTTTTGGGATAGCGTAGGTACAGAGTTATCTTTTGTTGGGCGAAGAGATTGAAATTCTGCATCAGACAGTGGTTTTAATGGGATAAAAACGCTTTTTACCGAGTTTATTAAGAATATTTCAGTGTGAACGTGTTTTTTGACAACATTTGCAACATTGTGTAGGAGGATTTGCGTAACTTTTGTCAAGTAAGTTGTTTTTTGACATTGTTTACAAATCGTGTCGTACTTTCGATTCTTCCCTTGTGTATTATTTATATATATGTCATAGCTAGTACAGCGGATATGATGCCCTGTGTAATGACAGAGAAAAGGCAAAGACACTGAATTATGTGTTTATGCTTACTGCTTATACCTTATTTCTTAAACACGTTTTACAATGAACAAATCAAACAAATAAAGAATTTAAATTTGTATTTCCCAGGTTAGTGAAAAACAGCAGTATTTATCGGGACGGAAAATACTGGTGTTTACCACTGGTAATTTCCAGCACCGGTATTTCCCGGTCAACCCTGCAATGGTAGGGGACTAAAAATAAGCATGTTACCAGCAATTGTTTGTTCTTTTTGTATGGTGGAAATCATTCCACTTATAAAGTTATATATATATACTTGGTTTATTATATAATTGATTTACTCTTAAGCCAATATTTTCCATATACCCAAATATAAAATTTTCTAATGTATCAAATCAAAGTTTAAAAAATTGTTGTCCTTCTCACATTTTGAAAGGTTTGGCTTTAAATATTATACATTACTTAATTATACTTGTTTTGTTGTGTGTATATTATCCAGTCAGAGTGACCATGCTAACTCTTACACTTCATAATATTTGTACTCACATTGATTCTAGACAGGAAAACAAAACAGTAGCTAATTTTTCGAAAGATTCTCTTCATTCCGTGATGCCCTGAATTCATTGTAGCCATACCTCCGCCTGAAATTAGTTAGAAAATACTCAGATTGGTATGAACATGATGACACTGCTCAAACAATGCCTACTATAGCTATACATGTATCACTGTACATTTGACCATATTCCAAATTTCCACAATTGAAAAATCATATAATCTACAACGTCTATAAAATAAAGATATCACGCCTATTTTTATAGAAAAGTATAAAACTTCAATAATTAACCTGAATAGTTTGAAATTAAATGCATATATCGAAAGTCCATAAGAAAACAAGGTGCACAAATCCAAACAGATAAACAAAATCGTCAGATTTATATGGCATGGAATCTCTCATAACGGTTGCATATTTAAGTTAAATAACAAACCTTATATGTTATACAGTTTTAATATAACTGCAGAGATGTTCTACGGGCTGAATTTTCCCCTATTTGTTTGTTATGTTTATCAGTTTCACCATCCGCCATTTGACAGCACAGAGTCGTTAAAACGCTTGACCTAATTCGTCAACGTAGCCAACAGGTTTGCTTATATGGAAAGCTATTGCAAACATAAGACAATAATTTCAGGTGTAAATATTCCAGAAAGAATTACGGACCACTTAAAAGTTTGGTGTTAATAATTACATGTATGATTTGTCATATTTGTATGGAAAAATCCTCAAGAAGTGAGAATTAAGTTCGTTAAATCATAACCCCAGAGGAATGTTTTGCCCAACAGGGGTCAAATTTTTACACAGAAATATATTTAAGAATGTTTTGGAGAACAGAAATATTATTACAAAATGAAAATGCAATGAAGTGATACATGCACAAGTATCACCTATTCGAATAAGCACAATAGGTGATGTCACTTACTGAATAACCGTCCGACCATGATGACTGAGCACTATAATATACATATAAATAGGCGATCGACATCTCCTTTTCCCTACATAGTTATGCTATTAACATGATTAGATGACATCAATCATAATATCACATATGTTTGACTTATTCAATCTGTTTGAATTTAATAGATGATATCGTGATACTTGAAACAACAATGACTTGCTCCTCAGGATCAAAGAATGAAACTCAAAATTGTTAGTTGTAATGAAGGTGCTGCGTACGTGATAATCTATATAAAACCGCCGAAGAATTTAGGACAAGCAAATTCTTAATATAAAAATAAAAGATATAAACTGTAGAAATATTTTAGTAAATTTTCTTTATGTTGATCCCTTAATGATTTTAATTCATTCTTTTGATGCATTAAGTATATTTTGCAAAAATAATAACAAAATTATCATCCATATAGAAACGAAATGATGAAACTGTTTATTATTGAAATGCTGTATTTTAGACTTTGGGTATATCTAATACCTATCTATACTGTAATTGGAAAGTTCTAGGTGATATACCCTTAAATATCACTCATTGCTGGGATGTCAGTGCTTCACAGTCTTTTTCTATGACAATACAAATTCTGATATCACCCATTCAGAAACGTGATATCTTTGATTCAATTTAGGCAATTAGAGGTTATATCACCTATTTTGATAGGAAACCGGTATATCACAAAAAGGCAATGAATATACCAAAACGGCTCCTCATAGAAACGTCATATTTATAAATGTTCATAGACCTTGACTGAATAAAGATGTTCATATTAAAGGGTCTAACAAATTCAACAAAAATACGCGAAATATCCCTTACTGTCTTTTTCTATTGAAAATCAAGGTCGGATTTAATCGAACATTTATTTAAATCACAGAATAAATTTATCGTGCTTATTGAAATCTTGGTTTTTTAAAATTAATATTTGGGACACGTTAAGAGATTTTACTGTCACGTTAAGAAATATAACACCGAAGTTGATCACAGACACCCCGATTTACCACTTACGACTGGACAAAAACCCTTTAAAGGCTATTGATTTATTTCTATATAGGTTCCTCTATTCACGGCATTGTTCTTTAAAATACATTTATGCTTTAAAAGACCAAAGCTTAAGGTAAGTGACAGTGAACTTACACATTTATACATGTAATTATATCCTCAGAGCATTTTAGAAATCCGAAACAACAACAACAACAACAAAAGAAGCAAACAAACTAACCAAAACAAAGTGTATTGGTGGTTTTGTCATAAAAATTCTAATGTATATAAAAAGATTCAATTGTGTAAATGTTTGGTTGATATTCAAAATGATCAAAAGAGTCATCAATAATTTTATTTCCAAATTCTGAATAGCCAATATGTCATCAATACTTAACCAAAAGTTATACTTAACCGATATTTAGAATAAAGTCCATTAATAGGCGTTCAATATTTGGATGTCAATGTAGTCACACGGTGAATATTAATGTTATATATGATGATATTATGGTATTTTAGTATGTCCGAAAGCATAAGATCCTGCAATTTATTTTGAATAAAGCGCGAATTTGGATACATGCAGAGACATTGGTTGCAGTTGAACAAAGCAATGGTCATTATAGGAGGAGAGGAGCGTCAATGCTTGCAATTGGAATTAAAAAACAGAAAAAGTAATCAAACAAGTGTTTACAAGTATGGTAGTGTTCATTGCAACAGTTTGTTGAATAAAATTTAGGGGAAAAGATAGGAGTATTTGAATAAATATTTTTTTTTGGTAAACTTTGTTTAATACATGTAGAGGGAAATTCAAAGAACAGAAAATTTCAATCATTAGTAGCTGTTTACACTACATGTACCATCCCTTCTTCAATTTGAAAATAAAACCTCATTATCAAGACGCGCTTGACTGTCTCTTTGGGAAAATATCACGATTTCTTGAGGCAAGATCTATAAATGAATACCCATTAAGAAACATTTTGAAATAGATCTTAACTAATAAGAATACGACAAACCACCAAACGCCCCGAGCACCGAGCATTGCAGCCCACACTGGGCCAAGGTTTGAATAGAGTATTTGCACGATGCCGGAACGATACATATATACATTTGGTTATGGTTCATCAGGAACATAGTGTCCTACGTAAAGTTAGTGTACACATGAACAGTTCCCGATATAAGAACCCGGAACCCAGAAGCATCACTTTGGAATTAAAATAGCAAGGTATGTACATGCACTGTAACAAATGTCACTCATTTTGAATTTTATATAATGTTACATGATTTATTTTGCTTAAAATGTATAACAGGTATTTTTATCTTTGTAAGAATAAATTCAAAGTCAAACCTAATCCCAAAGCAAAGATTTCAGATGCTAAATTCGTATAATTTTTGAAATAATGTCAAAAGTTCGATGAAAATTCTATTAAGGATTGTATGTCTTAATACTAGACAAAAGGGTGACCAAATTCGAAATTAATACAATTTTTAAAATTATTTCAAGAGTTTAATGAAACTTTCGGTGTAGACGTGTAATCCTTATTACACTAAATAATGGGATGATCTATAATTTGTGATTTAAGCAAATTAATGGTACTAAAATACGTTATTTTTTTAAAATTAAGTTTATTCTTAGTACACGATCTTAGGATCAGGTTTTTACATCATGATCGTTATAGCGATTTTCAAAAGTATCCATTATCCAAGAAATTTTGCAATGCTTGAAAGACAAATACAAACAATGTAAAAGTGTTTTGTTTTACAGATTTAAAATGAATTTGCCAAAATGGCTCATTCTATGGCCCCTAGCGGTGTGCCAGATAACCGTACAATTAGTACTAGGAGCAGCAAACCAAAAACCAAACATCATTTTCATCGCTGTTGATGATATGGGTAAGTGAAGAACTACACTATCAAAATATACAACCGTAGTGCATAGTCAGTAACATGCAGTTATTGTATTGTTCAAACGATGGTAGGGATTAAAGCGCATAAACAATTGTTCCTTTCCTTCAAAGGTAATAATGACATTGGCTACAACAATCCTGAGGTAGAAACTCCGAATCTGAATGCTCTGGCGAATAATGGTGTTATTCTGGAGTCCAACTATGTGTACCCAGTCTGTAGCCCGTATGTAAACAAAAGAATAAGTCATCATCATCATCATCATCAGTGAAAACCAAAACAACAAAATTAAATGTTGGGCTTCTTTTCAAAGCTAACTAGAAATAATCGTTCACGTTAAACACTACCGTATATGCTGATTATTAAAATATATACTTGTATACATTCTATGAATTCATATGGTTTATCTTTACAAGGTCTAGAGCTGCATTTATGACAGGAAGATACGCACATAAAATTGGATTTCAGGTGAGTAGAAATATATTAGGTAGAGGATCTTGCACTATGTCGACAACCATGATGCCATAACCATTTTTAAATGTACCCAGGGGTTTTATAGTACTTTAGTAAGCCACGATAAGTAAGCTCAGACATTCTGATAAGTTAAAACGGCCTCATTGGAGAAGAAGTATTCATCACATAAGTGGTTGGAATTTGTTGCTTAAACTAAACACCTCCACCATGATAATATTGGTTATGACAATCGCCGTGTTGTTCAGTTAAACCCCGGGTCTGCGTCCTTAGGGCGGTCCTGCTGCGTCCCTAAAAATGCAGAACGCCAAGATGCGCGCAGTAGAGTCTCTAACATCGGTGCAGCACCGTAGCGGCATCTTCATTGGTCGCGGTAGAGTCGCCAAGAACGCAATTCGACGGCGCGTACTTTGAGCATGTTCGGATAAACACGCAGTAGAAACGAAGTGGGGTCGCTGTGGCAGCGCGGCAAGGTCCCCAGCAGCGCCTCTTGAGCTCCGTTGGCGCGCTAAAGTAACACACATAATCGCAGTATAGACACAGTGATTAGTCGATTGCGCTTGCACGGAGACCTCTCGGAGTCCTTTATAACTGCGTCACAAGAGTGTATTGTGCACGCAGTGAACTCTTAGCACGTCATGGGTACTCGGCGAGAGCGCTGTCAATCGTCAAGTAGAGCTCTATCAGTCTATAGGAACGCAGTTAAACGCCGCGGAAGCGCCGTGAAAACGCTTCGGTCGCCGTCTGACCGCCGTGACATCTTTTACTTGTAAACAATTCCTAAAAAATTGTACAAATTTTCTTCCAATACTTCCCAACCAATAGGCAAGGTAAAAGACACTTAAAACAATGCCATCTCTCCTAGGAATACTGAATTTTACTGCGATTTCACGGCGATTCCATAAATTTTACAACGCCATGATAACTCGGTGGGAACCTAACTTGGTGTGACAGGGCATTCATTTACCGTGCCCCATTAAACACAGATCAATGACATCTATATAATTCTATGCGTTTTAAAAGCTTTTTAATAAATGTTAAATTATTTTTGTAAATGATCGTCTCGTGCAATTTAATAGTAAATAAAAGTCTAAAACCCTTGAATATTTTTTAATACAATAAGCATGATCTTTGCTTCATACAATGTCATTGACCCTTTTGGTAATGCTTTGTCTTTTAACCTTAAAATCATACCATGTCCTTGACCTTTGTTTTCAAACTGTGACCTTGACATTTAGCACGGCCCTGTGGAGCACAAACAGCCAGCCTACATCGGCAGCAACTACAAAACGGTAGCAGAGAAACTGACCACGAATTATGGTTACGCCGCTCACATGATTGGCAAGTAAGTAAAACAATTATATGTTCTCATCCATTTACTATTTACGGCTTTGTTTGTTTTCTTTCACGAATTTTGATTTAATGTTCATATCTTTATCTAAAATGCTGCTTATATGATTAATTTGACGCAGTGAACTGTCCACTGAGCGCTAGATAAGTCGGTATGACGCTGAGCATGTTCAGGTTCGGGCCGCGTTCTCATCAAGCCCTATTGTCTTACCTTATCTATTCAGTGACATACAACCATGCAAAGGGAGATCAAATTCTTAAGCATTATATTAACATTCTTCGGTAATAATTAATTTTTAAAACGAAATAAACACAAAAAATCATTAAAAATCGACTTCCACGTGTTTCTTATCGTGCTTCAGATGGCATTTGGGATACTGTAAGGACTCCGTGACTCCGACGAACCGAGGGTTTGACTCCTTCTACGGATTCTATGGCGGTCAAGAAGATTACTACAAATACACTTCTGGTTCGTACTGATTATAATGTCATCTTTCTTTTTACCAATTTTAGATATATTAATTCCGTTTATGCAAATATTGTCTTTTTTTCTTTGCGTTCTTGTTTTTATCTCCTGTTCTTAGTGCAAGATTTCCCATTTTGCTCTATAGCTTAAATTTTCCATCGCAATCTTTAGATTTTGCTCTATGTACCATTGAGAAGATATAAATATTAGTACATTTAGTTACCGGTATAATTGAATTTATTTTATTTAGCAGCGATTACATCTGTAAGGAATATTCCGACATTTTATTGTGTTTTCTACTAGCAAGATATAAAGACTTCAGAGACAATCTTACTGCAGTTACTCCGCAAAACCCCAACTATCCCAGGGAAGATGTGGATGGCTACTCAACAGTGAGTGTTTCATCTGAATGTATAGACATCCAATTGTATTTATACTCATACCTTAAATTTTTGCACAATCGGACATTTTACTAAACACAATGCTTAAAAGAACATTAAATGGTTGAGGTGTTTATCTGACATTACCTTAGTAATATTTTGAAGAACGCTAATTTTTGAATTTCAAAAATAATTGTAGATCAAGTTTTAAAAGAAAAACAAAATATATTTCACTAATATCCAAATTTTGCATTGATCAAAGTCAAATTATATCTAAGGAAAACTCAGCCGAAGAATGTTTTCTTTGAATGAATAAGAATTTGTCAATTATAAGTTGAGGGTAGTGGTACCCGGTGTTACAACAATACCTGCATTTTGATTCCAGTTCGAGTACAAGAAGCGAGCCATCGAGATAGTGAAGAACCACGACAAATCGCACCCATTGTTTCTGTACCTTGCTTTCCAAGCGCCCCACTCACCTCTACAGGTAGGTGGCACTGACACTACATGCAGTTAATCTATATACCTATATTACCGGTGAATCCTTGATTTATTATTCTATGCTATGTAATCTGTATCTTATAACAACTTTCATTCTTGCTGAATTTTTTTTTATAATTCAGCATGAAAAAACCTTTTTCACATCACTTCTGTCTTCAGAATGACTCTTGTACAAATTATTTTTATAAACGTCTAGTACAGTACTTGAGATTTTTAAGTGAAGCATTATTATAGTACATCTACTGTAACTACTTAATAAGCATAAGTATAGTCCTCATTTTATTGTAACTCTGAAGGCACCCCAAGAACTGAAGGACAAGTACCCTGGGACCTGGACCTACACCGACTTGGACGGATCCACCAAAACCACGGACCGATCCACATTCTATGGTCAGTGCAAAATGGAAGTTGGTGATCTTTCTTTTATCGGTGATTTTATTGCTTCCATATGCTATTCCCCTACAATTTACAGACAAGTGTAACATAATTCAGAATTAAAATTGTTTGACCATTCAGCGTTTTACAACATTTAGAAAACATTGACGATCACCAACAATATCAAATCGGTAGTAAGGTAGAAATGTCGAAACGACAACCAAAGAACCACTTGTCAAGCACTGTTTTTATAAACCCACATACTATCCGTTCCGTTCTTTATGATTTTATGTCACGTCCTTCGATTACAGCTATGGTTACCGCTGTTGACCAGGCCGTAGGAGCCGTTTACGAGGAGATGGAAACACAGGGACTCTTGGACAACGCCATCATCGTGTTTACTTCTGATGTATACATATAAGCCAAGTCTGATTGAAATTGGGGGGGGGGGTCTTACAATAACATTAAAGCCAGTGTTCATATAAAAACTATTTACAGAACGATGTAAAAACTGTATTTCAGCGTAAGGTTTACTTGTAAACCAGAAATTAGAACAAATACTGCTACTGAAAAACTACATATATAACGTATCAATTATTCCAAAATTCAAAATAACACGAGGGTTGATTTTTTTGGATTTAGAATGGTGGCCAGCCGAATCAAGGAGGATTTAACAATCCCTACAGGGGCGCTAAAGGAACTTTCTACGAAGGAGGGGTCCGAGTGCCCGGATTTGTTTACAGCAAGAATCTGCTGACACAATCAGGCTATAGACACCAAGGGTAAATTCAATATAATCAAAATTAGACATGTAAAACCGCTCTTCTACGATACGCAATGCAAGAGTAAATTAAACATCCATGTTAACGTTGTAGCGGTAAAAGTTTCATTTCGCAGAAAGAGACTTTTTAAAAATTTTATGAAAATTGATGTAAAATTGCAAATATTTATGTAGCCTTATCTTTTTATTTAATCATTCAGACTGTTGCATGCTAGCGATTGGCTGCCTACGTTTATCAGTCTTGCTGGAGGAAGCGAAGGTATTTTACCATTAGCTTTGCATTTGTATAAACCTGTTAGAGCGGTGTCATTCTGTCCCAGCTGGGAGTATTCTTCATCAAATAACGATACCTTTAACATAATACAGGGTTGCTAAGTTAATCACTATAAGATGTTTTGAAAGCCTTACTTAGGCAAATTTTTTTAATGTTTTTTTTTTTTAAATTAATTAAAACTGGAATTAACAGAAAACGGTCCTTTAAACGATATTTAGCAAGCGAATGTTCGAGTTTGTTTATCGCCGGAATTATTATGTTTAATTAGTTTGAATTTCCATTGTTTTAAAATTGAAATTTCAATTTAGCATTGCAAAATCACCATTGTCTCCCCTCATTCAAGCACCTGCACACTGGTGAAAATATAAAAAACAAGTAATGATTACCATAATTAACACTGTGTCTGGTTTTTCTTTCCAGATTTGACAACAGACATTGATTTGACAAGTATTGACGGTGTGGACCAAACTCAAATGTTGCTAAACAACGGAGAGTCTGCCAGATCTAAAATAATTCTGAATATAGATGATCTAGAACGCTCCTCAACCATATATGGAATCGTGTAAGAAAAGTTTATCATTCCTTTAATCAATTTTATAACGATTTCCATTCATTATCGTGATCCTAAATGAATTATTAGCTATGATTGACGTGGACACTTGCAGACCAATATCTGACAGAAACCGCCTTCTGATGCAAATACAAAATCACATGCATGAGAAAGGACATGATACACTGCACACATATTGAACGATTACATGTACTTTAGATAGATTGAAGTTATTCCTCTAAAAAGTCATTCTATTGTCAGGTTAAGCAATGCCAAAATTGTGTACTTTATCGACTTTACAGAAAACAATATGGACCAGAAGTTTGGAAATATGTTCAAGGAAATATTGGCAGACGAGGAATAGTGTACACTGCCACCAAGTCAAGCAGGAAGAGATCCAACATACAGAGACTCATGAGGACCGAAGAAAGGACTCAGAGGGCCATAAACAGAGAAAGGACCAAGAGGGCTATAATTATGGAACACACCCAGAGGGCCATCAATGACAAGTATCTCTTCGCTATTTCTGGTACGTAAATATCGAAAAACTGACCATCTTTGATTTCCCAGTTGAAGAGAATACAATTTTTATCAAAGATGATGTATAATTTTAGAAAGAGACGAGCATTGTAGAAGGGATTTAAATCGAATTTCTTTAGTTTCAAAAATAATTTATTTAACTCACCAATAAGATACCGAAACTCTTATTTTTTTTTACTAAAAATGTGAAAACAATGATTATGTTATGAAAACCTGATCCTGTTTTTAAGCAAGTGTAAATTAAAATAATCATTCATACAATAATTCTGGTTTCCATCACAAAAGTGAGATAAACCCAAATATTTATAAAACCGAGTTAACGCAAGGTGGGTTTCGACGGTGACCACTCAGCTGTTTCGGTAGTTTTTATTACATGAACTAAGACATTAATAGTATTTTTATGCGGTTTATATGATAATTCTGTGCTATAATTTTTTAACCAAAAAGTTCAATCTTGTCAATATTGGTTGAAAATGCAGAATTTGAAACATGATTGGTCAAAGTAATCTTACATCCAGACAACTCCGACCCATATAAGGCATATACCAGTATTTACTTGGAAATGAAACGCAAAACAGTGATGAAAAAATCGACGTCGAAGGGGGTACATACCCCCTCCCTCAACCTAACCTCGTCAACATGAGCTATAACGGATTTAGAAGTAGATAAATGTCTAGAATAAAACACAGCATACCTACGTTTCGAAGTATTTCTTTTGAATTAAACTTTGAAATCAAGAATGTTGCACTGTTTTGACAGCAGCATAAATCCAGAAATACAACCGATTTTCACAGGCCAGAGGTCTTTAAACAGACCATTAATTATCTTGCAATCGCTTCTCGAGGTCTAAAGATAAGAACCTTCTTGAAAAAAATATTTACACTGCAAATTTGCAAATCCCTTTTGAAATCATATTTTTCTGCTTCACCTGAATGCAAAGCAGAACAAGGAGACTTCCACTAGAGTTTCACAAGAATATAAATGATTAGAATTAAAAAAAAATTATGTTGTTTATTATCCACTGTTCTATGACATTACTGGCATAAAATATTGCAATGATTTTGCCTCTGTGAATCGAAGTCACCGGCCCTTGACATCATCATCAAAATCCTCAAATATCCTTATTTCTTGACATCTTATAAACAAATGTGATCAACTATCATATCAAGCTAAGAGTTGTTATTTTAAAAATGTGCACCTCCATGAGTAAAGGGTATGTAGGAATTTTAATTAAATGTATTCCAAAAAGATATTTTATAATTTCCTGAAAATATCTTTTAATTTCCTGAATATTTCTTTAAAATTACAAGAAAAAATGTATAACAATTTAATCAGAAACATACTGATATGTATGTTCCATAAATAAGTTATTCTTACAGAAATACTATAATACAAAAAAAAAAAAATAAATACAATCGGTCTGAAATTTTCATCTATTAAATCCTACACTGATAAAAGCTCTCCTTGATCATTTACATCCCTAATCTAGTTGTTTTATCACCTAGTCTGGCAGAAAACTTCAAAACGTTTATTTTTATGATCCTCTCTTTTAGTTGATGCTTCCGAGACATATAACTTGTATGGAGACACCGCACCGGAAATCCAGACCATCCAGGCAGACTTGGAAGCCGAGATAGAGGCTGAGAAGTTAGTAGCAGTCCCGCCAATGAATCCATACGACTGTAGCAACCCCAACAACCTGGTGGACGGCTTCTGGTCGGCGGGGCCCGGGGAGGGGTGGTGCGGATGTAGCGCGTAAAGTTTTGATTGAAGATAATTAATTAACGAAATGTATACTCTAATTTTTATATTGTTAATTGAAATGTCAAGTAAAATTGAATGTATGTAAAGCAGCATAATGTTGGTCTTGTTAATCACATTGCAGATATCGCAAAGTAATGTACCGGTATCCTGTTTATGTCAGAAAGTCAGCATTTGAGTTAATAAAAAAAAATTAATGCAGGTAACAGAGGCAAGACGTGGTGCCAATTGTATATGATATTGGCGCCTGTTGTAAAGAGTTTACCTTTTTCTACAATATTAAAATATTAATATTCATTATGATGCTGGAAAAACTATACGATTGAATGTATGATAAACCAAAGCTTTGTCATATTTTGATAGATTGAAATTCCACAATCCCCATGAAATCAAATTCTGTAACTGATATCCTTTTTTCGGTTTATTCCCATTTCGCCTTGACTGTAAAATTTGGTATTCCCATTTCGCCTTAGTAAGCTCTGAGGTGAATTAAGGTGAAACGTAACTTATTTAAACATCTAATTAGGTGTAAATATTATTTGTATAGCAATAGAAGAGGTATTACCATTGTTTGTTTTCACTATGAGTAAGTTTGTAAAAATATAGTGTAAAAAGAACTAATGTAAAAAAAAAAGATGTAAAAAGTTTTATTTAATATACCGGTATTTATCATTTGTATCAAAACATTTCACCAATTTACAAGTTCTGTTTTTACAATAGTTTTATTAAGAAATTCCCATTTCGCCTTACTACTTTTTGACATTTTTTCACCTGTATTTCACAGTTAAGGCGAAATGGGAACACACCTTTTTTTCAAGTACCCGTGGGTTACACCTGTGTCAAAAAAGTGTGGGAAAGGAGGAAGTAAAGTTTTCAGCTTGATGTGGGAATGGCGGGGTATTTGCACCCCGTTTTAATCGCGAGGACTCACGTGGGTTATTGTTCGTGGGTGTCATCTAGCGTATCGATTATCTTGTCAAAAAGATCCCCAAGCTGTAATTAATGAAGATTATTGTTTGTTTTATAAAAAGACAAATGAAGAAAGAGTTGATGGTTTTTATCTCATAATCCTCAGAGTCGATTATCAAAGCATACATATTAACACCATTCAATACGCAACTACTGTATATGCCTTTAAACAGGTCTAATTTTTACAGGATATCAGAATAGAAATCCCTGTAATAAAGTACCAACATTCTAATATTTTTGAGATTAGGGGTAAGATTTCAACCCATCACGTATGTGATTTATGCTAACCAAGTCTCAAGACCAGCAAAACTGTTTTAGCATTACCAACTATATGCCAGTGTTTCAATATTTTCCCCCCAAGAATTCTTTTAAACTTTTTAAAAAAAAAATTCGTCATTGTAAGGTAAAACATTAAATAAATATACGTTTAAAATAAATGTGACTCATTGACCATTAATGGGACCACAGAGAAAATGTACAGCTCTTCGTCGAAATATATCGAAAAGTGTTCATATCAAGAACTGTAAAAGCTTAATGAAAACGATTAAAACAATTTATGCGTTAAGTTGATTCTTATCATAATTTTAATTTCAATTTCAATTCATAAGAAGAGTTCTGATTATCTTCATTCATGTGTTCTTACGACCTTAAATGGACCTGATGTGGCGATGTCGCGACCAGCTTTAAAACTCATAAAATGATAGGAATGGTTTCTTACGCGATCAAGATTAAAAGATGTCAAAACAAACATGTAACACCCCGCCCTCCATGTGGATGCCCGGGTGTCGCTACACTGTGAGTTCAGAGTTTTGTCTGAATAAGGATATACAAGTATTAATCATCTGAAGAACTTTTACCCAAGACTTAGTGTTTTTTGTTGTTACTGTTGCGTATTAAAACTAAAACCTTTCGATATAGAATCGTTAGCAATCAAATTTGCTTTTGAATTTTGACTTTTGATAATTGGCAATGAAATCAGAATTCCGACAAATATTTTGTAGAGTAAAGAGATGAAACAAGCTGTTTCTGTTCACTTGCAATAGACACCCAAAATGAGGTAGCTTAAAACGTTGAAAACAGAATGATGTGGTGGGTGTTGTCCCGTCTAAATACAAAAATCACCTAGCTATAGAGTAAGGGAATGTAGGGAACGATGGTTTGTAAGAAATCATCCCCAGTGACAATTAAAGCATGATCATGTCAAAGGTTACCAAGGACTACAGCTTTGTCGGCGTCATCCCAGTTCTCTAATGCTGATAAATGCATCAGTTCAGATAAAGCGCAATGACAACACGGATTTTGTATTTAATTAAAATGAAAAAATAAACGAAGCACATACATTATTTGACTGTAAATCAAATAAAAATTATTTATTATTCTGCATTCAACTGCAGTTTACTTCTCACCACCAAAGTTGTGAAATCCTAAATACCCTAGCAACAATATCAAATTCTGCCTTTTTACATTCAAAACCGGGATGAAGTGTTTTAAAGATAAACTATATTTTAAGAGGTGTGGGCTGTACAACTATCATTAAGACGTGATAGGAACACCATTTTCTGAAAATCGTAACCTTTGTATCCGCTATGACAATTGTAGACGCATCGCCCCTTTATCTAAAGATATCTTGGAAACCCCAGCGACAATTAACCGTTTTCCAATAATGCAGCAACGTAACTAAATCTAGTGATTAGCCCATAATTTATTAAAAACAAACGTTAACAGAATCAACATAGCCTTGGTCCAATATAATTTCTTCATTGACGTTGACATGGTTACAACTGGTTTTATCTTAATCTCCTTGATGACGACACCACGTATCGAATCATCGAACCAGAGGTTTGAGAAGTAGCAAGAGCGTGTGCATTGCAACCAAACACCGGTTATTACAGATTGACATTAAATTATAATTCATAAGGTTTGTAAGATTTCATATCGAAGTATTTTTTTTAATCAATCAAAGTTCATAATTTTAACGAAGTTTTTCCTTAGAAAAAATGGATCATCAAATGATTTAATTTTTTTTGGTGCAGAACAAATCGACAAGATGCGTGTCCAAGGGGCGTCGGATCTGATGGCAACAGCTTTGGTGATGTCCTTTTTTACTTTAATACTAATGACCGGTAGTAAAGTGGATGCAGAAACCAGTAAGAATACGGTTATGTATTTTTTTTTTTTTTACAGTATGTGGAACTTTATATGTTAAATTTACATGTCTTTAATTAATGTAAATGACAAAGTTTCTTTTGCAATAATCCGATTGTAACTGTAGCAGTTCTTTTTCTCAGTTGTCTTTTAATTTTAACAATAACGGGGCTTGATGATGATGGAGTTTGAAAAAAAAAAACTTGTGTGTAAAATTCAAAACTAAATTTGACCATGAAAGTGAAATTTATCATTAAAAGGATAAAAAATTAAAAAAGCCTATTGATAGGTAATAAAATAACGCGTAACGTTAATATACAAAATATATAGATACATGTATATGAATGAATTACTATAGTTAAAATCAAAACGTAAAAGAGTATATTCATGTTACTTTATCTAAATTATGTGTACAAACAGAATTTAAAAAGTTAACTAAAGTTGTTGAATGAGTGTTGTTCCGAAAATACGATATCCTGTTACAATATTAAATAAATTGATCTAAAGATTATGACGAAAAGCAGCACATCACTGCATTAATAATTGCCATTTGACACGTGAATATGATATAAGCAATCTTTTGACTTGTTTTAAAATAAAAACAAAAAATAAAGATGAAAGTGCATGAAGATTTTTTTATCTCAATTTAATGACATTTAGTGACATTAACACTTTTGGAATCGAATCTCCACAAGCGTATATATGTAGTACTGTAAGATCGTTAGTTTAGATTAATGGGCTGGGTTTCACAAAACTATCATAAGATTTATCATAAAACATATCTTAAGATTGTTATAAGATCTGACTTATGACAATCATAAGATATATCAGTTCTGTTTCACAAATCTTAAGTGTAGGAAATCTTAAGACAATTCTTAAAGGTATATGCCGTTTTACATGAAAATTTTAAAGGAAAGAAATGATTGCGTTTTTCCATTAAACTACAAAAGTTATAAACTTTCTGCAAATTATACACACAATTATACAGTTTAAATCAAACGCATTTAAAAGTATTGAATATAAATTCTAATTAATTTATTTACTGACCGGGTTGATGTCGACGCGAAAACGTGGTCGGCTCGTTGGCAGTGGAATAACGCGTTCGGAGAGAAAAGAAAGAAACAGTTTGACAGAGAACGTTGTAAAATGAGAATCTATATCGGAGACCACTTTGAGCGGTAGACACGTATTAGAAATGAGTTATACTGCAAGTATAACTATGAGCTTGCCGGCTTCTTGCTATACCGGGTATACTGATATAGACAGGTGAGTAACACGTACAGCGGTGTCCTTTCTTTGTCTAATAAGACATTTACTCATAAAGAAAAAGAAGCTCATGTGTATGGTACGATATTCATTGTCTGAATATGATAATACTTGTATAGCTATCAACTGAATACTTAAAATCTATAAATTGTAGGTGTTTTGAGTCGAGGGGCCCCAGAAGGGGTAATTTTGAGGTTCTAATTTATAATTATATGTTGTCAAAGGTATGAAAATAATGGTCAATTGCAAAATAGCTCTCATCGATTGTCATCGACACTGATACTTGTACGCAGCCATCTTCATAAAATGCATATGGCAATATCTTATATTTTTCTGTTTACAGCACAAAAACCTGTTTATATGAATTCAAACAGTTGTTAACAAATCTGTCGTATTACCTCGTTCTCCATGCTGCTTTTCTGAATTACTATTCCTGCGCAAATGCGCAAATCCACCTCAAACGTCAATCGTTAATGAATATGCATAGGTAAATCGCCGTTATTCATTTACAAATTATGGCTAATACCTCGTTAATACTTATCAAAAAATCGCGAAATTTTCTATAAACTTCTTTTTCATATATCTGGTCATGCTGACAAAATTTGGGTCTGGTTTTCAACATCGCAAAAATGCCGTTAAAAACGGCATATATACCTTTAAGACACACTTCATTCTTGAATATACTAATTTTCTTTATTTTTATTTATTCATACATTCATTTGTCTAGAAATTTAAAAATTTTCTATACTTGCGTGGAGGCTAGCTGTTTTCATTTTGCGAAGAGTTTTATGCTCTGAAACTTGCATCAACTGAATATCTTTTACGGAGGGGGGCGTGTATTGCTTAACTGAGCTGTCTAAAATATAATAATATAATTATTAAAAAATTTGGTGATTAAAACATTGGTATAAATACTTTTTATTAATAAAATTATACATACAACAGGTATACATACAAAAGGTATTTTTATAAAGTATATCACACTCCTAGGAGTCTCTATTTCATTTACCGCTATATTTGCGCCTGTACAAACAATAGATGCTGTTTAAATGCATTCAGTTGTGACCATAAAACGGGTAAGGACTTGAAAGTCCGTGCGGTCAGAAACATCCATGTGAAAATGTCTACGATGTTGAAATAGTTTCAATGCAGAATGTCTCTGTTCGAAATGCTCTGACGAAGGAAACAGAAGACACGAGAAAGAAGCATTAGGATTTGGGGGGGGGGGGGGGGGGTTCACTGATGTCTTCAACTCGAACACGCTCGAAAAAGCATCACAATTATCTCCAAATAAATTATTAGTTTTTGTAGTTCTGTCCAAGGGTACTGTAAAAAGTCACCAAATGGAAATTTTTATAAAAAATGTTGATCATTTGGCTTAAATTTTGTTCAAGGATTATATCAAAGTAATTTTATAAAGTGCCCCATCCCTCTTAATTTGGCATATCGCAGTATATATTGGCGTTCATTAATTAACTCTTGATGAAAAAAAAACTATATAAAGTGCATCCTTCTTCTGATGTTTTGTCAGTACATGTATATAAATTCAAAGTAAAAAATACACGGTCACCTTCAATATGCAAGTGAGTCATACTTCTGGGTTTCTTACATAGTATACAATACCAGAGCACGATGTTGTCTTTAAAAGCGCCATTTTAGCATTTTACCAGATTTATGTCTTAAAATAAAGAAAAAATTAACGCATGGATGATACGGATTATGTTTATTTTGATTAAAAACACAATACTAAAGAAATTTTTTACTTTGCACCAACAGCAGCATGAAAATAAAAGGGTGTGCAAAATCGCGCACACTCGAATTATACTCGGCCTTCGGTAGTGGACCACAATATAGGCTCTCGCCATGTTAAAGTTGGACTTAAGACATGTATTTAGTTGTCTTAAGATTATGACAGATCTTAAGATAATCATAAGATATGACAGTTTTGTGAAACGGCTATAATGAAATCTTATGACAAATTTTGGTCTTAAGATAGATCTTAGTCTTCAGATAGTTTTGTGAAACGGGCCCCTGGATTCCATGCCAGTTTCCTTATTTGCTCACCTGAGCCAATGGTTCAAGTGTGTGATACCATTTAATCTTTGTTAAAATTGATGCAAAAATTTTGAGAAATAAAAACTCGTAATTTATAGCCGATAACTTGCCCAATACAAGCATATATGTAGCTCTCTAATTTGATGAAATTATTACTCGAACAGTTACTTGAAAAACTGAGGTACTAATTTGTGTCAGGTGATATCTCTGTGTAAAAATTCATTTTAGAATTTCAAAATATTTTAAATATGTAATTGTTATAAGTAAAACTCTCAGGTTGTGGATTGCACAGAAATTCTTTGTTATAACTTAATTTGGGAGACTTTCATAGATCTGCCAGGAGATATTTATCATTTAGGAAAATTTGTCAATTCATTTCAAATCACTTATATTAGTATATTTGGTTACGTAACAATATCTTGTAGTCAAAAATTTTTTTCTGTAGAGTGGAAAGAGTTAAAGTGAAATTCTTCTGCTTATTAATCGGTACATGTATTTTTCCAAAAAAAAAAAAAAAAAAAGGTACATCCTATATGAAAATTTTTACATGTATATGTATTTGCTTTTTTTATCACAATAAATTTAATCACAAAAAATCCCTATTACATGTAGTTTATATGGTTTTAGCACAGTTGTAGAAACTAATCTGAAATGTTTTCTCTCAATCCTCAGGTACTACTATAACGAATACAACTGAATCAGGTAGGGAATATTGACATTCGAATTGCAATACCTTTTATTTTTAAAATTAAATCTGTTATCACATCTCTCCAATTTATTAATACATTCCACTTGCTGAACAACTGTAATCGCACTTCAGATGTATATTTGTCCCCCGCCGCAACGCGGAGCGGGGACATAGAAATGCCGGGCGTCCGTCCGTGTGTCCGTGCGTCCGTCCGTCACACTTTTTTGTAAGCGCTCTCATGCCTACAAATTTTGACAGATTTTCATTACATTTATACCAAATGTTTATACACCTATTACCTTGGTCAAGTTCGAAAATCAGCATTGGTCGATACTTTTTGCTGGAGTTATGGGACTCTGACCACAATAATGACTCCGTTTTATCCAAAAATTGACCTTGTAAGCGCTCTCATGCCTACAAATTTTGACGGATTTTCATTAAATTTATACCAAATGTTTATACACGTATTACCTTGGTCAAGTTCGAAAATCAGCATTGGTCGATACTTTTTGCTGGAGTTATGGGACTTTGACCACAATAATGACTTCGTTTTATCCAAAAATTGACCTTGTAAGCGCTCTTATGCCTACAAATTTTGATGGATTTACATGAAATTTATACCAAATGTTTATACCACTAATACCTTGGTTAAGTTCTTAAATCAGCCTTGGTCGATACTTTTTGTTGGAGTTATGGGACTTTGACCACAATAATTACTTCATTATATCAAAAATTGACCTTGAAAGTGCTTTCATGCCTACAAATTTTAAGATATTCATAAAATTTATACCAAATGTTTTATGCTCACACAAAGACGAGCTGGAGGGGGCATATTGTTTTACTCCTTTCCGTCTGTAATTCAGTACAAACGTGCGTCTGTTTGTCCATCTGTATACTGTTATATCGCGCTCCGCCCCATCATCGAATATATTGCTAGTTTATTGTCCCCCGCCGCAACGCGGAGCGGGGACATAGAAATGCCGGGCGTCCGTCCGTGGGTCCGTGCGTCCGTGTTTCCGTCCGTCACACTTTTTTGTAAGCGCTCTCA
>WFKH01011581.1:53596380-53614001 GCA_016163765.1 Magallana hongkongensis | reverse complement strand
GACTCTGACCACAATAATGACTCCGTTTTATCCAAAAATTGACCTTGTAAGCGCTCTCATGCCTACAAATTTTGATGGATTTACATGAAATTTATACCAAATGTTTATACCACTAATACCTTGGTCAAGTTCCTAAATCAGCCTTGGTCGATACTAGTATACTGCTTGACCGGCGGGGGACCCAGGAATTCTATTCTTGTTCATTTTATAATTGTTCTATTTTGAGTAAAATGCTACAGTCTAAAACATTTTTCCCTCATCATTTAATCCCCAGGTTCTTTTCCAACAACAAATGCATCTGGTAAGGAATAGTGTCTATTCAAAACAATGAAAGAAAATGCATTACTTTCATTAAAATAATATTTTGTGTAACATTTTTCCATTTTCATATTGCAGAAATTTTATGTAATCTCAATACATATGTCTATTTCATCAAATAATTCTGTATTTTATGAGTACTGATCTTCAAATTAATCTAAAATGGTTTTCTCTCATCTATTAGACCCTGATTCTCGGACGACTAACGCGACAACCTCTGTATCTGGTAAGGAAGAGCATATTTTCAAAACAGTCATTCGAATTTCAATACTTGTATTTAAATCAAATGTTTTAACATATAGTTAAAATTTATCGATATTTCACACCAGTAATCTTCATATTTACTGTCATTTTAAAACTAATTAATATTTTATCACATAATTCTGTATTAAGATCATCTCTTATTAGGTTCGAATAACTCCAACCCGAATGGTCCCCCCAATGTGCCAGGTAATAATTATGCTTATTAAAACACTAAGAATCATAAACTGCATACAATATATTATCACTATTGTCGTATTTATTTGAGAGATATTACTTATATAACTAAAAAAAAGAGAGTCCTTATTTTTTTTACCCATTAGCAACATCAACACCGTCAAATTCCTCAGTCGATTCAACACAGTCACATGATAACGAAACCACAACTAGCTATAAACCTAAAGGTGCGGCAGATTTGCCAAAATCAAGCTATAACCTGTGTGTTTTCATGTCTTTGTCTATCCTGTTCTACCTCTGGAGATAATCAAGAATGCAACAATAACATGGTTTGAAAAACGACACCCTATGACGCTGAATCCTGAAGCTGAATGGGTGGATTTTGTGTGACTAATTCAACCTTTTATATTACTTTCAATTAGATATTTATTTTTCTTCAAGCTGTGATATATGTAGTAGTCAAATTCAAAATGATTGTACTCCTGTAAATGAATGTAATTTTATGTAAATCTATTTTGATATATTCAATTTTATTTTCATGATTTAAAGAAGATACCAAAAGAGTAGATTCTAAAATAATATTACACGACTTAATAAAATATGATTAGAGTTTCTGATTGTAAATAATGTATCAATACAAGTATCATATTTTGATAAAAGTGATTTTTGTGAAGTATATTTGATAAACTAAATTAAAAAAATATTGAATGCGTTTTTCCATCATGTGTATTATTTATTTATGTAAGTTTTATTGACTGGATGTAAACGAACGTTTTATTCGACCCGAAATCGGATTCGTTGTTCGAAACCAGAGACTGAGGCTAACAGATCTATTTAAGGGTCAAGGGCCAAAACAGCTGTTATCCATTTATTTAGTCTGTACCTTTGTTATTTTACAGAGCTTTATTATTTTACTGATAAAAGATCGATGGTGGTCAATAGATCGGAGATTGTTGCCAAGGGTCAATAGTTCGAAAACAGCTGGCAGTTTAAGGGTCATTAGGTGAAGAACTTATTTGGGGGCTGGTCAAAGGTATGGGGGGATCAACTAATTTGATTTACAGTTAAGACATTGGTTATTACATATGTCAACGAAACAATTTGACTCTGCACTATCGCTACATGACGTTCAAACATGTATCACATTACAGACTGTCTTTGATCATTTTAACTTTTAATCATTCATTTTATTTTATTCAAACACCTCAACATCCATAGTTACCAATATTGATAAGAAAAAAGGAATGACATTGAAAAAATTATTTATTAAATAATTACAAGTATATACGTTTCTTCTAAAATTACACAAATGCAGAATAAAATCCTTAAAAAATATAAACATTATTCTTAGAACCTTGATACATTTTGGAATATCTGGTTAACAGTAATTTTTCAAGTTTTAAAGTATATTTTAGCACAGTGTTAATTATCCCGAAGGTTAACTTGGATCATTTGCAATTTTATTATGGACGCAAAATAAACAATAACTTTAATGTTACAATTTAATAGAGTTATAAAATTGCATGAAGAGTCAATAAAGGATATTGGAATAAAAATGAAGCATTATCTATTTTCTTAGTACATGCATTTTTAAAGACATAAAGAAACGAATAATTACTGTTCAAATCATCCTAAAAGCGCATTTTCCCAGACACAAGTTTGTGAAGCAAAATCGAATACAGTGCCTCCGACACATGATTGCACCCACTGATTCAAGCCACTGTCACAGTGAATGTATTTGTGCGGGTCCGGATGCGGAAACATGGTGATACCATTATCCAGTTGTTCTTGAGTACATGGATTCGAAGCTTCGTGATGTTGGTCCGCGATACAGGCGTGGCTCTGCTGGTTCCAAACCAGGCTGGGGGGACAGCTCGTAATCCACGCATTTAGCCAAACGTCACAGTGGATGAATTTTGTATGATCTTTGCTGTATGCGAAGAAATATTCGTTATTGGCGAGCGCCTGCGTGGTGCAGGGGTTTGTCACATCCGGGTCAAGGGGAGCTTTGTCGCCGGTAACCGTCGTTGTTGTTGACCCACAAGAATGGGAGCCCTAAATAAAGTAGGAGGTATATAACATTATATTACAGTTGTTCTTTTATTCTTCCTTTATTAAAGTTAATTGACTCATAATATAGATAAGGTTGAATCATGGTCTGAACTGAAACCTGTCTATGATAAGAAACGACAAGACGCATCCCTCCCCCTTCCCCGATGAGTACCTTGAAAAAATCAACAAAACAGCTCTCTCCAATCAACAGTATAACTCTTTGTGCTTGAATACATTACCTGCTGATACCGTTCTCCTTGTGGACACTGCGTTATGTACATCTTGTGTTGGTAGTCACATTTTATAAATTTTGTATAGTCATATGGATGCGGGAAAAACAATTGGTTATTTCGTATTGCTTCCTCTGTACACGGATTTGGTATCGATGTTTCATCTAGAATTTAAAAGAATCATTTATAAGTTAAGCATATATTTCGTAGATTTATAATATATACTAAAACTTATTTTAATGTATATCGGTGCATTAACATATACCTGTTGTAGAACTGCACAAATAGTGCTTGTATTTCTCATGTAGCAGGAAATCCGTTTTCGTGCATTCACGTTCGTGTCCATTTTGACGACATATAATTTCACTTCCTAAAATACAGGTCCCCCAACTATGAATTTTATTATTTTAAAACCAAACATCTTGAAATATATTTTTAAAAGTGCATGCGAGTTGACTGATAGAAAACGATTTGCTTTAAAATCTGTCCCTACCTGATTGGTTGACAGAAATGATGGTCGTATTGAAGTGAGCATCACTACAGTTCTTAAGGTCCGCTGCTTCCGCGGGCAGGTGCGTGCCGACAAAGGTCATGTACAGTGGACGGCCATCCACGGTCTTCTCCAGGGATAAGACTGCAGGGTGGCCGTCCGTGGCCGTCACTTTGTCGCTGTACAGAGCAGCGCTTGGGTGGGGGTTATCGTAAGACATATACACGTGGACTATTCCACAGTTTACACTCACCTGTAGAACGGTTTTGAAATGAAATCAATAATGCTCTTCTTATGAAGGTAACGTCAACATTTCTATGTGTAACACTTACTTGCATAACTTTGTGTATATCTGTATCATTTGTAGAGGGACCAGTCCCACCAGTCACAGAGACCGTTATTATTTCAGTTTTGTTTGGTTTCAAGCCCGTTGTCGACGTATAGTTTGTTGAAGGTGATCCCGTGTATGTGTCATTACTATTCAAAGGCGGAGAGGGGCCAATTACCACTGGAGCTAGATCAATTAAAAATTTGATTATCAAAAAGGTCATGTGTTGATGTTATATGTGAACATTTTTGCAAGAATTGATAGTAATATTACCTCTACAGGCCGCCTTTTGTATTTCGTAAATCAAACTATCTATATCAGAAAACCCTGTCAAGTAAAACACGTGAGTACAGTTAGGGTCACTTGCCATTGCTTCCAACTCATTGTCACAAATAGACCCGACACCAAGAGCAAACAACACTATTCCCTCTTGTTTTGCTAACGTTGCCTCTGTAACGGTATATATAGCGCTGTTTGAACACCCATCAGTGATAACGAGAGCAACCTTAGTTGAGCTGGGTCTGGATCCATTGCGAAACACTGCCTCTCTAGCCAGTCGAATTCCCGCCGCTGTATTCGTACCGCCGCCATTGTACCTTGCATTGTCGATGGCATTGTGGAGGTCAGCGTGATTGCTATATGTACCAAAACCAAACTCAACAGTAGCATAGGTGTCGAACGTCACGACCGCAACTTCTACAGCATGTGGACCTATCTCAAATTTGTCGGTTACGTTTTTCACAAAGTCCAGCATGACTTGAAAGTCTGTTCTTCCTATGCTTCCAGATTCGTCCAGAATGAACCCGATGTCGAATTGGCAGTCATCTGAAAGTTATTGACAAACAGGTTAGATGCGTAATGTATAGAATACGACATGCATTTAATGTAAGCTTTTAAAAGAATATAAATTATACTTTAATAGCGTTATGAGGAACCATATAATCCTCACCTACAGGTAATTGCTGCACCTGGGTAACGAAGTAACTCGGAGTCTTCTCCGGATGATAATAGGTCTTCCATATCTCAGCCTGTCTTTCTAGGACTCCAGGTGTATTATCCCCAAACCTATACTGCAAAACCAAACTTGCAGCCAACCCCGAGTACAGAGGTGTCGTGAGGTCCGTCCATGATACATTACCCCAGTCTATGTTCAACTTCTCTTGGATAAGCAAATACTGCTTTCGAAGATAATATTTGTTCTTGGTAGAATTAAAATCCGATTCTGTAACCTGTAAATAAGTTTTTAAAAAATAATTATGTTTTAACGATAAAAAAGTAATTTGTATTTGATAGGATCCAATTAGCAATATTCAGCAATTAGCAAACCTGCCAAATTCCACCATAGAAGTTAGGTCGAAAGGTATTGATGTCAAATCCATCCCGAGATTCGACATAGGCAAGTCTTCTGAGAAACAGCCTATCGTTTGGATAAATGCATTTTTCTCTGATGACGTCCACTACCGCTTGAACAATATCTGCACCCTTCGCACGGTCCTCGCGCGTGCGGTCAACGGCAGAGTAGCAGACGTTTAATAAAGCAATGCACAGCAATAGCAGAAACATTGTTTCAATGCAATTACAATCCGTGTGCACTGTTTATATATGCATGCATGTTTACAGAATTGGCAGGAAGTGCACTAAAATTATATTGTTGTTTAGAGATTTAGAAATGTTTAGACAGTTTGCAAGAAAGCCGCTGAAGTCATTCTGTCTTAATGATTTCAGAAAGGAATATTAATTACAGTTGATCAGAAATCAAACGAGGTTGCTGCAACAAAATCCTTCAGCTATTGAAAAAGGTGAAAAGGGAAGACTATGTTGTTAGATACTCAAATACCAAAACCTGAGTGTGAAATGTATCACCAAGAATGTTTCTTATTTCATTATGCTCAGGCACGTACATGTACATCGTTTTGAAAGTGGGTGGGGGTACGGACCTACCCTAATTTCACCATGCCTTGAAATTCTAATCCGTGAGCGGCAGTAAAATAATTGCCTCGTATCTTAAAAATAGTCCTGTATTTGAATTTTCCCTATAATTGTTAAACACTGCCCCAAAAATGATTCTCCACCGTTTGATATTAAACTGATTTAATTTAAGCACATAGTAGAATCGAAAATGACTATTTTAATGGCAAAATGTCGATGACTATTTCATTTACACAACATTTATTCAGTATGTAAAAATGATATAAAAACGCTAAATACCTAAACATAGTTCAAATGGTCGTTAAGGAGGCTGGGGGTCAAAAATTAACCATCAGATCTACCTAAAATTTTTAGATATGATTTTTTTTAAGCTATAAACTTAAATTTATTTGGCAAAGAATAATTCCTTAAATTTAGAAATGGGAGGATCCCACCCCCTTTTGCCTGTGCCTCATACATACATCATAGTATGAGGTGTCCAAGTAGCGTAGTGGACAATGCACTCGCTTATCACCGCTGCGACCCGAGTTCGATCCCCGTGATCGACAGTGGTTGTATGTGATAGGGTATGGCGGTCGCCCGCTTGGACACGTGGGTTCTCTCCGGGTACTCCGGCTTCTTCCCACACAAATGACCCCATCGCGCTAACATCCGTGCCAACGAGAGATATTAATATAAGTTGTAGAACTTGTTTATCAATCGTTGTAAAATAAATAAAGTTTATAGTATGAAAATAAAATAATTGTATTCCACAGTTTGTTATGTAATAACATATATCTATTTGGCAATACAAATAGCTCAGGAAAAGGAATTCGAAGAGGAATGCGTGTCCTCCATGCATGTCTGAGTTTGTTGGCTCCACACTAAATTCGAGGGGCAGTTCAAAACCCTTTTAAAGTACATATACAGTGGAGCCTTGTTTATCCGGAAGCTTTCGTTCCCAGTCAAATCGTCCGAATAGGTGAAGCGTCCGGATATAGGAAATGTGCCTATTTTTGTCAATATTGATATTGTTTATCAATATTTTTTTAGATGATACATTTGGATTCATTATTGAGGCATGTCTTAGTAATGAAATTTACCCTCATTTTATCAAAATGCGTAACTATATGTTTTATACGTCTATGGATGTACAAGAAACAATACTTGTTCGACATATGAATTGCCGATCAATAAATTTACTAGTCTATCAGTTATGCAATAAATCAGTGAGTCAATAAAACATGCACGCAATCAACCAGCCATGCTATCAATTTCGATCAAACAAAAAACGTGGTTACATAGGTCTTTTAGATACTAGTATTTTATTCAAGCTTTGTGTCTTCATAAAAATCGATTGCAAAACATGCGCACTCTGTACATAGCATACATTTTTTAAAGTTTTTAAAATACTAGCATCATGTACAACAATCATTTTAGTCAATTACCCCAAAATTGAATTAGATTGCCAGACACAGTTCTGTGAAGCGTAGTCAAAGACCGTGCCCCCGACACATGACTGCACCCAGGGGTTCAACCCATTGTCACAGTGAATGTACTTGTGGGGGTCCTGGAGGGGGAACATGGTGATTCCCTGGGCAAGCTTATCCTGCGTACACGGATTCGAAGAGGAATGCGTGTCCTCTATGCATGTCTGAGTTTGTTGGCTCCACACTAAATTCGAGGGGCAGTTCAAAATCCATGCATGACCCCACACGTCACAATGGATGAACTTTGTTTTATCTTTGTAAGTGAAGAAGAACTGTTGGTTCATCAACGCATGCGCTGTGCAGGGATTGGAGAGGTTGGGATCCAGGGGAGTCTTGTCGTTGGTTATTGTTGTAGTGGTGGATCCACAGGAGTGCGACCCCTATAATAATGACGTTATGTATAACTACACAAGTCTTTTAAAACTTAATATTAATAATATAAAGTTTCATTATTTCCATTAAAATATGTTCAAAAGAAATAATAGAGTTTTCATGGTATGAACCAACCATTACATGAATGGTTGAATAATTTCAATTTCATCTCAAACAGATCATAAAACTACCTGATGGTATCTTTCGCCATTCGGGCACAGTGTTATATACATCTTTTGTTGGTAATCGCACTTGATGAATTTGGTGTCGTCGTATGGATAGGGATGGTACATTTCGTTATTCTGTATGGCGGTTGCAGTGCATGGGTTTGCGACAATGAGTGTATTGAGAACTATATCAAATAGAATGGAAGTATGGCCAAAAAAAAAATTATTCCTGTTTCCTGTCGCCCGACCGACCCTATCTTTTACCCCCCGACCCTAAAAGTTTTTTTGTGATCATGGTGGTGATCGGTAACTTCGCCAGAATTTCCTCAGAAGGAGAAGTGAAGGCGCCCTGTCTTCTGAGTCCATAATCGTGCAAATTAACCTCATTGGCAAAAGAATGATAGTAAACTAATCTACAGACATCTTTACTGCATAAATTAACCTTGTGGTTAATAACTTGCAACTATCTTATCTTCAGGGGTTATAAATACGGGTGAAGCAACAACATACTGTGCATTGGAAATTACAAAAACGATGTTTATTACTGAATCCTGATATTACAGTTAGTTAATAATCTGCTATTAGTTAATAACTGCAATAAATGTTAGAATTATCATAAAACTGCTTTCCATATTATCTTGAAAATTAAACAGATCCTCTACATAACGTACGGTAGTAGGTCAAAGGGTTGGACTGATTTAATTGATATTGCCATTAAGCTAATACAAAACAGAAATATTTATCCAGAAAAGGATAAATACATTCATACACATGTAGATTAAATTTTGCAAATAATATTAGTTTTTATTTTTTATTTTAAAAAAATCTATTTTTTTTTCTTTGCAGGTTGTTTTCTATACATTACATGCATCAATAATACAAAGACATTTGGAAATTTTAAATCATCATTCACATACCGTACACTGTGAATATACTTCTTTCTCATTATAACACACGTGCTCCAAGTTTTTAAAAATAAAATATTTTTTAAAAATAATTTTTTTTTCCTACCTACCTACCCTAATTTTTTTGGTCAGGTGACAGGAAACAGGAATATATTTTTTTTTGGCCTATATGTAATAGCATCACAATACAGGCAATATATTCAGAGGAAGCATTATCAAGGGGATAGACATATAAGAGAATTATTACCTTCATTGGTTCTACAAAGATAATGTTTGTACTTCTCACTCAGTTCGAAGTCTATCTTGGTGCATTCTCGCTCTACGTTGTTTTGGCGGCATACGATTTCAACATCTAAATTGAACAGTCCATACGCACAAGTTGACAATTTTTATTCGTTCGAATTACAACAAAATTATTCAGATTTATTGTGTATTATACCTGTCTTGTTTTCCTTTGAGATATCAATAACATATTTGGCATCGCTACAGTTCTTCAGACCAGCAGCTTCCGGCGGAAGTTGAGTCCCCATGAACGTTAGATATAATGGCTGCCCATCCACTGTTCGATTTAGGTACAATACGGCGGGGTGGCCGTCTGTGGCTGTTACTTTGTCACTGTACAGTACTGGACTTGGATGTGGATTGTCATAGGACATATAGATGTGGACAATGCCACAATTTACAGATACCTTTAAATAGATGTCAAATAACTTAAAGCTGATATTAGTTTTGTCGCTAAAAAAAAGTATGATACTTTATGTACATAGTTTACACGTTACATCATCATCTATTATGACTATTTTAAAGGGATCGACATTAACGGTTTTAAATAAAAAGAATAGATTAGTAATGTCTTACATTCAATTTTGTGTTGGTGGAGTTGGTGGGCTGTTGTACTTCAATACCTATGGTACCTGTATCATTGATGGGCTTTATTATTGTTGTGCTGCTGGTATTATCTGGTGGCGAAGGAGTCGATCCAATACCGATAGTTGGAGTTGCAGTTGTTTGTGTTTCAACTTTTATCATAATAGGAGCTATCATAAATAATTAAAAAAGTATACAATCACAGATAAATGACATGCAATAGGTAGGACCGAACCCCATTCCCTTACACCGCGGGATATTGACCACCCACTTTCCCTCCTAATTTGATTACCCTCTCTCAGGTACATGTGGAATATAGTCCGAAATATCTGACGTTTTCCTGGCTTTTTTAACGATTTTGATATTTTACTTGCCAGGAAAACGTCAGAACCGGCGCCATTACGAAAACTGGAAATTCGCCGCCTCCAACTGGAGGCGGCATTCTCGGCTCGATTTTAAATATTTACGAGTTGAATCAAATGTTTCACTCACAACTAATTAATAAAACGATGATTTTACTACTCACTAATATCGCTTTTATGTGTCCTTACATCCCATACACAGATTGTTGAACACATTCTATCTAACTGTTGAGATTTGTTTTGATTTAGTGCCTTTTTGAAACCTCGCGAGAAAATGTCAACAACACTATTGTTTATCACTGTGATTATCAAAATGTGCAGTAAAATCATATTTTAAGCTGTATTATTAAGTTTAATTATATATCTATTTAAAATCGAGCCTAGAATGCCGCTTCCAGTTGGAGGCGGTGAATTTCCAGTTTTCGTAATGGCGCCGGTTCTGACGTTTCCTGGCAAGTAAATTATCAAAATCTTTAAAAAAGCCAGGAAAACGTCAGATATTTCGGACTAGTGGAATAGATCTAATGCATCTTGCCGCGAAGTGTCTTCGATTGTCTGAATATTAATGTAAACAAATATTTTGTCAAATCACACCAATGATATAGTGTATAACTTATAAAGTAGGCATTTTTTAAGATGTGATTTTTGGTTCGGAAGTATACTAGTATTAAATAAGTTAAGTTATATGTCTCAAAGAGATAATCTAATGGATATATAACAATACATAGAAATACAATACAATGGGGTGAATATTGTTTGGAGTGTGGATCGGTTTTGTTCTGAAAGATCTGTATTTTTAACATACACATCTTTATTTTTTCAACAAAATGATTTAAGATATTTAACAAAATTTACCACGACATGCAGCTTTCTTGATCTCGTACACCAAGCTGTCAATTTCTGAAAATTGCGTGAGGAAGAAAACGTGAGTACAATTTGGATCGCTAGCAACTTCATTGAGTTCCATCTCATTAACATCTCCGATCCCGATCGTAAATAGGACAATTCCAGCATCCTTGGCGTACGAGGCCTCTAGAACAGTACTGTAGTAAGAATTTGAATATCCGTCAGTAATGACAATTCCTACTTTTACAGCACTGGGTCTTGTGTTGCGCTGGAACACCCCTCGTCTAGCAGTGCGGATCCCATATGCGGTATTGGTACCCCCAGCGTCGTACTGTATATTATCAATTGCTATGTCAAGAGCGGCGTGAGAGTTAAAATCTCCAAAACCAAATTCTACTCGTGCATAGTCACTGAAAGAGATGGTTGCTACTTGGACTGCATTAGGACCAATTTCAAACTGTTTTGTGACATTTTTAACAAAGTCAAGAATCCGGAGAAAATTCAGAAATGTGATGCTTCCGGATCCATCCAGAATGAAGGCTAGATCGATTTCACACTTTTTATCTGGAATAAAAAATATAAGAATACTTAATGGAAATAAAACTTAAAAGAACATATTTAAAAAATAAAGAAAAGATGTTCAATAATACAGTATACATGTTCTTTACTTTCATCTATCTGGTTTACTTCCGATATAAAGTAAAGAGGCGATTGTCCTTTATGGTAGTTGTCCACCCAGAAAACCGCCTGTCTTTCTATGACACCCGGGGTGTTGTTTCCTGCTATTTGTTGAAGTCTGAGGCTGGCTGCTAGCCCCGAGTACAGAGGTTTGGTCAGGTCGGTCCATGCTACGGCTCGCCAGTCTATGTTCAGCTTTTCTTGTATAACTTGGCACATATCTTCTATTCCATAACATTGTTTGGTGGACTCAAAATCTGACTTTTCCACCTATATCAATAATACATGTATCTAAAAATATAATTTTCTTATTTTCATTCTTGTGGTAAACAAGAAATTAGATTTTCTCTTTCAAAAAAAACATTACAGTAACTTTAAATCTTGATTGCATTTTGTAGAATGTTACTCTGTTGAAAGAACGTTTTTTATATGATTTACCAACCTGCCAAATCCCACCGTAATAATTCTGTCGGAAAGTATTTGTGTTCTTCCCATCTTTAGATTCTATGTAGGCTAGACGTCTTAGGAAGACCCTGTCGTTGGGATAGATGCAGTTTTCCCGGATAATGTCAACTACAGCCTGTACAATGTCAGCCCCCACTGCACGATCTTCTCGTGTGCGATCTACAGCCGACAACACCAATTTCCAACACAAAACACAGAGCAATAACGCAACAACGCGCTGCTTCTGTTGGGCATCCATCTTCTTTGTCTCATCAAAGCCAAACGCAACCTGTGCTTAAAGTATCAATCGCAAAGATGTTTGTTTGCCTTAGATAAAGACAATTACAGATATGGAATTTAGAAGTTCAAATGATAAAGCCCAGAAAGCATGTTCAAGAGCCCGATTTGATAACAATTGTAAATAGGACATATTGTTTTTCCATAACCAAATTTATGATCGACTTGTTTGACGGAACTGTTTGATAGTCAAATTCTCGTATCACGGCACCTTAATCTTCGGTATAAAATGTGTGTACCAAATACTACATGTAATAACTGTATTTATTAGTAATCTTAATTGATTTCATTATCAACGTTCTACTGTTTTACATAGTGTTTGTATATCGCACCAACTTGCTCTGAATTTAAGCGGCATAATGCCCGGAATTGATTAGAAAGCCGATGTTTGCGAACATGCATTTCAGCAATAAATAATTCATTGTCAATTAATTTTGACCTGGTACGTGCATTTGCTGTCCCCAAACATCGTAAGCCCAGTTAACTCTTCACCAGTGTTCAATGTCCCCTAAATAGAAACTCATTGCACCTTTGATTACTTTATCAATTCTTGATCCCGGAACATATGAAATTATCTCGGCGTTGCTAAGGGAAGAATAGGAGTTATGGACTTTGTGTCATTTCCACTATTAGGAGTACTTGAAACATTTTTTATGAATTCGTAAGCCACCGAAATCCAGGCCACTGAACAAGGCATTATCACTCACAAACATGGTTGGTTCAATATTTTTATATTGCATGGAGAGAACATCATTTACTACAGGAGTTAAGTAAAAAACCAACAATTTGTTTTTTTTGGTTTTTTTTGCAAAGATAATTCTAATATTTCAACATAATATCTGGTTTGAATACATCAATTCATAAGCAAATTAAATTCTTGACAAAAAGCATCTTCTCCATTACGTAGATCAGACCTTTATCCTACAGGCGCAGTCTCCCAGACACAGTTCTGCGAATCAAAATTAAACACCGTATGGGGTGTGCAGGACTGGACCCAAGGGTTGAGGGCGTTGTCACAGTGAATATATTTATGGGGGTCGTGATGGGGGAACATGGTGTAGCCCTGATCCACTTTTTCCTGTGTGCACGGATTTGTTGAGGTGTGTACATCTGGGGTACACGTTTGTTTAGCCTGGCTCCAAACCATGTTGGAGGAGCAATTAGAGACCCACGCGTGGCCCCACACGTCACAGTGGATGTACTTGGTATTATCTTTAGGGTAGGCGAAGAAGAACTGCTGATTGATAAGGGACTGCGGTGTACAGGGGTTTGTAAGATCCGTTGCCAGGGAGATCTTGTCTCCAGACGTTACCTGCGCAGATCCACAAGAATCGGAGCCCTGTGAATAAACACCCACAATTAAATGAACTTATTGTTCTTTTAGCTAAACAACATCGTTGGTTTTTATGCATCCATAAAAATTATCACCGGTATCAGCAACAGCAACAACATCAATAAAATTTATCTGTTTATTAATATGGTTATTAAAATATCAAACTCACTGCATGTTTTACACATGCACTGTCAAAAGATTTGTGTTTAAACTTTTATTGAAATGCGCACATACTGTTGTGTAGCGTTGCCCATCCGGGCATTGGATGACGTACATCTTCTGCTGGTAATCGCACCTGATGAATTTGGTGTCGTCAAACGGGTGAGGGTGGTAAAGTTCTTTGTTTAGAAGAGCAGTATCAGTGCAGGGATTTGAGATAGCCATGTCTACAAGGATAACCATCCATCTAAATAGCAATATTAAAATTAAAACTTTGGATAAGGATGCATTCAAGACCTCTTTAAATTTGGATTTTTTAAAAAAAATTGTACCTATATTTTTAATTACTGCGTCAAAAAATATTGCAGGGCTGGGTCATCTTTTGCCGATAGCGAAAGGTTGGGTCTCTATATATGTTGTCGCATTAATTTTTTTCTTTTTATTGTCATGCATTAATTACAGAAATGAATGTTCATTAGCTAAAAGTTCTATCTTTCAAAGATATGCTAAAACCCTAGACCAGCGGTCACAGATAGGCAATTACAATAAGACTTGTAATGAAACATGTGCCTTGTTCTTCGTCGCTTTTATAATTTCATATAAGAACTGCCTTGTAAATATAAGTTTTAACCTTTCCAAATAGGCATAGAAAAACCGCTTCGCCAAAAAAATTAAGTCAGGGGTAACTAAAAGATGCCATAACAGCCGTTGGTACTATAGATACATGTGTTTTAATGTCGTCATTTTTATGTCTCGATATCAATCAAATAATCTTGAAAGGAATATAGAACATTCAATCAATCAATCAATCAATCAATCAATCAATCAATCAGTTAATTATTGTACTATGGTTATTGAACACAGACTTACCACCAGACTGACAAATCATGTCCTTGTATGACGACTGGAACTCGAAGTCCTTTTTTGTGCACGGTCTCTCATTGCCATCCTCTTTGCAAACCACTTCAACCTCTACGTTTATACAGAATATATACTTGTAGATAAGTAGTTACGTATTGGTCACTTAAAATATACTTCATATAGGTTTGAATGATTTCAATAAAGATACTTTTTAAATGTATTTAATTGTACAATCGAATATAATAATTAGTAATACGTGTATAGTTGGCAGATATGTTTTTGCTAAACGGTGAAGAAGACTTCAACAGTTAAAGGAATAGAAAGTTGAAATATATTTGGTCAAATTGATACATTGGACCATAATTACACACTGGACATATTGATGTGAGCAAAGGTGGTAAGGTAATTGGCGTCTGTGCAGTTCTTCCCCTTGATGCTGTAGGGCGACCCCACTGACGTCAGGTACAGCGGCCTGCCGTCTGCTGTCTTGTTCAGGAACAACAGTGCCGGATGTCCGTCCGTCGCGGTCAGTTTCTGGCTGTAGAAGACGGAGCTAGGGTGAGGGTTGTCAAAGGAAGCGTACACTTGTACCACTCCACAGTTCACCTTGACCTATCACAAACATCGGAACAAATTACAACTAGTTCAAAAGCCCACATGGTTCGAAAAGGGCATTAGCTGGAAAATTTCAAAAGATATTATCATCGCCTAAACAAAAAGTGAGTAGGTTTCGCGACGGATTGGATTTTTACCTCCAAGACGTTGTGAGCGCCCGTATTGTTGGATTCGGTCCTCTGTGTGACAAAGGCGAGCGTGGTGGTGGTGTCGATGCGGTGCTTGTAAGTAACATTTAACCTCACCCCGTGTATATCCACGCTTGTGCCGTTCATACCAATGACGCTATTCGAATCCACGACGATAGGTGCTACAAACACGAAATAATCTAATAGTATCTTTCTTATCAACCCCGCATTTTGAATGCTCAAAATTCAAACAAAAATGTCCAAAACTAATTATTATATGTACATGTATTTTAATTTTGGTGATAAAATCAATAATTCAAAGCTTATTAATAAATTCTTATGACAATGGAGTTTTAATAAAAATATGTAAATTTATGTAGTATTTGAATTTTGATGTCTACTAGAGACATATATGATATGGATATGTTCAGCATCTTCGTGGTGTAGGTATACAGAGAAGCTACAGATTATTCCAGTCTGTAACATCAGCATGCACTTTAGAGTAAGCCGGATTTGAGATTCAATCAGTAAACTAAACTAAACTTTAAGGTTAATTTCAGGATACTTCAATAACTCGACTAAATGGAAGGTCCGGTATATGCATTGAATGGGTATCCAGTGGTGTTTGTTTTGTTTTGTTCATATTTGGCTTTGGATAGTATACATGTCGCATATGTCTATGATTATATCATTTCTCACATCATAATCTATATTAATGTATAAGCAGGGTTTTTGGGGGGAAGAAAACAGATGAGGAATACCCATTATGATTTTGTTTTGCTCCAAAACGTCAATTCTGTGAAATTGCATCATCTTTCCGACATGAATTATATCTCGGATTATTATGACGTTACAAGGATACCCTAACTTTTAGGCGTTCAACTGGTATTGTATACGTAGATCCATATACCTACCTCGACAAGCTGCTTTTTCGATTTCTTGGACTACATTGTCAATTTCCGAGAATCCCGCCAATAAAATCACGTGGGTGCACTCGGGTGGACTCGATATGGCCTTTAACTCTGCCTTGTTTATGTTTCCGATTCCAAGTGCAAATAAGACGATCCCCGCTTCCTTGGTTATCTTTGCTTCGTTAATCGTGTCTTGGAAAGAATCTGATGATCCATCCGTAATGACAAGGGCGACTTTGGTTGCACTTTTCCGTGAGCTGGTTTTAAAGACAGATTCTCTTGCCAGCTTTATCCCTTTATTGGTCGCAGTACCTCCTGCGTCATAGTTAATGAAGTTCATGGCTCTTTCCAAAGATGCATGATCTTGATGTTCTTCGAATCCAAATTCCAACCTCGCAGTATTGCTGAAGGAAACGACGGCAACTTGCGAGTCTCCGGGCCCTATGTTTAATCCACGGGTGACTTTCTTCATGAAACCGAGCATGTCGATAAAATTAAAGTACCCGATACTCCCTGAAGTGTCCACAATAAAGGCTAGGTCTATCTGACAAGTAGCTAAAAGAAACAGAAACTTTATTTCAAAATAAGCATGAAACTACGTACTTTAATCTTTGTAATGACTGAATTACCCCCCCCCCCCCATTAAGGTTATGAGCTACTATTAGAATCCAAACCCCCAACGATCTTTTGAATTTCCGTCAGAAAGAATGTCTTGGTCTTTCCATGCTGGTAGTTGTTGATCCAGAATTCCGCCTGTTTGTCTACATCCCCGGGGGTGTTGTTTCCTGCCCTCAGGTGTAGCAACAGACTGGCAGCAAGTCCCGAGTACAACGGTTTTGTCAGATTCTGCCACATCACGCTAGTCCAGTTTATGTTGAATTTGTCCCTTATTATCTTGCACTGATTTTCCAATCCAGTACATGATGAAGTTAAATGGAAATCTGCTTCCTCAACCTGTAAGATAATCAACGCTAATAACTATAAACGATAGAGTTGTCTCGGCGCCCACCTGAGAGTCATTTTAAAAAGTTATTTAATTCGAATGTTTTAAAATTTTATTTACAATCATGAAAGTTCATGAAAAATGAGTAATATGGTCAAACAAAGAGAGATAACGCGTTATGTTGAATTATATCAGGTAAAGTTCTGTACTATAGGAAAAAAATATAAGTATTATATTTTTAAAGAACCCCCTAAAAACTAACATTTAAACTAAATAAGTAAATCAGTTATATTCAATCAATTTTATATGTATGCGTTGATTACAATGTCATTTCCCCCCTTCAAAGTATTAATTTCTATGATTGTTTTAAAAAACAGAAGAAGAAAAACTATTAAAAAATTCTCTTAAATTTCAATTAGTCTTCACACGTACTTGCCAGATTCCCCCGTAGAAGTTGGGTCGGAATGTCCTGACATCCA
>WFKH01011581.1:53533546-53553011 GCA_016163765.1 Magallana hongkongensis | reverse complement strand
ATCTGACCTGCACTTTGTTATATTAGACAGTCTGCCTACAACGCTCCAGGAGGCCATGATCCCTGCCATCACCAACAGCGAGTGTGCAACCAGAATGTCCGGAATCAATGGAGCATCCATTTTTGATCAACACACCTGTAACTTTGATGCATATGCAAGCACAAATGCATGTCAGGTAATTGAATGAGATTGTTGTGATTTTGTGCAACGACGGAGATAACCAATTTCATTTAGAGTGAACTTACCAAAGAAGATGTTGTAATATGTTTTATTAACTTTATAGTAACAATTGTTAGAAAGATGTAATGTAATTTAAGATATGAACAAAAAATGCCCACTTCATTGTTTCATACGCAGTACTTACGGTTATTGCAAGTTTACAACTTCAAATGAGATGCCTTTTGATCATGACACGCTGTAATTTGATTTGCAAGCGCGAAACACGATATGCCTCAGTGGGTTTATAAAGTGATCTCACGGAAAGAATATTTAATACTAAAGAATAATTTACATGAAAGAATAATTTACATTTTTGAAAGTTAAATACTGGTGTGTGGTGTGATCATAATGGTGTTTTCCCCTATTGCATACTAAAAGCCCTATCTAATTTTACTTCTAATATATTGAATTCGGGAATTTAGAATCTGTCTCTATGTATTATCAACCGATTCCATTTTAGGGAGACTCTGGTGGACCAATGGCATGCAGAGCATCTCCAAATGACGAGTTTGTCGTGGTCGGCATTGCATCCTGGGTAATCACGGGCTGCACGGGAGCTTATCCTTCCGTATATGTCAGAATTGCTTATTTCCTTGATTGGTTGATCAGCAATGGAGTTCCTTTGTAAAATGTTGTTCCGTTAACAATGAAGCTATGAGATGTAACTTTTAAAAATGTTAATTTTTACTTTTTTTTCATATAGAACACTTCTTGTTGGTAAGCCATATTTAGCTGCCAGACATTGTTTTTTTCTGCGTTTGACACACAGAGACTATTATATAATACAAACAACTCTCACAAATTGTCAACATTATCATTTGTTATACTTATATAGACATTAGAAATAAGTTGTAGCCGATATTCAATTCGGCTGTGCAGACAAATTGAATACCGCGCGTTAGCGCGGTTTGATAATTTTGTGTGCACAGTCTTGGTGTGTTATAGGACGGACGACATCCAAAAATAAGCATTCAATGCTTATATTTATATTGATGTTTATTTGTATGAAGTATTTGTGTATCGTCGCTTTAAAGCCCTTATATAGGTCTTAGTCAGGGATATGAAACATGGAACAGCCATATTAACATGTTATTTAGTTCGCTTCCGCGACTAAAAATATTGTGCCAGAAACTTTGTCGAGAGAAATCTTTTTTTATTAACGAATAGATTTGATTTTATATTAACGATTTTTTTTTGTAAGTACATATCAAATTGGTTATGTAAGTTTGAACGTTTCGTTTAATCTTACAATAATAAATATATTCAAAACGCATGATGACGTTTATATTTGTGCTCATGCGCCGTGAAAAGGCTAAGTGTATTCACAGGAAACTGAACGTCGCAGGTTTCCAATGCAAACATAAGGGGAAATATACACTGAATGTAAATATTGTCATGTAAACAGTGAAGTAAGCGTAAGCACAACATGTAAGTGTAAGCAATGATCGACTGCAAGAAGTGCATGGACATTTTCGGTAGTCAGTGAGTGAGCTGTTAACTCTGAAATAAAACGGTAGACAATCTGTAGGCAGTGATCCACAGTAAGTAGTATTTGTAAGTAGTAGCTATACTCTGTCCCGAGTTTTTGCTTCCACTACTTTTTGCTTGATATTTCGATAATCATAAATACCTTTGTGCTCAAACTACGTTCATCCACTAATATGAAAAATGTCCAGATTATCTATTTTGAAACGCCCCCTCTACCGCTTCAGGTTTCAATACACATCCCAAAATAGAAAGTCTACGGGGATTTTGCATTGCATCAGCCATAATTAAGCCCGGATGATAACGTTGAAAAATTGCGCGAGGTGTCCCGAGTACTTCCGAATGGAGAAAAGATGTAAACATTTCCCATTATAAATCTCCGTAAGAAATTTGTTTTCGTTGCTGTGAACTTTTATGAGTGAAAAATGATTATTTGTCAATGAAGATATCTTGGATATTTTCCCTTTTATCGGTTTCAACAGCATTTCTTTCACAGGTATGTGTATTTTTATTAAAAATCATCAAAAAGTGATGGAAGTAATAACTTGGGACAGACTATAGTCGATAAACCACGAGCATCGGCAGCAGATACTGGAACTGGCAGTCTCTAAAGTCAGCATAGACTAATTAAGAAGTTGGCAAACGTAAACAATGACTGTTGGTAAGTTGTATATCACGTGTAAATTAACAGAGAGCACTATGCTTTTTACAATAACATTAGTTTAAGTAGAATGCATACAATTTCCATATCATTTGTACAATCTTGATATTTGTATTGTTGTTGCACAGTGTCATGTAGAATGAAGTTAAAAACTATTCTCCTTTAGGCAGTTAAAATACTTATATATGACAATGAAGACAAAGTGCGAGTGGGCGAGACCACCCCCAAATACAAACCTAATCCGGAATTTAAAGGTCTGAAACAGGACTTTAAATCTTACTAAATCGTCCTCGATATTTTGTACAAGGAAGTAGATATTCGTAAACAAATATAAATTGGACGAGCGTTCAGTTCCATAATATATAAAGTGCCAAATAATGTGGCAGGATGAATGGGAATAAAATAAAAGAGGAAGAGATTCTTCATGAGGTCAGGTTGAACGTAAGTGTTTTATGTATTATATATTACTTCATACCTTGCAACAGGGATTAAGATTTCCTTTAATCTCTTATCATCCAAAAGAAATTGAGACACGTGTTATTATGTACAAACGACGTTTAATCTAGGGCATCAAATTCGTCTCATACATGTATATGTACCTTAAAAAGTATTTATTAAACCTCTATAAATCTTTTGTTAAAACTTCCCGGACCGAACACGTACAAGTGTGTTATCATACAGGTTTTAACCGTTTTACATTACGTGTCCCTGCACTTTTATCAGCAATTGCTTAATTTTCCGGTGCCTATTTGTGTGATATGAAAAGATATGAATGAATGAATACAATTCAATTTACATGTATTAACCAAATTATAAGACCTCTAGGGGCAATACATTTCAATCTATTAACCTAGTGGCAAGTCGTTATCAATGTTACCAATTCAGTTTTTGTTAAAATAAATACATTTCCACCCGGTTTAATGTTTTTATAAAAACTTAAGCATGATATTCAATCTAATACATGTGCACTCACGTTGTATCAGTCAAAATATTTCTACCCCTTTTCTCTTCTTTCGTCTTTCAGATATTAGAAGAACAGAGGCACTACCTATGTAAACACCTGAATCCCCAAGATCATTTTGCCTACCTGAGGTCTAAACATCTCTTGACGAGAGAGGATGAGGAGTTGATTAAATCGGAAGTGACCAGTAAACGGCGAGCTGAGAGGTTCTTGGACATTCTGGTCCAGAAGGGACCAAACTGCTACAAAGCACTGGTCGATGCTCTCTTAAAGAACGGGACGCAATTATTTCTAGCCGAAAAGTTAAATAAAGAATATGAACGAAAGAAGATAAATCTGCATAGTAAGATGCATTCCGTTGTTAATTTTTCTGTGAATTTTCTATAAGGATAGTGTAGAGCTTATTATAAGAAAGAAAAGAGGAAATTTGGAGGGGGGGGGGGGGGTCAATGATAATGGAGCCATTTCTGGAAGTCAAGATTCAATGAATCTAGATTAATTAAAGTTCCTTCAATCTAACAGTATCTTGACGCACGCACGCTGTATATACAGTTTTATCATGATAAAAAAGATCAATTAGTTTTTTGTTATAAAATAAAGGGATTGAATTTAAGAATTAACGTGATAAAAAGTTCAAATACATGTATTAGTTAATAAGCTTTATATCATAAGTTTAAATATCGGAAATGACACTATAAATCAATAATAAATGGTGATTGCACAGATCAAATTAAAGCATTGTTTACAGCTCGAGTGTTTTTTTAAAGTCTATGTCCTGTTAAAACATCTTTATGCATATTCGTTTCCGCATTAGACAGCCAACAAAATTATTTAAGAAAAGTTCCCATTTAATCTTTATACATTAAATAGGACTTAAAACGTAGATGACACACCGTTAGTATTCAGGATTTCAAAACTAATCAAAGAGATTAAACTTCTAATATGTATATACATGTGTAGGTTAATTTGATTAAAGACTGATAAGTTAGCTACAATGAATGTTACGGTCTTAAAAAAATTATTTCTTATATTGCAACAAATTGATCGTTAGATAATTTATATGTTTTCATTACAGATTTACTAACTGGCAGTGAACCGATGGACCCAAGAGGAGATATAGGGGTGGATCCAACTTCTTTACCTCGCCCTACAGCTAGGTCCATTGAAAAACAAAACAGTTATAAATCACATATTGATTCTGCATCCTCATCACTGACCACTTACAAAACATCTTGTATCTCTAGCAACGATTCGAACGCTTAGCCACTAGCTGTGATAGTTTTTTTTGTATTGATTGTAGTATTTTAAAATACATTTATTATTTTTGTTTTTTTTTTTGTTTTTATTTTTTTATTTTTTCTGCATACAATTTACTTATACATATATGTGAAAAGGCAAATAAAAATAAAACCAGAAATCCATGCAAGTTCAGAATTTAGGCCTCATCCCCGCGCGGAAGAAGGAGGAATCGGAGATGGTTGATTTATAATGGTTAGTTGAGATTTCCTGGTTGAACAAATAAAACTTTCTCCAGTAGCAATTCGGTATAAACATATTTTAAAGAATTACATTGTTAACGAAAGATACTATATCGGTTATTAAAATTTTTAGATAAAAGGACGAAATGAGAAACAGACAATTTTATTCTGGGTTTAAATTGAAATATCACTATCTTAATACTTGTACTTGTGATCAATGCAAGTAGGTCGCCCATTTATCCGGTATTACCCTAAAATTAAACCATAGACGGAAATACTAAAATAAATATCTCTTTATCGTGGGCTCGTGCAAAATTTATGAATATTTGCTCATGTACTTCGTCATTTTCGGAACCATTGGTCTGCACTAAAGTTGAATAGTGTACTAGTATATCCGTATAGGTATTTATAATATATCGAATATAAGCGAACGCCTGTTAAACAGGTTTCCTTTTAGCACTCAAGATGTGGATGCATCAAAGGATTGATCATATTTTAATTATGTGCTCTTTCGTCACGTTTTTATTAATAAACGGCCACCGGACTTTATAGTCCCATCGTATTTTGGAGTCCTACTGTATATCTGAGAATGAAGATGAAAATCTGGGTAATTTGAAAACAATTTGCATTTTGTAACAAAAATAATTAAAAGAACAGATGTTGCGGGGTTTTTTTGGTCTTTTATGAGAAAAATTCAACTGAATGTACCCAATTATTAGAACCTGTACATGTTTTAAAATATAATTTTATATATTTAACTCATACTATAAATGATAACATTCATGATATCATGAATTTAATATTTCACATTTGATATGCAAAAAAGTATTACAGTTTACAGATGTGAATCTTAATTTATCAACATTTACGGTTTGTAAACTAGCTACTTAAGGCCTATACATTGTACACTAGTTTACCAAATTTATTAACTCGACATGTAGCTCATTTTTGTGAATTCTGCGTGCCATAGTATTCAGCGCGAGACCAGAGACATAAATAACAGAGATTGGCAACTGAGATTGGCAACTGATCGAAATCTCGCGAAATCTCGCGGTCCCTATTGTAAAGTGTTCCCAGTTTAAATCAGTATATCTTTCTAATGAACAATTATATCGAAATATAAACAGCTAAAACCTATTACCAAAACATTCAAAATATTATATTTTTATGAGTTTATGTCATATAAACAATATTAAAAGAGGAGTTTTAGGAGGCAGTTGGCTACCCGTCGTCCGAGATTTCGCCCATGTTTTATAGCTGGCCAATATATTTTCCATATATTAATCTTATTTTACAATTTTTTGTTTCAAAAATGTCTAAAACCTATGCACACTTTTCATTAAAACATATACTTTTGGTTTAAGATCATTATCTCAGTTTACTAAAATGTAGTTCTCAAAGTAAGGTTGGTCCCACAACAAAACATGCTAATGGCGGAGTTGCCAATCTCTGTTATTTATGTCTCTGGCGAGACGTACCGAGTCAAAGTGATACTTTTCCAGTCGTCTAAATTTTTTAGGATTGATGTATACCTAAAATAAAAGGTCGGTCAGAGAACCGGAATCAGACTGCTTGTCTAGGCCTACCGTGGGTCATATTTTAGCCATCTACCAGCGACATCGGGCGGCACATCCTGCGTTGCAAACAAACCGCGTGTCGGTGCGACCTGAGGATGTCGAAAAATGTATCATTAGACTCACCTGTAAGTTCTATAGAAGACACGGAAAGCACAATATCGGTACCAACAGACCTTTCTAAATATACTCTGATCAATTTAGATCAACTGGGGATATTCTACGGGGATTCTGCAGTTCCACTCTCTCGTCTTATCGAGTTTGCAAAGAAAACGGGATGGAAATCATTGACAGACGCAGTTCCAACCCCCCACCATGCTTCTCAACGGTCTAGAGGGTTTTGAGTGATTATTTCACCGTATTTGTGCCGTATGACGACTATTACAAATACCAGGGCAATGTGTTCTGCATTATATAAAGGACATATCCTTGACTGTCATGTAAAATTTAGAGAGGACATGAAAGACATTGCAAAGGAGATGCATAGCGACGAAAGACAGGCACGTAGCATCAGGAGGGGCGGGGGGGGGGGGGCAGCTCTCACCAAACATTTTTCTTAAATTTACATATAAAAAGTGAACTATCATGGAGGTGCCCCCTTTCTTGGACCATGTGAAAAATTGAAGTGAAAGGAAGGAAATTAAAAGTTAAATTAAAGTTATAGGAACAATACCCCCCCCCCCCCACACACACACACACACACACGGATTAGGATTTTCATGATTTTGGGAAGTTGTGGGTTTTTTTCAATTGAAACGATGCTACGTGCCTGAAGAAAAAAGGTATGTCTCGCTTTGCGAATACACATTTCCTCGTGTTTTGTTTGTATTGAATATCTACGGAAGCTTATATGGGACATACTAAGTGCATGCAGTTTTCCCTCAACAACAATAGAGGTCAGGATCTACCTTTGCTGATAAAAACTTATCTTGGATCACATCTCTTGTTATATTTTGTTGAGTAGGCTAACCACAAATGAACAACATATCAACATACATGTAATATATTTAATAATGACATATATAATGCTGTGTATTAAGAAAGATTTAATTCGAATCTCTCTTTATTTCTTTAGTTACCAGCTACTGGTTAATGCCAAAAAAGAAAAAAAAAAAAAAGAAAAAAAAAAGAAGAAAAAAAAGAAATCTGAAGTCAATGTCAAAGGGAAGGTTAAAGAATTAGTTGATTTGCTCTCACCACTACCCATACAATTGTATGTATACATCTTTGAAGTTTACTGAAAGATATTGAACAGTGTCTCACAGACTATGCTAAATTACTTCATTGACAAAATAATTGTGAAGTCAAGGTCAGAAAATTTTACAGATAATACAGTGTGATTACTCTGAATGCTCCTACCCATATTTATCTTTGTAAAAATTTAATGAAAAAATCTTGAACAGTTTCTCTAAAACTGAGCTACATTTACATCAACATTTTAAAACATTTGCAAGTGTTTCATTTTAAGGTGAAAGGCATATATACCAGTATACATATTGTATACATATTTTTTTCTAGGTAAAAGGTAATGACTCTAAAATGGCAACAGAAGAAGGCATAAATTCAAATGAATACAACATCCACACATTGTCACAGTCAGTTCATTGCGGTAATTGAAGTAATACATGTACTGATATGCAAACTTACCAGAAAGGAAATACCTCATTCTCTGTTTTGGTTAGCTGCAGGTCTGTAGCTCCCGGTCTGAAAAAATTCGGATGGACGACCTGGGAGCTACAGTGCCTCCCATAGTAAAAATCTGCAATTTACGGCGCACAAAAAAATTGCGCTAGTTTTGGACTAATCCCAGGTCGTCCATCCGAATTTTTTCAGACCGGGAGCTACAGACCTGCAGCTATGTTTTGGTTAGGTCATGTTCAGCAATGGGAGTGGGATTCAACTTGTAAACATTGTTCATGAAGTCTTCTTTAAAACATATTCTGTTTAAACATGTACAATTGAGAGTAAATGCAATGCAATGCATATTCTCAGTTACATGTATATGTAAAATACACTTGTTTAATTCTGGTGAATTATATGTAAAGTATTTTTATAACTTATTTACTACATCTTTCTAACAGTTGTTATAATCTACATGTATATACATGTAATACAATTTTTTAATAGTCATCATTTCATTCAATTTATATTAAAGAGTATTATACTGTAAAATGTTAATATAATCAAATTAAAATTTGTCATCTCATGTGAGGAATGTGTTAAGATCTGTTTCCTGTAAAATTAATGAAGTTGAAATGGATTGAAATAATACAATTGATAAATAACATTGACTCATCATAGAATGAATTTGTTTTGTGTCTCTTCCACTTCCTCAAAGCAGTTATGTGTGAAAGTAAACTTCTGTTTTCCTCATAAATATATTAAAATAATAATTATTCTTAACCAATGATTTAATAAAATCACAACATGAAAAAAAATGTCAATATTTTTGTTGTTGATAAAATGATAAGTCAAGGTCACAGGAAAGGTCATTAATGATTCAGGAACATCTGAAGTGGAGGTAGAATGGACACACGGATGGTTTAAGGTGGTATGGGACATCTGTCGATGTTAATGTGGATTAAAGTACATCATAATTAAAATATACTTTCATCAGTTTAGAATTTTCAAGTTTTACAATATTTAACCAAAAAAAAATACGTTTCAAAAGTGATTAGAAATGTAACAATTTTAAAATCCTCAGCGGGATTCGAACTCATGACTTATAGATTCGTAGTGAACCCTTTAACCCACTGCACTACGCTGTTAAGTAACAGTTTTGGGAAAGAAACTATTTATAAAATTACACTCGATTATTTTTTGTTTATTTCCATTAATAGTACGTCACAATATGAAGGTGTCCCATACCACGGACACACGGATGGATTAAAAACTAGCCTCCAACAATGGTGATACCTAAATTTTTGCAAGAAATTGATATGCATTAGGAGTTTATTTTTAATATTGTCATAAACTTGTAATGTTTTTGATGAAGTTATCTACTTGGGCATATGATATGACTGAAGGATCTTTTATTTAAAGCTGACATGAATTTTAAAAAAGTATTTCGTCGCCATATTATTTTCGATCGCTCCTCAACTGCTACTGGGGGGAGTCGGTCGAAAAAGTTATGTTTGGTTGCTTTCCGATCGAGGCATTCAAGTTGCACGGTCTTCAGATTGCATACACTTCGTAGTAATATGTTTTAAAAAAGGAAATAAAAGAAACTACAATCAATATAAAATAAAGGAGTGTATATTCTTTGAAAAAATTGCCAACATATTCGCAGTATATTGCCCAGTATGCTGCCTTACTTAGCGTGCACATCGAACACGTGTGATCCATAACGTCTGCATCATATTATAGACCCCAGCCGCACTATGAACATCCAACATAGTAAATAAGCAATTGTAAATCCAAGAAAGTAACAACGTGTTGTTCTTTGTATAAGTTTCTTCAACCCCCCCCCCCCCCCCCCCAAAAAAACCCCACGAAAAACCCCACTCAGTTTTATGAAATACATGCTTTCACTGCAAGATCTACTACACTGTGTGGTTTGTGCATGTGCGATGCCATAACAATACGACACAGGGAAACTTTCTACAATGATTTTGAAAAAAGTGTGCCTGCTGGATTTTACTCTGTTTTGTTTTGTCTCTCATTGGATATTCCTTACCAGTGCAGTGGTTGTCATATTTTTTTCAAAACGTTTCTACAAATCTTTCCCTCCAATGTGTTCAGTTGAATGAAATATGTGAATGCGGTGAAGCATGAATAGTGCTTTCGGGGATAAAAGGGTAATAATGCGTATTTACGAATTAATTCATGTTCATAACAACATGAAATAAGCAAGCCTTAGTATAAAAACCAAGTTTATGCAAGTTAATTGCAACATAAATTGTTGACTAATAAAATATATGTGGTAAACAATTGACCATAATCGAAGGGCAAAGACGCTATTTTGTAGTACATGTATTACTAGTATACTAGTATCAATTTTCTTTCTATAGACAAGGGCATAACTCTTGTTAATACTGATAATTTTGGTGAATTTTTTAATACATATTTCTACATTAAACAAAAAATATTGTTATCCTATGTATACTTAATCTTAATCCTTGAAATTATATCTATTTCTCTTTTTATAATACATATTCAATGTCCAATAATCAAAATGCAACATCTCCTACATTAAAAAAAACCCAACAAAAAACAAACTCAGATTCACAACATATTTTTGTGATCGGCTTCGGCCGATCACAGTTGTGTCCGTATGAGGCATCCGGCAAATTTTACTATTTGTGCACGCATTGCGTCTCGCACTACATTGTTTGCTTCCAGTGGCGTTGCTAGGGACAAAATATTTGTAAGCAAGGGGTCTTGGGAACAGCAGCCCCCCAGAAGCTGAGCACAATTTTTAAATACGGCGGCAGTAATTTTGATATAGTACAATGTATTCGATTTAATACCTCAGCAATGATATTGTAATTGTACTTACAGAAAAAGCTCTATTAGATAATAATACATTTTGTTCTTTTTTTCTTGTCTAAATAAAAATCAAATATATTGGAACAAAAAAAAAACCCTGAAAAACAAAAGAAACACCAACAGATACCAAAGACTCAAGAAAATACACGTTAATCTAAAAGAAAAATAATATAATTAATATGAGGCAACCACGACTGACAATACGGTGAATGTGGGATTTTTTACTAGATTTTTTAGATTACAAGTTGCAGTATAACTATTTCTCAAGCAATTTTTTACCTGGTATATTTTTCTTATAAGGGAATAAAAGTTGTAATTTACGGTTACCATATTATGCAAATGCGTATTTATTGCATGCTTTGAAAGAAGATGGGTGAATAAGGGGTGTAAAATGCCTATATGAGGAAAGATAAAATACTGTAAAATTAAAATATCAACAAATCTGATAATTTTTTTATTTAATTATTGGAAACAATGTATATTTAACATAACATCGATTTGGAACCCTTAAATATCTTAAATACTTGGAGTAGGTTGATTTAAACTGGCGTATGCGTGTCAAAACCTCCAAATAGTGTCATTTTTCAGAACTTCAATGCCTTTTCTTTTATAGAGTGGGTCTAAGCTCCATATTTTTGCCATAGTCTAAATAAGGTCTAATGGAATTCAAACCAATTTCAATCAACAAAAACGTGGAGAGATGACCCACTATATACTTTAATCAAAGTACTGAAAGTACTGTTAGACGGTGGCGTCGTTTGAATGTGGCATATTACATGTATGATTATTATTGTAGTCGAAAACCCGCGGCCAGTATCGCATACATTTTCCAATACATTTTGCACATACCGGTAATTAACGCTTACATGCAAAACTGGTCGTGAGTTTCCTACATGGATACTTATGTTGAAATCGTAGTTGTAATCTCAATCCACACTTTACAAAATGTATGTTTCTCGGCCGTCATCTTTGGGGGAAAACCCATAGATTTATCACATTAGCCTTTGTGGTATAGAAGTTTGTATCTATATCATTTGACATTAAAATCCGTTTTCGGTTTGTATTTTGTTTGCCCCAGAATGCCTCATTCAATATGTGGGTTGCCACAACGTGTAGATTGGACTATTGTGCTTTAAAGATATTGTAGATTTCTCAGAGTAACGAGAACAAATAAAACTCTGGTATGATAAAATACTTATCAGGTTTTTACTAACTATTTGGGCATACATGTAGTATGTTTATTATCTCTCTCGACAGCATTTTCCCTCAATTTCCTCACGGGAAAAAAGTTGCAGTCTCGTGGGCCAACACACTTGCCTTTGTCCTCATAGACAGTTAATACATTTAGGTGTATAGAAAACGGAATTAGTTTACAAGAACCTGTTTGATAAATTTGGTAAATGCTTTTGGATTGCACGTCATCATGAAACCGCATAGTCAATCAATATTTTATCTTCGAGTGGTTTTCCATTTGCTCCCAACGAAAGTGAACGAAAATTTGAAAACAAAATCATATAATCAGTCGCGGCAGTTTCAATAATCAACGTTTTAAAGCACATTTGTTCTATTGTATTTAGCTGTAGAATTATTCAAATCATTTGAATGATTTCAGGAAATTCATGTTTATATTTTTTCGCTTCTCAGTACTTTAAAACGCATAATTTACTTGCTACATTAAACTTTTCTAGTAAACATACAATGCAACAAATATTTTTAATTATCAACCACACCATTTGCTTTACACACATGTACGGTCATAATCAGTTCCTTTGTTTGGAAAGCACATATTTTTTTTTAAATCTTGCATTTAATTTGCGAGATTTTGAAGATTTAAAAAAAAATTCATTAAAAAAACTGCGTAATGTCAGGTGTTTTCCATTAATATGTACAACATTTCCTTTACATACGGTCATAATCAGTTCCTTTGTTTGGAAAGCACATTTTTTTAGGTATTGCATTTAATTTGAAAGATTTTGAAGAATTTAAAAAAAAAACAAATCATTAAAAAAACTGCGTAATGTCAGGTGTTTTCCACTAATATGTATTATTATTACGAGGTCTTCAAATATGCATCCGATTTGATTTTTTGCAGTAAAATAATGTTAATGGGACATGTCAAAAATGTAATAAGAGCGTACAAGCAAAGGGGTCTTCGTAGTAAAGTTTGACCCATGACATCAAGATCATTTGTGCATAAAGGTGTCTACTTTATCAATAAAAGGACTCAAAAGATATGGACCCAAAATAAAACTGTTTATATACATGTTGATTTCCAAAGCCGTTTGATCCTTAACCTTTTCCCCGTCCCATAGAACTAATGGCAATAAAGGTAAACTATATCCTGCACCAATTTAAGCAAACTGAGCAAAGAAATAAATAATGTTTTCGGGGATCTTTTCAGTTTCTCCAAGTCACGAATAAAACAGTAGTGGTAAAATGAAATCTAATGTTTTAACAGGATAAGTTAGGAAAATTAGTTTTTAAAAACACAAAACAAAACAAAATCAAAGTTAAACGCACGTTTTTCTGAGCAGTACAGATGTGTAAATTAATTTCATTTTATTCTTTGCATGTACAAGACAATAGATCTAGGGTTCGCAAATCTCGGCAATATTTCCGGAGAGCTACAGTTCTGTAGCTCAGCAGAATACTACAGTCATCTATGAAGCACATTCTTGCATTGCGTTGAGTGATGGCAATATTTAACCGGTATGTATTTCAATGTTGAGAACATGATGCTTACACATAGAAACACATTTTTGAGAAAGCTCATGATAAAGTTGTACTCGTGAGTTAAAAATTACAGAGTTTATTTGAGAACAAACGGGGTGATGTTTGTAAAGTACATGTAACTGTTAAAAAAACCCCAAAACAAAGAAAAAGCACTATAAAAGCAAGGACGATAAATGTCACAGATTGTACTTTGCTCATCGAATTAGGTTATTTAGATTAATGTGAAGAAATTCGTCAGAAACTGTTTAGTGAACATTACCGTTCACAATGTACCATACATGTATATTGAATATAGCACGAGTTGAACCGATTAGCTATCGCTTGCTGCAAAATAGAGATACACGCGGTTTGACACGCCATGAAATCCATTAGACGTTTTACAGACGTTTTATGTCTTTGATCCTCTGTTGCTTACCAAAACTCTGTACTGAAAATCTTTCAAACATCGTCACCAAGTCCGTAAGATGACGAAGTGTGGTTTGTTTATATAATTATACTTGTAAAACTGTGTAAAATGGCGACTCGATTTGCACGTGAATTTTACAATTCGAGGTCGATTAGCGCGTTTGAGAGAAAGTCAGTGTAAAGAGTCAACATCAGTAGTAAATATTGTCTGATGAATATTGAGGTGCATGTAATAAAATTAATGATTCCACAGACTGAGTGGGTTACAAAATGAGGTTAATCACAGATCAGTCCAAAATTGAACATGTTTACATGCCGTAATGTTTTTGTATGTTTGAAAACACATCCACACTTAAGAAAATTGTGCCATTGATGGGTTAAAGGTAAATAAAATGCAACTTATGTAATATTTATTGTCAGTATATGTTGTGATTTTTTTGGAATAAGCTAGTTGGTCAATTATCGAAGTGATAGTTTTTGCAATCCTGATGCAGAGTTTAACGTCACAGCTGACAGTTGGATGCATACATGTAAATTATCAATACCGTGTAAGCATACAGGGTAACGGCTCGTTAAAAATAAAACACAATTTCATAATTACTTAAATGTATGTACAAAATAATTAGCAACTATAATGCTTAAATTATTTGATAAGATGTAAATGTTCTCAAATTGAAATCGACACATAGGTAAAACATTGCCTGTAACATAGACTGGCAATGCCTGTCTGATATGCGCGATATACGATAGAGACAGAGGACCAGTCTACCTGTAACACTGCATACCTAACAGAGTTATCGTTCCTAATCCGCTAGGGTCCCCGTGAGAAATACCCTTCCGGTCAGGACGATAGCAATAGACAGTGGCTATTTATAGCCACCGTCTAAAAATGTCATTTGGTATCCTAACAATTGAACGTTTTAGAAAAATAATACAAGTCGTAAATTCGTGACCAAAGTCTCATATAGCATTTTAACAACGCAATTTCTTGTGACTGAAATGATGGCTCAGTGGTTAGAGCAGCAGACATTAGGTAACATTATGGAACTAGGGTTTTTAGGTTGTGGGTTCGATACCACCAAAACTTTACTATTTATTTTTTTTTCTTATCGTTTGTTGAAGTATTCCAAACTGAATATAGTTAAAAATTGTCATTTTGTAAACTTGTATTATAACATATCAAATATATTTAATTGAAAAAATTACATTTTGTAAAATTGTATTTTACAACTAAACCAAATGGGCATTTGCGCTATCTTATTCCCCCATCTTCTTTCATAGTAATATGGCAATTTACTTTCCCCTTTACTAGGTCAAAGCAACCTTCAATTTTGGAGGTTAGAATTTTTCCTCCGAATGTAGAGAATAGATGCTTACCAAAACTGTGCTCTAAAAAAACCCAGTCTGCTTCTTTTCATTATGATACGGATTGATGCGCTGATCAGTTGATTTAATGAAATGAATATTTGTTAATTTGTACCATATGGATTGCAAATTTTGAACTTACGACTCAGTCAATATTTCGAAAAGTGCATTACTAGTTCGGGATGCTTCAGATAAAGTTCGACAGAAACGCAAAAGGTTGTCGGGATTTTCAATAAAAAATTACTGTTTTTCAAAAATTTGAGATTCTGAAAAAAAAATTGTAAGTACGTGCTTACATTGCTTCAATGTAGCTACGCCATAGCTGCAGGTCTGTAGCTCCCGGTCTGAAAAAATTCGGATGGTCGAGCCAGGTCGTCCATCCGAATTTTTTTCAGACCGGGAGCTACAGGCCTGCAGCTAGCTACGCCACTGGTTTCATGCAAATCTTTAATTACATGTAAATTACTAACAACAGTATTCTAATGCGTTTGCCTTGAGATTAAAACATTTATACAGTTACATAATGATTCAAATCAAGTTTTTCTATAAATGCGTAAGAATTTTAATCGGAAGTACACTTCGCCTACTAAGAGTGAAGTTACAATGCTTCAATTTCTCAGATTACTAGGTAAGCATCCTCAAATAGTGTAGATTCTAAATTATAAAAGCTGTGACCCTCGATCTAATACTGGGGCCCCAGAAGGGGTTCAAAGTTTAAAATAGAAATATATATGGAAAGTGTTTAAAAATTTTCTTCTGGAGAACTACAATGCTACAGTTTGTGAGATTACTACGCAAGGATCCTCAAATAGTGTAGATTCTAGATTATAAAAGCTGTGACCCTCGATCTAATACTGGGGCCCCAGATGGGGTTCAAAGTTTAACATAGAAATATATATGGAAAATGTTTAAAAATGTTCTTCTGGAGAACTACAATGCTACAGTTCGTGAGATTACTAACGCAAGGATCCTCAAATAGTGTAGATTCTAAATTGTTAAAGCCAACCATAAACCACAGACCAATACTGGGGCCCCAGAAAGGGGTTCAAAGTTTTAAATAGAAATAGCATATGCTACGAAATAGAATGTTATAAGGAACTGTTGTTCAGGTGAGCGATTGGCCCATGGGCCTCTTGTTATTGAGGCAATTGCTTGCCAGGCCTATTGAATTTTTTTTTTTTTTAATTATTTATTTTTTTTAAATTTTATTTTATTTACTAAATTTATAAATATTTAACCTTTCAATAATTGATAGTACTTAAATTTAAATTTTTATAGCACTGTAAATCCATATTGTCAAGATTATATCTAACAATATATCACAGGTGATTTTTACACAGGTAGTTCACACCTAAAACAGACTATACTCAGTGCTCACTCAGGTGTGAAAATCACAATTTTAGCTAGGTGGGAATAAGAATTTCAGAATTTTAGCTACGTGGGAATAAACCGTTTATTCATTCCTTGCTATTTCGGAAATCAACAAAACGGTGTGATATACCGATCCTAATTACATTATCATGAAGCTGACCAATGATATCACATGCCGATCATTCCTTTAAAAGGAATACTTGTTCAAACTGACATTATCAACATTAAAAAGTTAACTGTTGACTGATCAAAATTTTAAAACCAGAGTGTACTACCTTTATAATTGTGCATTTTTCCTGATTATGTCGGCAAATGTTTTTATATTTACAGGGTTATATCTCTTTTCTTCATAATTTTTTACTCATTGTAATGATAATATATTTTTGCTCACATTTATAGGTAAGAAGAGAAGTGTAAATATAACAGTAAAATACTTGAAGTGGATTTTGTATTTTTCCTGGAATTCTTGCTTCTTTCACACCCGCATGAATCACAAAAGAAAGCTTGCTATTATTTAGATAAACTCGGTCGGGCAGTTTACAATTTATGAACCATGAAGTGGTTTTGAAAATTAAACATAAGCTGTTCACCCAGTTTATATATAAAATCTGTATCTACTGAGTTGTACCAAAAATATTAAGGCATATTGTCCTCATGAATAACAATAAATTATACCAAATTTAAACATAAACTCATGAAGATTGATATGTTTTTTCCTGCAAGGCATTGTGAATTTGGTGCAGAATGAAAATTTTTTAGCATCTTTTTTTTTTAAACCTACTATAAAGTATATCCCTTCGCTAGCAAAGACGTAAAGCTACATGATTACTGGCATGTGTAAACATTAGAAAGTACATAAAAGTGTATAAGGACTGATTTTAAAAAAGAACTAAATTCAACATATTTATTTTTACTCTCAAAAACTCTCAATTACAAGTGATTCAACAACAAAAGTTCAAATGCATTGCAAAAATTGTTTCTTCTAAAGGTAATTGTGTATGTAAAAATATTTTCACTATCTGATTTTTGAGGTGCATGTACATATATATAAAAAAAATTGTGGAAAAGGAAATGCAATGAATCTATCACTTGTAAAAATAATGGATGTATATTTATTTACTTACATGTTGCAAATTATACACACAGTGTGGAGATTGAGACAAATCATTGGTAAACATTGCATACTACATAACTAAATATGTGTATTTTACAATGATACTACCAAATGTGACAAATCTACAAATAAATTCAATCCACACAGTATTAATTTTTTTTCCAGAATGTTTTTGTTTTTTTCCAAAATCACAAAAGAAAATAAGGTGAGGATCTCAGGAATTTTCTCTGGAATTTTTTTGTGTGAATAAAATATCATCTTACAGTCATTAAAATCATGCACATATGTATACCCTCTTTTAGCACTGCCAGCAGAGAACACTAGGATTGGACCACTCTTTGACCAGGAACTGTTTTTTCTCTCAGGGTCTGAGATTCCTTCTTCAAAACATTCAGTAAGGTCTGGGAACTTTCCAATATCTAAAAAAATTGAGAGACAGCTTAAAATTTTGCAAATTATTGCAGACATATTCAACTTTGTTGTGTAAAATTGTCTTTGTTTTGTAGTGAACAAGATTTCATATGGATTAACTAAAAAAATTTATTGTTCTATAATTTCATTAGTATAAGGATCATATACATAAATCATAAAGTTTCTTTGGAGAGTATCAGCAAGCCATGATTTGAAACTCGATCAAGCCATATTTAGGTTGTTTGATAAAGCAGAATGTCACTGGCATTAAAAAAATGTATTTGATGCATTACATATTTTGATTTGTGCAAGTGAAATAAAAAGAGAATATTGAAGTTCTATAAAACACATGTCAAATTTTTAATAGGGAAATTACCAAAGCATCATATTAGGACATTGGGGGTTAAACTAAAAGGGTATATTTAGTTGCTAAAGGGCCATGGGGAATAGAGTTCAAGTTAAAAAGGAAAAAGTTGTTCAGAGATTTTAAAATGTCCAAAATATATTTATGTAATACATGTAATAAGGACCATTCAAATTTAACGTTTCAAATACATACAATTGTATATTACTGCATGCATGAATACTACTAAATCAGATTGTATATTTAGCACTGCACGACTAGCAAAAAAATGTTTACCTTCATATACGCTGATTCTGTTTCTGCAATTGTTTTATCAAATTCATTCCTTGAAGCCATCTTTTTGCTTAAACTTTCATTTACTTTGGCCAACCTCTCTGTAAGTATCCTAATGTCATTTTGTAGTTTTTGTTTTTCTTCTTCTTCTTGGAGAATCTGCTTGTGGAGTTCATCTCTCTTGCCACACAGATCATTAATACCTGTTGAAAAAAAAGATTTTGAATCATTCATAGTGTATAATTAGAAAAAGGAAATAAATTTCTGATGTCAGATACATGTGCAATGCCAGTGCATGCAGAATAATGAGAGAAATGACTAAAAATCAAATCATTTAAATTTGTCAATTTTGATAAACATTCTCACAATTTCAGAAAGGGTAGTTTCCTCAAAAACATAGATTAATCCCTGTATTCATCATGTAAATAAAGTAAACAATTGAATGCGAATAAAATGGCTCATATGTCAATCAAAATCAAGAGATAGAATATCAAATCATTTTCTATTACTTTTATGGCTCTTAACGAGGTGGCCTCCACGTGGCAAGAGCTGGGCAACGGTAT
>WFKH01011581.1:53487738-53528546 GCA_016163765.1 Magallana hongkongensis | reverse complement strand
CGAAACGAACTGAAATATAGAAAACTTTGAGTGAACAAAAAACCAGTAAAATTTATTGACATGTACCAAAAAAAATACACGAACTTTAATTCCATCAAGTATTGCAAAAAATCATCTTTGTGCATAAAAGCGATGTGGGTTGCAATGTCCCCTTTTGAGTTATGGCAGCTCCACGTACTTTGCAAAGTAGTCTGGGATGTTCATTTTCAATTAATTCGTATGCTCCTTCTTGTCCTCTTCTTTTACAAAATACCATGGAAAGTCATGGGGGTCCCCTATGGCTTTCCGTACAAAAAGAAAGTGACATGGAACAGACATAATGAAACCATACACATATATGGTTTCAAACTTAAACTAATAATTGTTTCTGTGCCATGTCTTTGATATTTTCATTGGTATATGTATGTTTAATAATATGATTGTTGCAAGTAAAGACTCCGCGTTCTACAAGTCCATGCTCCGTGTTCTACAGAGCAAATACATTTTTAGCTCCGCGATCGTTTAGTTTAGTTTAGTTTATTGATTCCTTAAGCCAAATGGCTCATCAGATACAAAGAATACATAATATATATACAATATAAGAAATAATATGTAGCAATACACGTATTAAATGCATCAAAGTATTATCTATTTATCTATACAAACAAATTTCTGAGTGTTTCTGTAGATATTTTCCTAAATTTCTTAATTCAGTAGTATTTTCAGTTGACAATAATTGTAACAGTTTATACATACTTGGTTTATACCAATAGTATTTTTTGATGAACAGTTTTCTATATTTATGATACATCGAACATTTAAAAATAAAGTGATACTCATCTTCAACATCCAGATGACAAAAAATACATAATTTTTGCTCTTTAGGTAACTGAGTAAATCTTCCCTTCTCTATCATTAATGTATGTGCACTCAATCTGTATCTTGTAATTAACTGAATATACTTGACTGAAATTGGTTTTAATAAATAAGACTGTAGATACAACTTGTTTGTTAAATATCTATACAAGACACATTTTGATGATGTTAAAAAAAAAGCATTACAATCTTGTTGAAAACAGTCTTGTAGTCTTTGTTTAAAAATATCTAAGAACGATCTTTTGTTTGTAACATTTTGTAAACATTTTGACAATACCAAACTTCACCAAATCCCAATGAAAATAACAAATTTTTACATTAAATAGCCAGTTGTATTTCACACATGGATATTTTTCAGCCCTTTCAAACATATACTTTTCATTATACAATTCTCAGATTCCAATAATTTACACCAAAATTTAACAATGCGAATTTTTCTTTGAATACACAGTGATAAGCGTCCTAATTCATTATACACCATCAGTGATGAAGTATTTTTTCTTACTTTTAACATAATTTTAAGGTATTCTAAATGTATTTTTTCAATCACCCTTGTGAAATCCCCATACTTCACTTGCATAGCTCAATACACTACCTACATATGCATCAAATAATGATAAACGAGTAACATGGTTAAAGTATACTTTTTTTTTTATTGTTTTCATAAGCTTAAACATTCATTTTCTTCCTTGGGATGCCAATTGTAGCTGGGATTTCAAAAAGCTACCAGTATATGATAGTGTTAGCCCTAAATAAGTAAATTGATTAACAATTTCAACCTCCTCCTAATTATACAACCATTTTCAGTTTGTTTCAAACGTCCAGATTTTCTAAAAACTACTATTTTTGTTTTACACATTAAGTGATAGTTTCCAGTCATTACAATATTCATGAAGTGTATCAAGCATTGTTTGTAAACCTTCTGGGGATTAAGATAATAAAACCATGTCATCAGCATACATCATTAAAAACAGTGATGTTTCTTAATTGGAGTATAATATCTTCACAATTTGACATAATGTATGAATTCTCAAAATCATTCAAATATAAAGAAAAAAGTAGAGGAGACAATGTCTCACCCTGAAGGACTCCTTGCTCTACATTGAAAAATTCACTAAAATTATTTTTATATTTTACACAACTCTTGACATTCTTATACAAAGAAAGTATACTCTGAAACATTTTTCCCCTGACATCAAGTTCCATAAGCTTTTTAAAGAGAAAATTTCTATTAACACTATCAAATGCCTTCCGATAGTCTACAAAACAACAATATAATTTTTTATTATTCGAAAGATGCTTCTCCATGATACTTTGAAGTGAAAAAATAGCGTCTACTGTTCCCACACCTTGCCTAAATCCAAACTGTGCATCAGTTAGAACAGAATTATCTTCAGACCATTTCATCAATCTATTTTTAAGTATAGTTGTATAGGTTTTTAACATGCAACTCATGAGAGTGATTCCTCTATAGTTATCTGTATCGTCTGGGTCACCCTTTTTAAATATTGGTACAATGACACCTTCACACCATGTGGGAGGAAAAATACCTGTATCAAAAATTACATTAAACATTCTTGTCAAAAGTTGGCTTAAATCATCACACATATGTTTAAAATATTCATTAATCAAATTATCCTTACCGTGTGATTTTCTACATTTTAAACCATTAATATCATCTACAACCTCTTTTACAGAAAAAGGAACATCCAGTTCATCAAATACAGCATTCATATCACACTCTGTATTCAAAAAATTGATACATTCATTGTCTTTGCTGACACCCAAATTTTTAAAGTGTTCAAAAAAGTTTTCTACTCCAAGATTACAATAACGTTCTTGTCTACTACTTCGTACAATCCAATTTTTATCGACCCTGTCCCATTCAAACGCTCATAAGTTAATAATTAGTTAAGATAATTACTAGAAAATTGGTGACATTGTAGATTAATGATTTTGACAGATTTGTATCTTTTTAAATTGCGTTGACAAGGCAATGAACGGTCACACTTGTTGCTTAAATTATTTATTTACAAAAAACCCCCGACAATTTTGATGTTTAAACATCAATAGGGGAAAAATTTCATTCTCGATTTAATAGAATTTTATACCAATTAAAAGCTTAATCATCCTTTCTGATTTAGATCTAAAAGAAATTTGAAGTGAATATTTTTTTGGAGAGTTTAAAGGAAAATTAAAGACCTTCCCTTTTTCGTGGCAAATAACTACTGTTCCGCGTTCGGCAGTGTCCTCCGCGTTCGAAATAGCCGTATGATGGGGGTGGATTGGGGAGCAGGGGATCATGGGACAAGACTACATAACATTTTTAATAAATAATATTGTCGATCCATGGCGGCACCAGTTAGTACTGAAAACGATGATGGACCTGAAAGCTTATTAAAACTATTATTTATTGATATCAAAACTATATTTCCTGATATAAACATTTTTTTAAAAGAAAATTTGAGTTTTGAAATAAATTAACTTTGCGATTCAACCCCCACCCCACCATCATGTAGCCTACATGTAAATGGGTGAACATGTCATACATTGCAGAGCTTGTACAACGAACACATCAACCCTTTCAGTATCACATTGTTCTATATTTAAAAAAAAATTGAAGAAAATATTTTTTCGGAGGTCAGTGAGTGAAACGAAGGAAAAAATAAATTATTTTGATAAACTTCTATGGACATATTCGTTAAAAAAATCAAATTCATGCAAAAAGAGGTTCCTAATCATATCACACAACTCTGGAATAAAGTAAGAATCCATTTGTGTATAGTATTGCACACCAGCTTGGTCTAAGCCTGTTCTATTTGTCCACGTTCTTTTCATGACAACTGTGTTGTCAGAAAATGGTAGCTCACGTACCACTCAAGTAGCCATAATTAAGCTGTGATAGCTTACTTATACAAGCAAAAATCATTCATAATCAATTAAAATCGTACTCGGCAATAATGTTTACCGTAACTGCACCCAGCATGTATTTTCATAAAACAACCCGAAACTATCACTTATTATCCTTGGTTCTCCACGTATAGATCGTGCCATAATAACCTAAAATGGATATACTTTTTTTTAAAAAATTCAAGCTTAAAAAACTGGTGTCTACATGAATCACACCTGTAAAATAAATGTACTTGAAATGCTCGGAATAATTATAATGTGACGTTTTGTCAGAACAAGTGCATGTACTCCTTCATGTCAATGCTGATGCCTTGAGATCAACTATATTTAAGAATTTTAATAAAATCAATCAATAGATGATAATGACAAAAAGCTCAATATAAAAAGTGATTTTAAAAATACATTTTTTTAATTTTTATTAATATCACATGTATAAATAATCAATGACAATTATGAACAAATACTTTTAAAAAGCACTAAACAAACTATAATTGAACAAGTTCATCTAAATCTATGTAACTAGATTTATAAGATGCAACTTTTTCAAAAAAAATATAAGAATCTTCACTGTACAACATCTAGTCCTATTCATCCATGGATCTCTAGCATTGTAATAGTACAAGGAACTATTTTACTGAAAGCTACCACAGAATCCACCGTAAACGTTCATTTAGTCGATTCTCCTCTTGTTTGTAGGGGACTTCTAAAATTGCACATGTTACATTGGACACATCACCTGCACAAATATCAAGAAAAACATGACATTATATCTGACCAAATCTAAACATAAACAATGGATTAGTCAATAAAACTACCAGAAATATATGTATCATCGTAAAGAAAGTTTGGATTTAAGTGAAGTGGATATATATATCATTTTCTATCACTTTTACACAGTGTATTGGTTTGTAAAGCTGGGTATCTCATACTTTCCCCAAGGCAATCTAAACGGTTTTTTTTTTTTTATTAAAAAGCGTCGTTTAACTCTCCTATACATACATGTATGCATAAATGTACGTACCTTTCCGGAAGCGGAAGTCCTCCTCCCACTCCCCCTTCTCTGTATCGAACACCTCCACAACACGAACCTGCTGACCAGTTTCCAGAAGAGATCCTCCCATTACAAAAATACGACTTCCTACACAATTGAGTCAAACAATAAAAAGGAAACTTTTGAAATCATATTTAACTTGAATGTTTAATTATTCCATTTAAAAAGTTTTTAAAACGTTATTAAGAATAAAAATTGCAAAGTCTTTAAAAAAAATCTTAAAAAAAACGACAGTTGTTCTTTTAATGTTATTATAGAAAAAAACGAGTTAATGATCCTTTTTGTTTGCATGTATATATCTGTGTAATGTCAGCAAGAAAGGGAATATAGAAAACTGGTTACCAATTGCTGCAATTCCATGACTGTGTCTACCGAACGACATATTGGGAAGAGCTAAGTTCCACGGAGATATGAAGTCTGACACCAGGACGGGTTTTTCGTCGTCTGTATCTTCGTCTTCTTCCGGTTCCAACAGCTCCGTGCGAGACATGGCGGAGACACTCGTCGTGTAGGACACGATCCGCCGATCCGTCACAAATTTCTGCTTCCTTTCCTCTTTGTCCATGGTACAAACAACACCTGAAAAAAATTATAATAAAAAATTAGCCTACGTAATTATTGAGATTATTATAAATATTTATTAGAATATATAATATGTCGATTAAAAACATAGGCTAATAAATTGATATTAATTATTAATATCAATTTATTAGCCTATGTTTTTTAATCGACATATTATATATTCTAATGAATATTTACAATAATCTCAAAATTTATTCATTTGGCATTGGCAAATATTTCAACAAAATTAATAAGCAAACAATAAAGACCATCATATCGATTTATTGACTCTAGCGGGAAATCAGTGTCCTACTGGAACTAGAAGACATATCTCAGTCTATCTTGCAAGCGAAGACTTTACTTGATCGTAAACTTATTTGTTGAGAGAAGTTATTTTTCAGAAGTATAGGGAATTGTTTACAAGTATAGTAAAATGGTTTTAATATAACAAAAAAAAAAAATAATAAATACCAAAATGATCTTTCGGCATTGAAAAAACCGATTATAATTGTTTTAAATCTAAATACGTGAAAATAAAATTTTTAAACTTCTTTTAAATTAGCAACTTTGCAAAACTCATTAATTCGTTTTAGTTGTATTTATTACTTTCTATACACTATTTGTCGTTTCTTATTCTTATCTCATTATCAACATGCTCAACAAGATTAACATCAAAATTTTGTCTTTACCTCCAACGAAGTAAATATGTCTACCCACGGTTGTCATGGCAAATCTGTCCATAGACTCCGGAAGTTGATGTGGGTAGGGTCTTCCCAGGTCCTCCCACCGTTTACCCTCATATGTCCTACAAACCAACGAAAAAAAAAGATCACCCTAAAGTGTTAAAATTATTGAAAAAGAGAAAGAATATGATACAAATTAATACACAACATCAATTCAATGATCATGAATCACTTTGAGATTTTACAGTATTAAAGTAATTTTTTAAAAAATTCTTTATCATTAATATCAATAGTTAACATCTCTGGAACAAAACATCCTGCGTCATATACTGTGTTTGTAAATGATTATATAATTATATTCATTTTAGATTTACTGCATTTTTATGAATAAAAGTTCACGTCATCTAATATGAGGTTATATAACAACGAATTAATATAAATCAATGGATCACCTGCAATATACACATACATGTATTTTATTTCAACACAGTACTACATATACCGAATTTTGTAATTGAAAAATAATAAAACACTGACAGGAACTGATGCGTTCATTTAATTATTTAAAAATAAATAAATAAAAATATATCATCAAAAGTAAACTATTTAAAATTGTCATGGAAAAACCTTGCAATTCCATTAGAGAATACGTGTACATACTAATTGAACACCACTGAAAAGGCTTGGGTTGTTGCAATAAACCTCAACCAATTTTTAAAAAAAAATTGTCTAAGAACTCACGTTACTATGATATCACATGCATGTAGCGTCAACACAACAAGATAGTAAATTAGGTACATGATAATTCCCTAACCCATTTCTTCCTGAATTATTCATGACTACGAAATTATACCGTCACGTTACGACAAAATGAAGTCATGTTTGTCAGGCAATGGCGAGGGGTAGCTGAAACATTCAACACGGCGCTGATGCAGGGTGTCACTTGAAATAGAATCAGCGATGCAGGATTGATTTATAACAAAATCGAAATATTATACATTGGAGAACCATAACCCGTTGTTTTGACGTTGTGAAACCACAACTATCGTTGGAAATGTTCTTGGGTTTGTTTCACATGTAGACCGATGAATGAAAGCACAGAAAAAGTATGATATTTCTTCTAAAATGGTAAGTAAAATACGCCAATCTACATCAGATATAGAGTTATGTTTTCAGCATATTACTTCTTATAAATTAAATACATGTGAAGACATTTACAAATATTCATATATATCATAGACAAATTGATTAAGAGGAGACAGGGTTAGAATTCCAGCAATGCCATTAATTTCTTTTTTAAAAAATAAAGACTATTCCGAATGTCATATCAATTGATGGGAGAGATTTGACATCTTACTAAAATAACGAATTTGTAACAAAACGCGTTGTTATTTCATATACTGTGGATTAATCAATATTCGTTGAATACTAATTTTTTGTGAAATTCGTTGAGTTGATCCACAACATTAAAATTTCAAAGAAGAGCAGTATCTATTAACATTTTGTGATGATAAGATCATAAACCCTAAACTTACATATCATTGAAACTGTGATTTTCACTTAATCCACCAAAAATGATGCCCACAAATAATTATGAAACCACAGTAAAAGATATCTATGTGAAAACAATTATTATTTAAGACCTACGGTTATAATAACATAATTCCAGAAAAGTACTCATGAACTTTCAAGCAACATCAAAATGGCTAAATACATGTACACTCGGATGGGGAAGCGATTTGGGAGGTGGGGGGGGGGGGGTAGGAGGGAGAGGTTGATGTCAAACTTTGTCAGATTTAAAAATGCTAACAAACAGAATTTTTAAGATGCAACTGTGGTTTGGACCATGGACATGCATTCTCCAGGTGTGGTGACACATTCACTGAGCAATGACTGATTTTTGCAGAATAACAAACTTATTCACATACAACAAACGGCACTTTGCGTCCTGTCATTCCTCAGTGCTATATTTTAATTGTGTCAATTTATTATTTTCATGAAATTGACAGTTTATCAGAGCAATCTTCTTTACGCATTTAAAAATGAAGAGTACTTGTTTTTAATTGACTGTCGAATCAATTATTGAAATGAGAGTAGCATTCGTTACCTGATGTCAATAACTTTGTGCATACTGAATACTCCCTTTCATTGTCGTCATGAATAATGCTTAGTCTCTCGTATTTACTATTTATCTCCCAAAGAACGATAACATTATAACAAAAAGTTTCTTCTCAAAACAGATCAACCAAGTACTCGCAAATAACTGCAGCAAAAAAGGGGATCACTGGAGCTTTAATATCATGACCATAACTAAAGTGATCAATGCCATCCGTAGATTGCACATTGTCAATTTACTCTCATGCAATGTAATAGTTGATTCTTCTTATTTTTTTTGAAGCACTATAGTAATCAATTATTCATAGAATGATAATGATCAGATAAATGACTTTTTTTCAAATTCATTATTCATCAATTTTTTTTGTGACATAAAGTTCAGACCCAAACATCACCCATAAAAATAAATAAATAAATAAACAAATAAATAAATAAATAAAAAATACACTGTGTTGAAAGTAAAATACATTGTCCTCAAAATCTTACCAAATATTTCTGTGACTCTTGCTGCCATAGTATCCCCCTGCGCAATATATTTCGTTGTGGTGTACCACACAAGTATGGTTGGCCCGAGGGGACACTAGAGGGGGTGCGTCCGACCAATCGTTGTCCTCCGGGTCATACAGTTCGCAGGAAGACAACACTTTACCATTGCTCTCTTCTCCACCTAACAATTGACAACGTTAACAGACGAAAATATATATTTCATGTACAGATGCTCTTGCTTTTAAACTTATTTCTCTCTAATAAATCAAAACTTAAACTAAGCTGAAATGATTTAATCAAAAATTAAAAGAAATATCTAAGGCGTTTACAATCGTTTTTTAGGCTTTTACGGAATTAGTCCCCTAGCCCCGGGGTTTCCTTCTTCATTGCAATTTAAACCAAAGGCAAGTCATCTATCACAAGAGATGTAAGGATTCAATTAGAATGGGAGATGAAAAACGTTTTTGTGGAAGTAATCTGTTATGAAATGCTCACTTTAACCCCAGATCCCAATAGTGTTTGTATTGTAATGATACTACAATGGCCATCAGGTACTCCTGGGAATAATCAAACAAGACCCCAAGCTTGCGAAGCAAGCTACTTCATATCAGCATCACCAAAGGCCAACTATCTCTCAGTAGTTCCAATAGATTGTCCTCGATTCTTTATGTGCTACGGCTCACAAACGCCGCTAGCTGCTTTAGAATACTGGAGTGAGGTGATGGTATTTTTATCTGACTGTTATTGTAGCTACGGTGAAATAAAACATTGATCTTGTTCTGTTACGTTTTAGATACCTAGTACTAGGATCTTTCCATCCAGTACTGCAGTGGAGAACTTAGAGCGCGCTATCCGAAGAGGTTTCACGTCTTTCCATATGCCATCATCAGGATCGAATCTATAACAAGGTAAGTCACAGCAATGTCATAATTATCTATTTCTATGACAACTCCGACATATTATTATGCTCTAGTCCGATGCAAAATTTGAAATGATTTTTATTTGAGGTGTGTGCATTCTTTCATTCCTACTCTCCTATGCAAATTAGAAAAAAACAACCAAATTTGAAATGCCCAGGAAAATCTTGGTATAAAAGGGACAATGTGATTGGCAATAGAATTTTAAATTCATCATAAAGAGATAAAAATAAGCCGTGTTTAACAAAATAAATAAAAATACCAGACTGCCATTGCTAATGCAGATGCATCACAAAACCTATTAATATTTAAACACTTTGCGACAAAACTAGATACGTCAAAAATGGATTTTAAAAATAAACAATCATCTTAAAGAAACGACTATAATGCAGTTTTCCATAATTCCAAATAAAAAGTTCTTAAATGATATGTTTAAGAGAGCAGAAAGTTCGTGGCTTTTTTCAGACTTTTCTATTCTCTTTAGGAAGAAGAGCTCTTTATAGAGATACACGAAAATATTCAAAATTTAAAAATAAAATATTTGGAATTTTTCTTCAATCAATAAATGATACAGCAAAAACAAAATCTCTAAAATTATTAGGTAGATCTAAATGACCCTGTCTCCTTATATTCAGATTAGAAAATGAAATCATTTCAATTAAATAACGAAGCATGGCTTAACAAAACTTCGTATCGAAAGGGGCCTGAAAGCTTCTCGATAAAATTTACGACATCATTGATAGTTTAATAAAACGTAATGAGACTTGAAACGTAAGTGCACCTGCAACGAGCTTTTTAAAAGTAGACATGCCAAAAACGAACAAACAGAAAGTGGACTAAATGAGCAATATATGAAGTGCCCTTGATTACTTACCTGACGACTCTTTTTATGTGTCTGGCGGTTACCACGTTGAATCCTCCAATGATGTAGAGGAAGTTATTTACAACTGCCACCCCAAAGTTACTGATGTCCTTGGTGGCTCTCCAGTGCTCTGTCTTGACTTGGTAGGTCTGTACGTCGTTGTGGTCAGGGGTCAGGAGAATGTAAAAGGCCTCCCCAGATCCCGATCTGCTGATTGTGTACAAACGATGCTGGACATACTCACAGGACGAGGACTTCCGAGAACTGCTCATCCTGCCATTTTACGTCTTTGTATCCGTTTAGAATTTCAGTAAATTTCACTCGGGTTTCCTCGTTGCTAATATGGCGAGTTTTCACGTTGAAATTGTTTTCGTTTCATTTTTTTAAACAATCTACAATGTAAAAGAGTTTTTTGAAGATTAAATCTAATCGCTGTCACACTCAAGGAATGAACGGTCGCTACTTGTAAATATTTGGTATCAACTTAATAATTTATTTAAATATTGGACAAAGAATTAAACAGTATGAAAAATGTTGTCACAGAGGGTGACATTTTTTTACGGCAAAGGATTCGCTTTCAAGGGGTCTTTTGATGAACACATAATGTCCAACCTCATTATTGTCAATTGATATTTCTTTTATCTTGGCGTACCATTATAAGGTATTCGGAAGTTTAGGCTGGTATTTAAATCCCATATTCTTAAGAGACATGATTTACTATTTTTAAAGGGGCATAATTTGATGAGAGATTACGACAGGAACGGATTTTCAGAGCGATCCGTACAATATCAAATTGCTCTCCATGTGTTGACATTTAATAAAATGCATTAAAATGACTAGAATCCACCTACGTTTTGTTCGGTATATTACATAAACAGGTACACCACCGGACCAACAATTTAACATGTAAAAAAATGCATGATTAATACATGTACTTGTAACTATCTTTAAATTAAAACCTTTTAAGTTTATGTTTATTACAAATATTTATACCTTTTCCCTATCTTATTCGTCCAATGATGCATTTAAAAAGTAAAACCGTTCCTATATCATCAAATTAAGATAATTAAACAAGTTAATCAAATGAGTTTACATGTAGTAGTACAGTCATGGATACTATCTATGGTGGTTAAAGTAGCGGACTACAATACAAGGTGCAATAAATAATTCAATTTAATTAGTTTTAACGGTCAGTTAATGTGAAATTTTACCTTTAAGCCAATAGAAGCTATACAACTGAAGGAACCTCGATTTGGTTAAACTGCTATAAAATCGCGGGAGGGGGGTGAACAGCATTGTTACAATTCTAAATCTATAGCCGAGAGATTTGTTAGAAATTACAGATAATAAAAGCCTTACCTTAAATCAAATCCTTTTTTCATCTATTCATCTTGAGACCCTAATATACCAAGGATATGCTAAATTATTTATCCAGTGCTTGAGAAAACGCGAAATTACTTTCACCAAAAACGTCGACCTTAGTACCAAAAAATGCAATGCAATCACCGCTTCGGTGAGCGTGGCCCTTTTACCTACCCCACTTATCGTTTTAAACCGTTAAATAAATTATCTTTTTAAATGTGTCCATTGTTCCAGGTCGTAACTCGGTGTAAGAGCAATTTTTATAAATTCGAATTCCACCATTGTAGATATCAAAATAGAAACTCAGGTAGACTAAATGGAAAATAGGAAAGTAAACATTGGATGAAAATTTAATTCAGAACGATATCTCTAATTCAAATAAGAAAAACTGTTAAGATCAAATAGAATAATAATGGCCTTTTTTGATAAAGTCAGTAATTTGGATAACACTAACAACAATCAATGACACATGACATAAAGAGATGGTCTTGTGTTTATATAACACAGGTAAACAGATAAGCCTTGGCGATTTCGAGAGTACATATTACTGCATGTTTGTTAGGATATATTAAATACATGGCTACTGTCTTAAAATACAAGCGATATTTGGCGAGGGTAAGAAAACGTGACAGAGAGCGAGGCCTGCCGGGGTCTAGTTCTTGGTTCTTGCTCATAAATTGTACGTGGAAAGAAATTACGTATATTGTTTTTATACGGACTGAATTAGATTGTCATTGACAAATTTCACTAGGCGGGATGATGTGGCAACGGCATGATTATTTGTGTGATAAAACGATATTCATGTATACAGATGATAATTTGATGTATCGTCCGACTCGAAACAATAAATATCTAGTTGCATATAAAATATCAACTATAAAGTAACAATAAAAAAAATCCATTAGTTGGAAGACTGGGATACCTGGAGCTTTTATCAAGCGAATTTTCAGTCGATTTTTTAAAATAATATAACGACGAAAATGCAGTTTGAAGTATCCACAGATTTTTTTCATAACAAAAACTACGGTATAAACGTATACAAATTCATGATTTTCAATAATCGGTAATATTAAGTATTTTATTTCTAATAAAAAAGGACAGGAATTATGGAATAAAAACGGATCTTATAAAGGATGGATACTTTTTATGTGATGGCATTAATAATCAAAACTAATAATGTTTTTAAGGAAGTCTGAACAAAACATGACTACATACATGTATCTTATTTAAATGCTATTGCCATGACACCATCTTAAACAGTATAAAAAATGGCCGCATATCAAAGTCAGCCAAATACATTATGTATGTGTGAAAGTTCCCTGCTACAACTACACTAACTGCCTATCCTGATCGATTGTGCCCCTTTAAACTTTATATGTAGTTAACATGTCATCTATAATGGCTAGTCGGAACAAAAAACTCAACACCTCCCCATAAATAACGTGAATTGTTAACACAAGTCATCTGTACTTGCCAGTTCTATCATTACAACTAGGTACAAGCTTAGTTGTGATTAATTATTTACCATGTTTGTTGATTGATCAAATAAATGGACTTTGGCATTTGCTTACACGCCTATCTCTAATATCTGTTAAGATATACCATGCGCATTCTAGATACATTATTGGATAATAAGCACAAAGAACAAATCGCGACCTTGTCTTAATGGCATATAGTGTGTCGTTATGAAAAATCAGTTCAACTTCGTTCGTTTTAATGGTACAAGTTTTTCCTGTTGGTTTTAGAAAATAATGCATGGCAAAAATGATACGTTACTTTTTTCTGCACTTACGGTTAGAATATAAAATGGAAGTGTTGATTCAAACTTCGATAATTTTTCTCGACGATAAATATGCAAGGATTCTTACAAGTGTACCGATTTCAAATAAAATGTACGGGAAAAACAAAGATCCAAATACTGCTTATAAACTTCTTGCCGGTAATTCGAAATATGGTTTTTGAAAATAAGATTGGAGTCAATTTGAATATCTTAAGGATATTAAAGGATAAGATATAGATTAATGTAATCTATAAGATTAGACTATTTGGAGACAAAAAGAGTCCTTACCTTAAATACCTGTCGTTCTTAAATCCATATCTTTGCCTTTAACCCTTTAACTTTATATGTGATTACTGCTGTAAAATAAAACGGATGTACTCAACACTATTGATGTTTACTCTTGACATTTTCTTCCTATTGATAAAAGCTTTCACGGCAGACAGAACTTGTACGTAACACAGAAACGAACGTTATTTAAACCTAGATTCCTACACAACGAAAAAGAGCTGCAATATAAATTTCATAGTAAACTGTGGCAATACTTTATTTTGTAATTGAATATCTAATATACCGCGACATAAAACCAATTAGAACTTAGATGTTCTTATTGACATTACGTATACGATTTAAATTCACAAAATGAAATTGATTTTATAATCAAAGTGTTCCTATACGGCCAATTAAAAGATCAAATATCTAGTTGATGTTGTTGAATAACTGAAATAATTGAAAAATTATATTTCGTTTCAGTATTGAGATAGATTATGGCGGTGACTGCAAATAAAAAATCTCCGTCAAAATTAATATCTGTCGACTCCAACGAAGGATTGATACTTGTAAATGAGAAAAGAATCCCTAGAGAGGCAGACAAAGCCTCCTTGGATAACATCAACACGATGTCGGATTCCAATTATGAATCTTCCTGTCTTTCATTTTCTGCTGCGGATTCGAGAAATATTCCTGTTGAAAAATCCCGCCCATGTTCAGGATCATCCATATTAAAACGGTCCTCCAGACCTTCGTCTGGTCACTCGGTTAAATTTGTGGAAAGTGAGACAATCATCCCGATTCAGACCAACTCAAATATTTCACCTTCTGCGAAAAACTCTGAATTCAAAAAGACAACATTAGAGACTATTACACAACAAGAACCATTAACGTTACCAAACGAATCAATGAAAGACACAGTACTAAAAAACGATAGTTTGCTTTTAATTGACACACGAGACAAGCATTCAAAAATGTCTATTCCAGGAGAAAAACAATTAAAGTCTTCGCAATTTACTCACATACCCGAAAATAATCATAAGGTCGAAAATGCGAAGCAAGAAGAAAATATAGAGCCTTTAGATAGCAAACTAAATAGTACTTTGATTCATTCCAAAGAAAACTGCGAAAACCAACACCCAAGTGGAGAAAACAGAGACAATGAATACAGTACCTTAATCGGACATCACAAGGAATTTGTGAAGTCAGATAACTTAACAGAAACAAAACTGACAGAGGAAGAAATTCAAGATAATTTCAACAAAATCGAGAGGTGCCAAGTAGACGGTAACAATTTGCCGAGTTCATCAAATCAAGCAACATACTCTGACTCAAAAACAAACAGGGACGTTTCTTACCGTCGCAAAAGGGCAGTATTTAACGCTGAACACTCACCATCCGACGGGGATATGTCACGAGAAGGCTACTATAAAGCAAACGAAAATGAAATAGAAAGAAGGCATATCAGACACAAATCATTGAAACAAAAAATGCTCGATGAAAACGAATCTGAAGAGAATGTTACAAATGTTGTTGATTTTCAGGATAAAGAGAAACTTGAAATTGAAATCAGTCAGATTAAAATTAACTCACAGAAAATACCCACACAAAAGAAGAAAAGATTATACGAGTTGTATGAAGAGCTAAAAAGAGTCCGTGATGCAATTGCACAGATGTATTCTCTCGAGGAATCAGAAAAAGATCTTGAGATGGAAGAAGAGAATGTAACTTGTGATGATAATACAATTTGTTCAAGTGTACAAGATGGCGATAACAATATAGTTAAAGATCCAGAGAGGGAAGAGACCACGGCTGTTGAAGAAAAGATAACAGCTGAACTTGTTGAATTAAGCGCTGGAAACGTGCGCGATGAAGATGTGGACACTGTTGAATGCAATAAAAATGAGAGGGAAGAGACCACGACTGTTGGAGAAAAGTTTCAACATGAAAATGTTGATACAAGTGCTGGGAACGTATGCGGTGAAGATGTTGACACTAGTGAATGCAGTAAAAATGAAGATTTTGACGTTGCAGACAAATCATCTGTATTATCAACTGATGATAGTACACACAATCTGCTTAAGCCGTCTGTAGTGAAAAACAATGATTTGATACAAAGTGAAAACACAAACGAAATAACAAAAGAACGAGAACAAATAACACCTGGGAGAATAAATGAACTTAAGCTCATCAATCATAATAATGAAAATAGCGAGAGTTCTTCGGAAAAGGTGTTGGTCACAACGGCAACAGACATAAACTGGGGCCAAAGCAAATCAGAAGTGGGCTGCACAATTGAAAATAACGAAATGTCTGTTAAGAAAACTGGAAATGAACAATTATATAATGAGCAAGAAACCATTATTGTAGAGCCAACAATGTGTAATAAAAGCCTGTCGAAGGAAAGTAAAGAGGATGAACAGGATAGAATGCCTATTTTGTGTGAAAAGATGCACCGGAAAGAACCAACTGGGTCACTATCATTTGGAGCAACATCAACATGTGGAGTTGGCAATGACGTTACAAATACATCGAATAACAATGTAGACATTGAACATTCTGGAAAGGATAATGCATGCTCATATTCAAATTTGTCTCCCACAGATGAGACTAAAGATAACAATGAAACAAAAGAGAAATCTGTTTTTCATGAAGATGTATTGGATAAACGAATATCTAATTTAAACAAGACAAATCATATCTATGAGAGGGATAATGACAGGATGCTCTCATCTGCACTGGATGATGAAAATGATCTTGATAGAGAGGTTAATCTCGACTTTCTCGAATCAGAAAATGCAAAAGAAGCAACCCTTTCAAAAAATGTGAAAGAAAACGATGTTGTGAAGGACAGGTTTTCTGATTCAGCATTATTGATGTCCCCTAAAGAAAGGGAAGATGACTTTTTTGATTGTGACGAAGATCTGTCTGATAACGACGATAGTTTACCAGGTGGTATATTTTTATCAGTTCTGCAACTTACACGCAATAAAGGAACAGAATAAAGAGTATCAGTTGATTTGAGACAAAAAAATTCTGGTTGTGATTTTGTCATTGAAAATTTACCCCTTTTTATTATTTTTAAGATACACCAAAAGTTATATATGGAAAACAGCATAAAGAAGCAGCGAATGTTGCAAACAAAATCATAAAAGACATTTTGTGTGGTATCAGTGATATGGAAGAGAGTAGAAAATTTAGAAAGGAGTAAGTATACAAGCTTAAATCGTATTTTAATATTCTTTATTTTTCATTACTTAAAATGTTCTTCGGAACATCTTTATACATGTATACTAGTATCAGTGTTACTATCTACGATTGTATTTGTAGATTTAAATCTATAGCAGGAGAACAGGAGGAAATATCGTGTATAGTGTTCTGCGACCCAGACGACTCGTACAATGTTAATGTAATTAGGGACATAAACTGTTCCAATATTGACCCACTGATTGTACCCTCAGTTGTCGGAGACTTTGAGCTATTAGTCAGTAGCATCACCCAGTTGTCCAGCTCGGTGACAACAGAATGCAAGGTAATTTAAATAAGATAACTACGAAATTCTTGAATGTTACTTAATAAATATAGTGCTACTCGTGTGGTTATATTTTTACATATTTTGTCAATAAAGCTAGGTAAACGTTTGTTGTCATGGTTGAGTATTGTTTTGCAGGATGTAAAATTGAAAGTTCGTCTACCCTTCATGAAATCAGAAATGAAGTATTTCCACTGCCCGGTCTTGCGTTGGCTTAGCCCGTCACGTCAATGGATTGATATTCCGTCTGTTGATTACATTTATGAAGACGAGGAAGGATGCGTAAGTTTTACCAAAACATGTTGAAAATGAGACCGTAAACGAAGGTTCTTTGAATCTGTTCTTTTTTTTTATTTAGATTTTACCTATATTGGAGGCTGAAATAAAACAGTTGGGGGTATTTGCCATTGTAGCAGCCGCAATAAAGGAACGTTTTGTGTTTAGCTACGACGTGCATGAGGTATCCTCCGCTGTCGATAGAGAGACGGTGCTTGCAGGATCTTACTGTCCAAGATTTTATTCAACAGAAACACAAGCTGATCTGGTGGTATGATCACATAAGCTCACTATTAAGGTCGTACACAAACAGAAATTTTAGATTCATAAATTTGCCAAATTTTAGATTATTTATTTGCCAAATTTAAGATTGATAAATTTGCCAAGAAATATTATCTTTAAAACATTAACTTATCTGTTCTCCTAGGTCATACCGATAGAAAGATCCGTGATTGATGATTCCAAGGTTTCTGACATCGAGGATTCATCACTTTTGGTAGCGTCCAGTGCGTTGGTGATTGTGGACCTTCTAAATGATCCCCCACAACCCCTCACTCTTTACATTCTGTGTAGTAAACCAAAATCTAGACCATGGACAGCGTCTATGACATCCCGGATAGGGACAGCAGAATCCGGATATCTCTCTGGATCTAGAATTGTGTCCAGAGCAAAGTCGAGAGAGAACATTAAACATTTCTTGGGTATAGGACTCTTTTAAGAACAATGAAAGAATGAAATCGAAAAGAAAACAACGTCGTATTGCTTTTTTAAAAGATATTTATTTTACATTATCTTACGTAAAGAAATCGATGAAAATATTTTGAATAAACATATCACTAAGATTCTTCCGTTCTTCAATATCAATTGCAGAATGTTGGTATGATTCGGACAACTACATTGTAAGAATAACTGACGGATGTTTGGGTGTCAAAAGCACACTCATTCAAAAGAAAGACCTTACAAAAGACGACAAGGTTCGCGTTACTTTACACGAAAAACATAACAAGTAAGAAATATTATTTATTCTTAATGAAGCTTAGCAACTAAAGATTATTTTCATTAAAGTACAGGGTGGTTCATAATATCTGTCCCATCACAATGTCCTGTAAAATCGTTAATTTTTACCATATCTCAAAAACGATAACATTTCTCTAGGGAAGAAATAATATATTTTTATTTATTATAAAGTACGGGAATTTGTGTTACGTTATGATGTTTTATATGACGTCATAATGAAACGCCAATGTTTTACTATGGCTCTCCAAAGAACAACGTATTAAAGTGTTAAAGCTAAATTATGTGTGTTGTTCACTAATCAATGCTATAAGGATGATGAAAAAAAAAAGAATCTTAATCAGGAAAAGCTTCATAAAAAAGAGATTTAGCGTCTTGTACAGAGATTTAAAAAAAAAAACCCGGGATCTACAGACGATGGAAGGAAGACTAAAAACTGCATGGACACCTGTTGAGAAAGTTAAAAGGTGATTGAAGATACTCCACAAAGTAACTAACGACTGATGGCACAGTATGAGCAAAACAAGTGTATACAGGATGCTTCGTTTTGATTTGAAACTGACACTTTATACTGTGTCAATCATGCAGAATTTGAAACAATCAGACATAACAAGCAGACTTCATTTTGCAAGCTGGATACAGGATCATCCAAACATTGTCGACAAAATTTGGTTTTTTAGATGTAGTCCACTTTTATTTGAATACTGTTGTAATAAGAGGAATTGCCGCATCTGGGGAACAAAAAAACCCCACTCCATTTAGAACCTAAGCCAATGCTTAGGGAGAAAGCTACCGTTTGGACGATTGTGCGTCAGGAGTTATTGGTCCGTATTTCTTTATGGATTCGAAAGGTAATGCCCAGACTGTCAATAGTGTTTAATATCTTAATTTACAAAGCACACAATTTTTAGCAGCGTTGGCTAAGAAGGGCATATACAATACACCCCACACTGCAGTGTAGGTGGTTAACTGGTTAGAGGAAACGTTCGGCAACCGTTTTATCTCTTTCAAAACAAACAATGTGTGGCCTTACCATTCTCCAGATTTAAGCCCCAGTTAACGATCTTAAGTTGGCAATCAAGTGAAAATGAAAAGAATAACTCTTGTCCTTTGTGCTCCAGTAATTCAGAATATCAGGAATCGCGTTGAACTTGTTTCGTCGCAGAATGGTCGTCATACAGAAAACGTGATGTAAAACAGACTACTTTTAAGATGGCTTAATTAGAAGAACTGTCAAAGATAAACATTTAATTGTTTAACAAGCAAACATGTAACAACCTTTATTCTGATTATATAATCTTATATACTTTTATAACAGTTTTTAAAGGGAACAGATATTGTGAAACACCCTAACTAGAATATCATCACGCTCAATTTTCTTCAAATCTTAATTTTTCACGGTTATTTTAATGCACATGATTCAAAATTTATTTATTGCAAAGGTATCTGATTGTCGAGATGAAAAAAGAAGCGAGGCGTCCTGATGTGAATGCAGTAGTTGTCAACCTACTCAAGACGCTGAGGGAACATAGAGTATATATATGTGTAGCACAGCGGCGGGACAATCCAAGGTACATCAAAGTACTATGTGATCTCAAAAGTAAAGTCACAACAAGAATGATTATTCGTTTAGAGAGGGATCATTACATCAAACGCATACTCATTCTCGCTACAGAAGGTGACGTCATTAGCTTGAATTTGCGCGGGAACATAAAAACTGTACCTAACAGAAAGCGACTTTTTCGTCTGTATGCCGTAAACGGCTTTGTCACGGATTATGAAATTCAAGTTGTTGATCAGTACAGCCAACGAACTTTACAGAAGTACTGTGGGTTTCTTCAAATATCTATTTGTACGAGTAAAAGTTTCGAAGGTGAACCAATTTTTGGTTATGAAGAGCAGGTGAAATGGAAACTATTGACTGAGATTCCCGTTACACTTCCAAAAGACAGCTCCTTGTACGACTATGAAAAAGTATTTAGAACGAGATTATGCCTGAAATACAAAGGTATCTTTATTTTGGATTGATTGATTAATGAAACATGGGTTTGAATAGACCCCCTTAATTTTCAACAGTTTGTAAAATGTTTAAAAATAATCATGCTCACTGTTATTGTTTTTCTTCTGTAGGTCCGATTACGATAGAATTCCTCCGATCGTTTGCGAGGCTGATTGGCAAAGAATGGTACACTCTTGCTCGAGGTCTTCGACTAGAGCATGTTAGAATTCAATCTATTGCACAACAAAACAAGAGGAGTTCCCTTGAAAGTCTCGTTTACGACTTGCTTTTAACGTGGTTGAAAAGATCATGCCATTCAACCGATAAGGTGAACAATTTTCATTATCAATCAAAATCAAAAATACAAATTATTTTATCTTTGGTTTTCACATGTGCTGTGCTTTATAGTATATATATTTCAGATAAGTGCTGTGCTTTATAGTATATATATTTCAGATAAGTGCTGTGCTTTATAGTACATATATATAGATATTTATAGCGCAACCTGTCTTTAAAGTTCTAAAAAAACCCCATTACCGATATACTAACAAAACAAAGTTCCAATTATACTTGTTTATACAATTTTAATAATTTCCATGTTAAAGATTTATATCTTTTTTTCTAATACGTTATGAATTTAATTGACCATATTGTTGTGTTTTATCATGTATAACTATTTTGTTATATAACAGGCGGTCGTGTTAGCAACTGCTTTAAGAAGAAGCGGAAGATTCGACCTCGCTGAAGAAATAAAGGATATGGACCGGACCTACAAAAAAGATTATTATAAAGTCATCAACGGTAAATTTCTTTTTAATCAGTTTTAAGGAACCGTTGATAAATAACAAATAAGAGTGAATATTTAAAGTCAAGTTAAAGAAATGTATATTTTTTACATATTCAATAAAACTAGAATTAATATAAGACAAATGAAAAATAACAATGTAATGTACATAGAGTTTGTTTTCACTAGACCGACGATTGGATAAAGCTATTTACCTCACTAGCAGAAGTCGGGCAGTCTTACGATCATGGAGGTATTTGGGATCCTTTCTCCAGTTTAGTCAAGAGGAAATGAATGAAATAGATAACACCGAATCCAACGAAATTCAGAAATGTGAGAGACTGCTCAGACTGTGGAGAGGTAGAGGAGAACCTCACCAAGGACCTCAGGCATTAACAGCTATTCTACGGAGAGCTGGCTTCTTCTACATCGCAGGTACTTTTACGTTTTATTCTTACTTTTTAAAAACACATGTCAAAAGTGTAAAGAATTCAAAATTTGTGACTATATTTAACATACACGTGTTAATAGTTAAAGATTTAAATTCGTGCAATAATTTCTGAACAAAGGGACATAACTTTTGGTTGGATTCAAAACTCATCTTCAAGTATGTGAATGTACAGTACCGATCAGACCTAACCTAACACCAGAGTAAACCCCAACTAACCCCGGGTTTACTTTGGGGTTTACTTGGGGTTTACTCTGGGTTTACTTTTTGAAAATCTGGGTCCACTCGGAGTTTACTTTGGGTTTACTTTGGGTTTACTTGGAAATTGTTTTTGAGGTCAACTGTACGCTCTAAAGTGTGAAGCAGACCCGTGTTTCATCTTATCAACCTACTGCTTGTAATTCCTGTCCCTTGTATATTCCGAATACACAGTTAACGTCTGCTTTCAGTGGTATACTTCTGGCCGGGTTTACTCTCTTTGTCCACTCTGGGTTTACTTTGGGTTTACTCTGGGTTTACGCTGGGTCCACTCTAGTAAACCCGGAGTAAACCCAGAGTAAACACAGAAAGTAAACCCAGGGTTTAGTTGGGGTTTACTTTCTGTTAGGTTGGGTCTGATCGGTACTGTATGGTCATCTAATGGTCTTCAAATATTCATTTATGGAAATGTGTTTGAATTATTTGAATATCTTTTCCATGATACTGAGTATGTTTAGTAGTCGATACAATACAAAGGATTTATGTTAAAATATAGCAGTTGTAGTCCTGATAAGGTCATTGGTCATTGTGTAAATAACTATTTATAACTTCATCTAACTACTTTAATTAAAGAACGAACCTGGACAAAATAATTTATAACGATAACTTTATTTAATTTCAGATCACATTGCTGTAGTTACAAGATGGAGACCAAAAACCAGTGTATAAAATATAAATTTTAAAAAATTCAATTTGACGTAAAAGAAATATTTTATTCGGGCATTTATAAATAAAAAAACCCCTCATTCTCGATATTGTTAAAATAAGTAAAAAAACCCCAATGCATTCCCACAGTTTATTTATCAATATAAATGTTCATTATATGTTTCCAAGAACAGTCAATATAAGATTGGATTTTAGTACACATTATAAAATCTTTATTATCTTTCTTGATATTTTGTTAATAGTCTTCAATAGAATCATCTGATATATGTACATGTACATGATTTGAAAAAAATAAAATAAACATTCACCTCATCCTGTTCATTTACACCATTACGAAGATGTCACTGAATTTTATAAAAGATCAATGATTTATTATTGATCCAAATTGAAAGTCACCCCAACAAAGAACGTTGAACTATAGATCTTTGTTGTACTAGTTGGGTTCTAATATGAATAAAATCATAAAATATGTGGAATCTTTTGCTTTTGTCAAGTATGTGTACATGTGAAATGAAACTCTTCTGAAGAATTCCAAATGATTCGAAAAAATCCTACTATCTACTTATTTCATAATCACCCGCAATGAAAAAAATGATTGTTGGAAAAACATGTTTAGGTCACCTGAGTCATTCAGATGACCTAGTGCAATTTGTTTCGTCCATTTTACATTTTTAACTTCTTTTTGAAAACTACAAGTCTATTGTTACCATTTTTTGTTTGAACCATATCTAGGATAAGAGAAATCTAATATGATCTTACCACCCCCAGAGCCTCATGGGCGGGGGGCCAAAGATGAAAAAATGGCCACATTTGAAAAAAAAAATTCTCTAATCCAACTTATTAGGAAAAAACTTGAAGAAGATGTACATGTATTAAATCTTAAAAAAAATTCTTCTCTACTCCCATATGAATATGAGAAAAACTAAATGCATGGCTATGATGTTCATAAAACCCTTTACCTAAATTGTGAAATTCATGGCCCTGGGTCAGGGGTTAAGACCCTAGGGCGGGGCAAATGAGGCCATATAGTGAAAATGTAATAAATCTCGGAAAATCTTCTTTTCTACCCCTATATATGTTTGAGAAAAATTAAATGCATGGTTATGATGTTTATAAAACCCTTTACCTTAATTGTGAGATTCATGGCCCCAGGGTCAGTTGATTCAGGCCCTCTGGTGGGACCAATATGGCTATATAATGAAAATTTATTAAATTTTAGAAAATCTTTTTTTCTACTCCCATATATATTTGAGAAAAGGGGGTTCAGGCCCTAACGGGGACCCAAAGGCCATATTGAGAAAACGTATAAAATCTTGGAAAATTTTCTTCACTACCTCCACAGTAGTAGTAGGAAGACTGAATGCATGATTATATTTGTTCATGAAGCCCTCTACTAAAATTTTTAAATTTATGGCCCCTAGGACAGGGGATGATGACCCTGGTTTGGGGCCAATATGGCCATATGGTGAAAATGTATTTATTTTTAGAAAATCTTTTTTCCTTCTTCCACAGCAGGGGGAGATAAACTGTATGCATGCTTATGATGTCCTTGAAGCCCTTTACCTATGCTGTAAAATTTATGATCCCTGGGCCAGGGGTTCACTCCTATGGGCAGGGCCAATATGGCCACATAATGAAAATGTATAAAACTTTATAATATCTTCTCCTATACTTTCGCATTTGTGGGACATAAACTAAATGCATTGTTATTATGTCCATGATGTCCTCTTCTAAAATTGTAAAAATCACTATCCAAAGGGCAGGGATTTAGGCTTTTTATATCGGAGGTGGGGGGTGGGTGGGTTGACAAATATAGCCGTATAGTCAACATGTATTTTTAGGTCACTTGAGTCACTCGGGTAACATTTTGGTGTTAGTCTATGGTACTCAGAGGACCATTTAGGCCTGTGGGCCTCTTGTTGTATTGGTATTTTCAATATCATAGAGGCACATATTCACTGTTTCCTTGCAAAATTACAAGTACATGCAATTAAACCTCGATTAGGTTAATAATCCCTGTTATTTTAGCATCAAACTGACATAAAATAAAATAAATTTAGGAGTTCATAGCGTACCTGAATCTGCATCTGAATATTTTCATCTTAAATTGAACCGTTGCACATTCATGATAGATATCACAACCTCAATAAAAATGCACAAGGATGAATTCTTAGTAAAACATATCGGATGAATCCAGTGTATAATAAACCATCATTTCTCAATATCCATGAGCACCAAACCGATGATCCTTAAAACTTGCAACTTTCATTGCTATTTTGAGGTCTTTCAATATGAGTGCAGGAATATCAAAAGGATATTGAACAACAAATAATCACTCAATGTTATTTGTTTATTTATATAATTTTATATAGTATTACAATATTACAAGGCGTTGTGTAATAACATGTATTTGCATTTTATTGAATAATTTAATAAAATTCTCAGAAAACAATTAAATATACTCTTATAAAAAATCAAACAAAAACAAGATAAAAAGATGTGCATTTGATAATATATGAACAAACATTATTTTTGTCTCATTGATTGAAACTGTAAAAATGTGATTGCGCAAATCTTTTGTTAGGAATCAAACTTCATACAATAATTGTATGTACTGTACGAAAGACTTAGTACGAATAACTTGAACATTTAACACACTTTCCTTATAGACATATAGACATAGCCCATAAACCGTGGCTATTAAAATAAATAATATCATATAATGAATGATAATTTGTCATCAAGTATATTCTCTCGCCAAGGTGAATCAGAGCAATCACATTATTGTCAATATTAATTAACGATGAATATGACTATTACACAACATGGACTTATAAAGAGAGAGAGAGAGAGAGAGAGAGAGAGAGAGAGAGACACACACACACACACACACACCCACATCAATCTTCATATATTCAATGAGGAAATAGTACATTATCTGAGACATATCAATGACCGTAAATCCCCCATACAGTGTTCATAACCAAGCAACACTTCGTCAGTACATTCTCTGACTGTCATTATGCGTAAAAGCTTTGTCCTCTTGTCTTTCTGTACCATTTGGGTAACAGTAAAGTGCTTTGAAAACACCCTTCGTGCTAAGGATGACGACGACAGGAATGAATTGCAACCTTTGAAACCGAGTATAACATTGGCGTATCCTGGTGTTGACACGCATGAGGATAATAGAAACTTTATTGACGGTTAGAAATGTTTGTTCTTCGCAATATTCTTATTCAAATAATGGTTTAAGTTTTAAAGTATCTAACTTTGCTCAAATTCATTCAAACGATCAATACCGATTATTTTTTTAAATCTCTTTTTTTTAATTTTAAAGTGCTGCTATACACATTTAAATTTTGGAAATGTTGACAAACGTTTACAGTGACATTTCAATTCACAGAGCACTTAAGCACTGATACTCATTCTAGATGGGTAAAAGTCATCAAAATCCTGAGTAGGATTGCCAGCTTACATAAGCAGCTGTTTTCAAACATCATTTTTTAACAACATAAATAAAGAAGAATATTCGTCCCGTGTATTATGTTTTCATTATTGTTAGAAGTAGTCAGCTATAAAAGATTTAGAGAAAGGAAACCAGTTTGAAATAATTTAAATATATAAAAGATGCATATTTTATTTTTTGGGAGTAAACAAATAAGTTTATGAAACAAGAGGTCCATGGGCCACATCGCTCACCGGACCCAACTGTATTGTATCTCTTTTTAAATATTTTAATAAAAACTTTTCTAAAATATTGTAAAACTCACAAAAATTCTCAGGCTGATATACTAATCAGCTTACTTACTGTAAAACGGGAAAATATCACGTTCTACAAATTTTAGCGCCTGTGGCGCAACTGCCCCTGAGCGCTTAAATAATAGTTCGCCAACGATTTTCATATGTACTCGTATTATTTTTTTTTCAAGTTACAAAACAATAACTTCAGTCCCTTTTTAATACTAGAAGTGTGCGCTTACGTAATTTCCAACGGTCGATTCTGTTTACACAATTACCGAGGTCAACAGTGTAAGAAATCGAGTAAGTTCTGCCGAAACATGGATTAATTATTTCAATTTTATTGCCTAATAGTATCTATCATTAGCACCTTCAAAAACGGGCTTTTCTCCGTGTCACTTCCATTTAGCGATTCGAGGTAAAAATGAGAACAAGCGTGGCGATCGTCAACGCTGACAATAAATGATTGATCGATTTGTAGCTCTATGATTAGCGGGTATAAAAACAACATGACGTTATACTGTTTGTGTTATTAAAATGTAGAATTACTGTGAAAAAGATTGAATTTTGCTCATGGTGATCGTTGTACCATTCGATTTCCCTCACATTTATTTTCGGAACTCTTCTAGTTTTATCCCAGTCGCTACATTTAATTCGAAAGTCCGAAAACTGAAACTTGTTTACCAACAAAAATTACACACAATCACCAAAAAATGAAGTTTTATATCTATCTACTGAAGATTTAGACAAAATAAGTGTATTGTTCTCAATGACAGTTGACGTGTACGCGAGTTAGAAATCAAAGTTGTTGTGTTCACATGCTTGAGAGAACACGGAATTAAATTTGGGCGTAACCGTTGATCAAACAAGATCATATTTTATTAATAACCTTTTTAAAAACAAAAGGTGGGTGCACTATAATTTAATTGCGCCAATGTATGGGCATTTGCATTTGCGCAAAAATACGTTTGCGCCAAATTTTCTCGTTTTACAGTATTTGAACATCTTATATTAAGATGTCAGATGCATCAACTGACCAATCTTATTATTCTAGGCCTCAATGTACCTTAAATAACAAAATTGGAAAATGAATTATAAAAAAACTACATAAAGTGAAAGAAGGCCACTGTGACCTTGATATGAGGAGATGAAGATATAAGGATGCTTAGATAGTAATCTCACTAATTGTAGCAATGTAGTTATCGAGAAAAAGATTTTTTTAATATTTTCCCTATATGTTTCTAAAATGAACTTTGAACCCCTTTTTGGGCCCAAATATTGGCCTAGGGGTCACAGTTTGAACAACTTAGAATTAACCCTATTTGAGGATGCTTGCATAGTAAACTCACCAATTGTTGCATTGTACTTCTTAAGAAGAAGATATTTTAACAGTTTCCCTATATATTTCTATATTGAACATTAATCCCCTCTTCAGTCTTGGGATCCCATTATTAGTCCGGGGGTCGAGATTTTAACAAATTAGTATCTACACTATCTTAGGATGCTTGTATAGTGATATCACAAATTGTAGCATTGTTGTTCTTGAGAAGAAGATTTTTAAATATTTTCCCTATACATGTATATTTCTGTTACACTTTGAACTCAAATAGGGGCTCCAGTATCGGTCCGGAGACACAGTTTTAACAAATTAGAATGTGCACTATTTAAGGATGCTTGTATGGTAATCACACAAATTGTAGCATTGTAGTTCATGAGAAGAAGATTTAAATTTTTTCCCCCATATACATGTATTTCTATGCTAAATTTTGAACCTCGCCTGGGGCCCAACTATTGGTCCAGAGGTCACGGTTTTAACAATTTAGAATCTACACTATCTGAGGATACTTGCATATTAATCTCACACATTGTAGCATTGTAGTTAATGAGAAGAAATTTTTTAAACATTATTTATTAAACACTATACATTTCAATGTTAAACTTTCAACCCCGCCTGGGGCCACAGTATTGGTCCGCGGGTCACAGTTTTAACAATTCAGAATTTACACTATCTCACACATTGTAGCATTGTAGTTAATGAGAAGAATTTTTTTAAACTATATTTTAAACACTATATATTTCAATGTTAAACTTTCAACCCCGCCTGGGGCCACAGTATTGGTTCACGGGTCACAGTTTTAAGAATTCAGAATTTACACTATCTGATGATACTTGCGCAGTAATATCACAAATTGTAGAAATGAAGTTCTTGAGAAGATAAGTTTTAAACATTTTCCCTATATATTTCTATGTTAATCTTTGAACCCCTCTTATGGCCCCAGTATTCGTCCGGGGGTCTTTTGAATCTAGGTCTTTAGAAGATTTTTTAAGACATACACCCTATTTTCATTGTTTCGCAATTATCTCCCTTTTAAGATTTAGATTCCCCTTCCCATAAGAATGGTTTGTACCAAGTTTGGTTTGGTCCAGTGGTTCTAGAGAGGAAGTCAAAATGTGAAAAAATACAGACAGACGGACGGACGACGGACAACAGGTGATCAAAGAGCTCACTTGAACTTTTGGTTTAGGTGAGCTAAAAATGAATCAACAACCCCACAATTATAAGCTTTGTAGTTTCAGTTGCCAGTAATTTTCCACACATCATATTTATTAAAATCTAAATTGATATAATAACAGAAAATTGCTGCTCATCAGTATCTATTTCGCATCTGAAAAAAAAAATGTACCTATAATGAAAGGTTAGCAAAAAGTTTTAGAAAATTCATTTATTTCTTTTTACGTGCAGTAAACGGGAATTAAAATTGGCTTTTAAATAACTATGGGCAAAGACTATTTCATTTTTATGCCTAAGAAAACTGTCTCACGATTATTTATTTGGAATCATGACGGATATTTTTGTTTCAGAAATGGACTTGGCCAACCCTCCAAAATTAGAATTTTCCGGTCAGTATTGCATCAATCTTCTTCGAATAAATCTATCGTTATTGACGATAAAAAATATCAAAATTGTTGTGAATGCAAAAACATTTATATTTCAAAGTATTATGGTCTGGAATTTTCATATCGGAATTTTTATTGTAAATTCCCAGTTTACCGCTCAAATGATAAACTTAACTGTACATGTAGCTCATTAACGTCGTTTATTATATATTTTTTGCAAAACTATTTATAGGTTCCGATGGAAGATATCATTCTGAACAAAAATCATTGTGTTACATATTCCATATTATAGACATATCAATTTTACATATTAAAACGATTTAGTTTAATCTTATTTAACATGAAAGTTAAACAACATAAAGATAAAACAAATCCTGAAAAATACTCTCATATTGCTTTGAGCTAAACTAAATTAAAAAAATGTTTGTTTCTATAACAGCTGTTATTCAAGACCCCCTTTGTGTGTACTGTGACGAGTTACCCAGCTACACCGCCTGGTATAGATGCAGAGCGATCTATTGTGCCAGATAGCTTCTGTGGTGTAGACGTTTTTATCACGACGTTTGGATATCTTCATTAAAGGAAATAAAAAATATCACGATATCAAATGATGAATGCTTGGAATTGTAGGAAAACGTGTAATATTCTAAGATACTGGATTTAACGACAAGTATAAATGAACTTATAAACATACACATTATAAAATAACAATAAATATGTGCTATAAAAATCTAAATTAAAAAAAAATAGTCTGAAATGTGTATTGATGATGTAAATTAGGAATTTACACACACTCACACAGACGAGAGAGAGAGAGAGAGAGAGAGAGAGAGAGAGAGAGAGTGTGTGTGTGTGTGTGTGTGTGTGTTTGAGCTTCCATACGCAATCTAGTTGACCATGCAAACAACAATGGCTGTGTACACTTTTCCAGCACGGTATTTCATTAGATAGTGTGCTAAATAATTGGGTTTTCTTAGAAACAGTGAAGGCTCCTTATTCGTAGGAAATCCTTCATCACGGAGAAGTTGAATGAAAGGTATGATGTTTTTCAGATCATCTTTCTATTTCATATCTGTTTTGTCAAAGGATCCTTGTATCATGAAGTCCCCATTAGTTATTCGTGAAAGATTTCTGAAGTTTGCTGTAAAAATTAATAACATAAATACATGTAAAAATATATTAAATTAAAAACAGAAATCTTGTTCAATAAGGGAACAAAAGGCCCATGGGCCACATCGATCACCTGAACGACAGTTCCTTGTATCATTCTATATCAGTTTTTTTAAAAAACATTTTACCTATATATTTCTATGTTAAACTTTGAACCCCTCTTGGGGCCCCAGTATTAGTCTGTCGGTCACGATTTTAACAATTTGGAATCTACATTATTTGAGGATGCTTGCATAGTAATCTCACAAATTGTAGCATTGTAGTTTTTGAAAAGAAGATTTTAAACATTTTCCTTATATTATTCTATGTTAAACTTTGAACCCCTCTTGGGGCCCCAGTATTGCTCCGGGGGTCATGATTTTACAAATTTTACAAATCTAAATTATTTGAGGATGCTTGCATACTAGTATCACAAATTGTAGCATTGTAGTTTTTGAAAAGAAGATTTTTAAACATTTTCCTTATATATTTCTTTGTTAAACTTTGAGCCCCTCATGGGGCCTTAGTATTGATCCGGCGGTCACGATTTAACAATTTAGAATTTTCACTATACATACAACCTTTGGTGTAAATATTGGCATTTCTGGTGCAGTGGTTCTTAAGAAGAAGATTTTTAAAGATTTTTTAAGACACACACCCTATTTTCACTGTTTCGCGATTATCTACCTTTTAAAAAGGGTTTTGTCCTTTATTTGAACAATTTAGAATTCCCTTCCTATAAGAATGCTTTGTACCGAGTTTGGTTAAATTTTGCCCAGTGGTTCTAGAGAAAAAGTCAAAAATGTGAAAAGTTTACAGACGCGGACGGACAGACAGAGTCAAATTTAACATTTTAGCACAAATACATCAAAACATGCTTTATATAAGAAAACATTAATTTATGATAAAAATACATGGAAGCAAGATACATGTATGACAAATTAAGTATTTTTAGTATTCTTTCTTGACCGTCTAGGTCCAAAGGAGACAGAGAAAGATGTATTTTAATATAGAGATACATAAAAAATAAAGTAATTCCGAGAAAATTTGAAAATATGTTAAAGAAGAAATCAGGAAAAATCTATTTGAATAAAAAAAATGAGAAATATTTATATTTGTGCACCGAAATGTATAGGAAATATTCTCCCTGCTTTATTTTATTTACTAGGCTTGATTAGAGATAGTAAAACAGGTATGCAAAAAAACAAAAGATGTTCGTTCCTCTGATTTGGGTAAACATTTTTGGTCACCTCTAGTCTGAATATTCTGCATCATATATTAATTCTACTCGTATATTTATATTTTACAATGCCAAATAAACTATATTGAATAAAATAGTTAAAAGAAAATTACATATTTACAGAGTTTAGTAAGGGACTATATTTTGTGGTGGAAGGTTTTCAAGAAGAAAATGAACATTTTCATAACTCAGTAGTTTTATAGTACTGTTACTTTAGCTTCTTTATTTTCACGTTGTTCCGAAAAACATATTTGAAAATTTTTTAAATATTTCTATCGACTTATTTTGGCATATTTAGCTTTTATCTCATAAAAGTAAAGAAAAAACTAACTCCAATTTTTGCCTTTAATTAGCTTATTTCATGCCATATCTCAAATTTTTTTTAATGTGACCCCTACTATTTTTACTTTTACATGAAAAATTAGATTTATGTTTATTTGTATGCAAAGTTTTCGAAAGATGGCATTACTAATAATTTTTTTTATATGCGTTATAATTTGATATTCCAACATTTTGTAACAATCTTAACATATGCTCTTGTGTTAATTATGTACTGGCATTTGAAGCCACCAGTAAAGCAAGGTTTTTTAAACTTTGACTTAAATATTATTTTTATATTCACTAAATGTGTTCAACTTCATACTGTATTAAAATCATAATTAAATAATAGGTCAAACTATAAATATTTGTTTGCTTTCTTCAAATAATCAATTTTCATGCCAAATTTTAGCAATAATTTCAGGAAAATTATCATTTCTGTGTGGGGCCCCATATTTAAAAAAATGGCATGTGACATGGGTCACAAATAAAATACAGTCAAACCTGTTTTAAAAGGCCATCTTGGTGAAATTTAAAAGGGGCCGCATAAGACAGGTGGCCTTTAATTCCAGTTTGTACAGAATCATGTAAATCAATGTATAAACACAAATGCATCAAAAGACATGTTTTATTATAATTACAGATTTATTTACGTATGTTATTTCACATGTTTTAATGTACATTATTTATTTTCATCTTTGTATAAATAAAAAGTTTTAGGGCTTTACTTGTAATAATGGTCCTGTGACATTTATTCTACGAGATGTCGCGTCATTGAACTAATGAACCACCCCAACAAAATTCGTTTATATCCTCGTTCCCGGGCCGTTACATTAGACGGTGCTTCAGGACTTTCAGGGTCTACATTGATTTCATAATTTTTTCGATACGTGTACCTATTTTTAAAATGTTGTTAATTTGAGTTTTTCAAACTTGAAACGTTTCCGCTGTCTTTCGATATGACATACTCTTTTTATCCAACTCAAGAACTTTACATTGATCACTTTTGTTTTTTTTCACTTAGATTTAATACTTTCCTCTTAACGTTCGGAGTACTAGAAGCCATGTTTTCAAATGAATAAAATACAAAGAAGGTAAACATATTTCATCGTATTTGATTTAAACACATATAAGGTACACAAAAATTATTTTATTACCCAAGCAACTCCATGTTTTCATAACAATTAAAATGATCGGGATCTGTAATTAACTAACGCGGATGAAATATCACGTGACAAAATAGTGGACAAAATGGCCGCTAAATACAGTGGAATTACGTGGTCTGTTAGTAAATTTGGTGGCCACTGGCCGCGTTACGCGAGTTGCCGCTTATTTCAGGGTAAATATATAAGGAAGCACGTCGGGGGGAACAAAAAGTGGCCGCTGATCGGAGGTGGCCGCTGATTTCAAGTGGCCGTTAAGACAGTTTTGACTGTAAATGAACATTTTAAGTCCCAATCTTTATATCTAAATGGTTTTGAGAATTATTGACATTTCTTGTATTTCAGGTGCTAAGCCCCTTGAAAGAATATAAGATTATTCATATATTTATAAACATTCTAATCAAAGATATATGGTCTAAGAAATCACAGTTTACTTTTATTTATCAGACTACCAATTGATATAGAGATAATAAAAAATGAAAACGAAAGAAAAGAAATTTGTTTCTAAGAATATTGCTAATTTATCTTATGGTTATAGGTATTGTACAAATTTTGTTGATATAAGTGAAAATATTTATGCGCTTTTGAAATGTTAATAGTAAATCTGGTAGGTCTCGATTATGACATTGTTGTTAAAGTGAAAGCTCAAATGTACTTTGTTCATGTTTCTCCTTATGAGTAAATTTATAATATTATTGGTGAAAAAGTACTTTATTTGAAATTCACCTACCAGCTAACACGCCTGCAAATCTCATCTCTGCCTCTCCTCGTATAAGGGGTAATTGTCCCCCTTTTTCCTGACACCTGTTAAATCCATCGGCAGCCAGGAACTGTCCTTCGTATCCCAAACAGTAGTTACCGTAAATCTGGAAAATTTTACGTCGATTAATTTTTGCGAATCCGAGTCCTAAAGCTATAGATTAATTTTTACGTTTTAAATTTTTGCGAATTGTGATCGGTGCTAAAAATAAAAAGCACTCAAATATTAAATGTCACAAATATTGACATGCACAATGTTAGCTAACCTTCGGATATCGTATATTACTGCCGCCTCTAATTTTCTCACGAATCGTATATGTTTACCAACTTCATGTCTGCAATTTACATGTATAAATTACCGATATATACTTTAGCAATGGTAAATAACAGCAGAAAATGCAATAAAACTACTTAAAGTGGTATCTTGATACTGATTTATAGCGAGGTAATTATCCCAATTAGCAGTTCACACCTTCCCATGCGACGGTTTGTGTACAGGTGATGTTTTTTCTGTGTCGAACGAGCGAGAATGAGAGGAAAATGGCGGCTTTCACTGATTTACCGAAAAATTCAAAATACTGTAAAAAAAATTTATATTCCGTGAATTTTGGTGTCCCGCCGGTACACTGTAAATGGGTAAAATAAAAATAACGCTACATTCTGCGTAACGCCGGTACATATCATATATATATGAATAAATCACGCATGCATGCAATGTCATCAATATACATGTACATTTAAGATAGACATGAGGCTGCCAGTCAATCGAAGATACCGATTGTGAGTGAAGCCCTTCTCCACACGCTGGTTATAGGGGGTAATTACCTGGTTATATAAACAGGTTTATTAAATGACTACTACTTACGGACACCTGTTCATATAGTAAGGAGTAGAGACCAGCCTATGGCAAAAATTTTCTTTACTTGTTTTTTATTGCTGATTAATTTTTAGGAAAAAAATTTTTGCGAATGCAGAGCACGCGCAAATTTGCTAAAAATTTATCTACGGTAAAAATTTCCAGTTTTCAAAACTCTTGTCATTTTTAAAGTTTGCTGGTTTTGTGGTTAGTTCAACATAAACAACAGTTAGTTGAAACTGGAATAATCATCGTTTCATTTGGAAATGATTTTTTTGGTGAGTTGAAACTTTTCCTTGTTCAATATAAAATTAGTTGTGCTTGAATAACCTTTGTTGATTATTTCTGGTTTCATGTGGTTTTCAATCAATGGAATCTGGATTCAAAAACGTCATATATTACAAATATCACTTTATCTTTTTATGAAAAAAATCGACAATATCTGAGAGAGAAAAAGAAAAAGTTTCATCATACTTTCTAAAAAATCTTTTTACGTTGTCAATATATTTCCAGACCAAGGAATTTATAGGTATTGAACCTGATAGAAACTTTTTATCTTTTTTGTTGCTTTATTGACTCATATTTTAGAGCAAGATCAATTTCAATCTGTTAGTCAAACATTATGAAGTTCATAATTAGAAAGACTGTTTTCACTGAACCCTTAAATAAAAGAGAACAAGTGTCAGAGAAAAAGAAATGTAATGTGAACTAGACACGATCTCGTTGCGAGCAACGAGTGGGTCTTCCGTTTGATTATGAATTAATGATAGAGTTGAATTAAAATGTTGACATTTGGTACGAGTTACTGTTATATATAAACTTCCTTTTAAACTAATTTTTGGACCTACACTGCAAAATTAAGATTTCCGGAAATGGTCATTTTTAAACTTCAATATCTCTGCAATGCGTTGTCCGATTTTAAAACGGTTTTTAGTTTTGTATTCATACAAAAATGTCTACAAAACGTGTATGCTTTTAAATTCCAGAAATCGAAATTTTGGAATCACTTCCGGTGACAACCGGAAGTGACGGACGACCTGCTCATATTAAAATTTGATAAGTTTAAAACATATTCTGATGGGAAAAAAATTGTAAATTATTTAATTTAAAAATTTTTTAAAACACAATTTTCCAAAAAATGCTGTTTGAGCGGACCGGAAGTGACGGACGATCGTGGTTTTACCTGATTGGCCCTAGGAATTCAAAATACTATCATTCCTGAAACTTTAAATTTTCTATTTATAATCGTTTTTGAGAAAAAGGGAGGACAAAATCACTTTTTACAAAAAGAAAAATGAATATAACGGCCGACCGGAAGTGACGTCATCAACAAAAACGTACGTGATAAAAGACCTTGTTATTTTGTATTATTCGTGAAAATTTCATAAAAATCTATTGTAGCATATTTGAGATATTTGAGTTTTAAGAAAAATGTTAAGAAAAAAAAGAATAATAATAATAATAGTGAAAAATAGAGAAAAAGAAACCTAACAAAAACAATAGGGTCTTCCGTTGGAAACGGAAGACCCTAAAAATCGAGTTTCCTTTTATTTCTATTAATATATTTGAGAAACTTGAACACAATAACACAATCAAAATGATAGTATCACTAAATGGTGTTGTCCATCGAATGAAAGGAGCCACTTTTTTCGAAGCAAGGTTAGGCCACATTTATAGTCCCTTCTTAACATAGCGAATAGAAAAAATTCTCTGTATAGGTAAATAATTACCGTACTTAAATAATATACATTACAAAAGGATTGTAAAAGCAATACATTTCCCCTACCGCCACCCCCAATTTTAAAAGAAATGTCGTTTAAGGAGGCTGGGTGGTCAACAAGTTAACCATCAGATCTGTCTTAAACTTTGACATATGATATTTTTGGCCATAAACTAACATTTAGTAAAGAACAAATTCAAATATTTTAGCTTTAAAATTTGATTATTTTCCTGTATTTTTATACAGAGCTCTTCTTCTTAAGGATATTAAAACACTCTAAAAATGGCCACGACCATCGAGCCCTCTTAATGTGCTAGATAGTTTTCGAGAAAAAATGGTAAAAGATTTTTTATTAGAAGGAACCCGATTTCCAGTGACATTGTTTCGCTTTCGCAACGCGCGGCTAAAAAGTCTTGAAAACCTAGTTGGGACAGAATGACTGAAAGACAGATGGAAAGAGAGCGATAAGATTATATAGTCCCACCGGTTTCATCAGTACGGTATTAAAGAAGTTCGCTCCTTAGGTTTTGGGTAGCCATTTTGGGTCATCTCTAGTCTGCAAATTCTGCATCACATATTAATTCTAGTAGTATATTTATATTTTACAATACCAATTAAACTATATTGAATAAAATTGTTTTTAAACAATTACCTTTTTACAGAATTTAGTAAGGGACTATATTTTGTGGCGGAAGGTTTTCAAGAAGGAAATGAACAATTTTCATAACTTACTAGTTTTAGAGAACTGTTACTTTAGCTTCCTAATTTTCAGCGCAGACCAAACTTCTAGATAGTTTGGGTATAACGATATATTCATGATGTTCTAAAAAACATATTTAAACAATATTTTGATATTTCTATCGATATATTTTGGCATATTTAGCTTATATTTCATAGAAGTTAAGAAAAAATTAACTCCAATTTTGGCCTAAAATTAGCTTATTTCATTCTATATCTCAAATTTTTGGAATGTGACCCCTACTTATTTTACTTTTAAATGAGACATTAAATGTATGTCTATTTGTATGCAAAGTTTTGGAAAGATGACATTACTATAATTTTTTTAATTTGTGTTATAATTTGATTACTCCAAAATTTTGTAACATCTGTTGTTGTGTTCATTGTGTACTGGCCTTTGAAGCCACCAGTAAAGCAAGAATTTTTAAACTTTGACTTAGATTTTACTTTTATAGTCACTACCTGTGTTCAACTTCATACTGTATTAAAATCATAATTATATAATTGTTCGAACTATAAATATTTGTTTGATTTCTTCAAATTATCAATTTCCATGTCAAATTTTAGCAAAAATTTCAGGAAAATTATCATTTCTGTTTGATGCCCTATATTTCCAAAAAAATGGCATGTGACATGGGTCACAAATAAAATAAATGAACATTTTATGTCCCCATCTTTATATCTAAGTGGTTTTCGGATGATTGACATTACTATTATTTCAGGAGCCAACCTCCTTAATAAAGGTTTGCAGTCGCCATTTTAAATTTTAAACCCCAATGCGAACAATCTTGTTACAAAAGAAGACATCTAAGTAAGTATACTTTATGAATTCATATTTTCGTGATCAGTTTTAAAGACATAAAAGTGAAAAGTTAAACTGCCGCTGGGGTTTGACCTAAGGAACGATAACTTTAACTTTGGTATGTAGAAAATGCTTGATTTTTACCATGTCATGCGCACTTATAAAATAGTTACTTTAATTAAAAATACAATAATATAACAAGTACAAGCAAAGTAACTCTTGTACCATTATATTTGGTCATTTATTATACTTGGGTTATGACCAGAAAATCATGTACAAAAAATATAACTATTTCATGAAACAAGAAAATATGTAATTATACATAATGACATTACATGTATTTCACGTACCTTTAAATTTTTCTATCATGAAAAAATTGAAAATTAGTTCAAAAGCCTGTGCATTACGAAAGTTGGGTTTAATCTGTAACTCATATACACACATCTTTGTTCTTACAGGTAATTTTAGAGATTTGATTAACGACTTTTACTGAGAAGATAGTTTGGAACAATTTGTATTGTATTATGTATTAGTTTAGAATATTTTGCGCTCTTAAACTTAATGTGTTATCCCCATTTATTTCAATCTTTCATTCTGTATCTTAGCTAATAGAATACATTTACCTGTGAATTGTGATGATTGTTGTGATAAATCTTGGGGTTTTTTTTTAGTTTTAATTTATTGATTTTATCCCAGGCTTTAAGACATTTAATTCGTAAAAAACCTAATCAACGCAAACTACTTAAGGTATATTGTTTAATGTACACGAATTGTGATTAATAAAATATACTGACCAAAATTAATTATGTATAATATTTTTATGAATTGGGTGTAATATATCCAAGTTTCGATTTAAATATACATATGCATGTAGCTCAGATATACGGGTGTACTTCCCTATCCGGTAGGGTTAAATACATGTAGCTCCGATCCTATTTCTGCTAGGTAATGAAGGACCTCATCAGTGAAAGCTTATCAATTGTTTTTTTTCTCTCTTTTAAAATTCACGTGTTGGGCTGTGAGACTCGTTTTCTCGCAAAAAAGTTTGTTGAGAAACTCTAAAAATGAAAGTATTCAGTAAAAAGTTTATAAATTTTGGTTAGGGTTGTTATCAAATTTTGTTACTACTTTTGTTCAACTTTTTAATAACATTTTGATTATATTTTGCAATTTGATTTTAAACATCACAAACTCCAAATTTTCAGACATATGAAAGTTATTCTGATTTAGAATTTCAATAATTCAATATGCTCGGCACTTGTTACTCCCTATCGCATTCACCGGTTGCCACAAAGGACATTTTTTCATTCGTGCTTTATTTCGCAAAGTAAACACTTACTTTCCCAATGCGACGCCGCCCTTTCTCGTCTTCGTATTGTTTTAAATTTCTGCTTCCGCTTCTACACATAGACATATCAATGTAAATGGGCTATTTCAAATAAAACATATACATGTACATGTATAGCATATCTTCAAAAACTTCTACAATAATAAATCTGCCATAAATAAAATCTCTTTGGAACATCTCTCTTTAAGAAAAGCTTATGCGGTCAAGTTCGAAGAGACTAAAGGTGTTTTCTAAAATTACGGCATAGTACTATAGAACACTAAAAATGATTAAGTAAAACAAGGGTTAATTGGATCCAGTAACATATACAACGCTTGTTTTTGTAAACTGCAAACTATGCGGACAATGATATTTTTGCATTATCAAATTGATCGAGTTCATATGAATTGAACGATATGTTCTTCAATAATAAAAGCAAAGCTAGTTAAAAAAAACATACAATCCTTCAGGGTCATGCAAACGGTATGGTTGTTTAATTAAATCCAAAACGGTAAACCCCTTTTCCTCAATATCCCTGAACGCCAAACCAATCATTTATATTTTAAGCTTTCATTGGTATCTTGAGGTCTTTCAATATGAGTAAAACAATCTCTGCGGGACATGAAACAGTATTGTTGTGAGTGCAATTCAACATTTATATTTCAAAGCATTATGGGCTGCAATTTTATAAATCGGCATGTTTACTATATTCTCAGTTTACCGATCAAAAGACAAACTTAATTATTGTTCATTTCAAAAGAAAATAAATAGGCAATCCTTCTGAAAAAAAAAACTCGCTGTGCTTATATTACATTTTTCGCAATTATTTTATTTGATATATTAAAACGAATTAGTGTAATTTTAGCATAAAGGTTAAACAAAATAAATATAAAAAGAATCCTGAAAAAATACATCTCATATTGCTAAAACTTGAGCTAAACTAGTTTTCTATAACAGCTGTTATCCAATACTTCCTTAGCGCGTACTGTGACGAGTTACCCAGCTACACCGCCTGGTATAGATGCAGAGCGATCTATTGTGCCAGATAGCTTCCGTGGTGTAAACTACAAGACCTTTTTATCTCGTGTTTTGGATGTCTTCGTTGAAGAAAATAAAAAACATCACGATATCAAATCAAGCGTCAAAGCGTAATATTCTTAGATACTAGATCTAACCGAGAAATATGAATAAACTAGAGCCGAGCTCGTTGCAAAGCAACGAGGAGGTCTTCCGTTGCAGCTTCGTGTCGAAAAAGGATTGTCAATACGATGATA
>WFKH01011581.1:53450872-53461163 GCA_016163765.1 Magallana hongkongensis | reverse complement strand
TTACCTGTTTACTTGCCGCAAACTTTTTCTTAAACAAGCTAACCGACTTCAAAAGTTCCCTCTTTTCAAATTCCTACCCATTTTTTATACAATCTAACAAAAAACTGAATTATGATAACACTTTATATTTATAGTATTAAACTACTTATATTGGCTTTATTTTGATGGCATAAAATTTATGAGGTTAATGATCAAAATTTTGAGATATGGTGTACATGTCTTGTACTGTTTTCATGCTTTTTCAATACTTTTGCATTGCGTGCCGTACGATTATCTTAAAGTAAGATAAAACCAACGAAATATGCAAAATCACATAGACAAAGAAATAAAATCTTAACATTTATTATCGTAGTACTGTCAAACGTCTTTATTGGAAAATAAAATCCGAAAAATTTAGTCTAAACTTCCTCTGCTTTGTTATAAGGCTATTTTTTGTTTGAGCCATTTTCCATAATATAATAAAAATATCAAAGGTAATGTCAAAGATGATTTAGTTTATAGATAATGTTTGTGTTTAGAACGAATTTTACTCATGACACTGAACTGAATAACAATCCGAAATTGACAACTCAAACTTTGAGTAAACAACATGCTACACTGGACAATAAACATATGTTTAAGATATTTTATTAAAGACTTTTACAAATGTTAAAAATTCTACCGAGAAAAGAAAAATAACGTCACACATCTGTATGTGCACTTTTTAACACAACCACAAATAGATCGGCCTCCCCGGTTGCCGATAACAACTGAAACTACCTAAATAAGCAATCGCAACTTCTCGGGCCTTTTCCTTGATATAAATACAACATATTTTACGATCTGTTGAGATGTGAGCCATACTTCATTAAAGTTTCACAGAAACGTCATACAAGGCTGTCTTTTTTCATGGAAAGCGACTCCATTTTGTACAAAGTTCTAACATTCGGTAATGTCAATACATTCGAGGTTGCGATTGCCTACATAAGTATATTTTGTGAATATATCTTTTTAGTCTTCTACCGGTGAAACCGAGGGAAGTATATTAGTTATCCAGGTCCAATCAAGGGTGTTCGGGGATTTACCCCGGGTTGTATCCCATACACCCTGGGGCCGTTGGATAACGAATTTATTTCCTATGTTATACAAATTTGAAAATTATATTGTTTTACCAATGAAATAAGTTACAAAGAAGCAAACATTAATTAATATTAATTGAAATTGTGCTGAAAATCATTTATTTATACCAATAGAATATAAAGAAAAAAGGATTTTGACAAATTATTCATTTACTTCTTTTAACGTTACATTATTTTGCGCAACGATCTATAGTTGCACTTGTAAACAAGAAGTGCATTGTGACGTCCCATTTTATTTACACCCGGCTTCAGCAGGTGGTACGGAAAGAATAAAATGCGTTTAATATCACATTTGGCCCCATAAATTTAATGAAAATGAGGTACACCTTGAATCAAAGCTATACATTGAAAAATAAAAGATGAACATATGCTTGTTTAAAAAATAAGCAAGATTTTTGAGGATGCGTTACATATGTGCTATTTTTTAATAGTCAAAGTTGAATGGAACGCGTATTTCCGAAAAATTCGACACAATTTAAAGACATAAGCATAATAGGTCCGCATTATATCACCACTCTACAACTTTTACACATGAAATATCGTTATATAAGCTTTTTGCATGCAAAAAATTACGATGGTGATATTGCGCGGACCTATTTTTTTTTTTTTTTTTTTTTTAATATTTTCATTTTTACGTCATGGAAATACACATGCATATGAATGTGTTGTTATATAAACATTAAACCTGGCTTGTTAACCAATTAGTTATAAGCGACATAGGAAAAAATTATAATATTCTAAAGCTTAGCACTAAGCTGACCTGAACCTTCTTGGGGTTAAAATCAGATCAAAATTTGTTTGGCATCTGATGTTGTCTCTCATTGAAATTTATGTTTTCTTGTCCCTCACAAACTTGTCTGGGCATATCTGTTAAACTGGTTGGTGTAGGACTTTGAAACTTGGTCAGCTGGTTTGTCATATAGAAACGGATGTAAAAATCAAAAGTAGGTCACAATAGCCTCGTTTTGAAAAATACCTGGCGTAACATAGCCAAACGTTGTCTTTGCCATATCTTTTAAACTGGTTGGTGTAGGACTTTGAAACTTGGTCAGCTGGTTCGTCATATAGAAACAGATTTAACAATCAAAAGTAGGTCACAATAGCCTCGTTTTGAAAAAATACCTGGCGTTACATAGCCAAACGTTGTCGTTGCCATATCTTTTAAACTGGTTGTTGTAGGACTTTGAAACTTGGTCAGCTTTTTCGTCATATAGAAACGGATGTAACAATCAAAAGTAGTCACAATAGCCTCGTTTTGAAAAATAGCGAAACGTTGTCTTTGCCATATCTTTTAAACGGGTTGTTGTAGGACTTTGAAACTCGGTCAGCTGGTTTGTCATATAGAAACGAATGTAACAATCAAAAGTAGGTCACAATAGCCTCGTTTTGAAAAAATACCTGGCATAACGTAGCGAAACGTTGTCTTTGCCATATCTTTTAAACTGGTTGTTGTAGGACTTTGAAACTTGGTCAGCTGGTTCGTCATATAGAAACGGATGTAACAATGAAAAGTAGGTCACAATAGCCTCGTTTTGAAAAAATACCTGGCATAACATAGCCAAACGTTGTCGTTGCCATATCTTTTAAACTGGTTGGTGTAGGACTTTGAAACTTGGTCAGCTGGTTCGTCATATAGAAACGGATGTAACAATCAAAAGGAGGTCACAATAGCCTCGTTTTGAAAAATACCTGGCATAACGTAGCGAAACGTTGTCTTTGCCATATCTTTTAAACTGGTTGTTGTAGGACTTTGAAACTTGGTCAGCTTTTTCGTCATATAGAAACGGATGTAACAATCAACAGTAGGTCACAATAGCTCGTTTTGAAAAATACCTGGCGTAACGTAGCCAAACACTGTCTTTGCCATATCTTTTAAACTGGTTGGTGAAGGACTTTGAAACTTGGTCAGCTGGTTCGTCATATAGAAACGGATTTAACAATCAACAGTAGGTCACAATAGCCTCGTTTTGAAAAAATACCTGGCATAACATAGCCAAACGTTGTCGTTGCCATATCTTTTAAACTGGTTGTTGTAGGACTTTGAAACTTGGTCAGCTGGTTCGTCATATATTATAGGCGGTGGGAGTGAATCTACGGATTCTCGTCTTTATTTCTTAAATTTTACTTAATATGATCTAACTTGCTTAGAACGTATCCCACTTTTTATTTGGCTGATCAAAAGGTCTGCATTAATCAGATATTATCTGCCTTTTGTTTACAGCTCTCTTAGCGGGAGGGTTAACAGGTATGAGCATTGGGTTAACACATTATGATAAAGAAAAAAATATAACTTGCAGTCATGTTTTTCTTTTCTTTTTCAGAAAACTCTGGAAACACAGAAGAATAACTGTATATGTTTCAAGAAGATTAAACCAGAATTTTAATTGTGAAAATTTGTTTTTTCTTCTTAATGTAATTTTAGATCAGCAGATAACTGGACACATAATTACATATAGTTCCATTGATGGGAAAGAAAAATCATTATTTGAAGAGCCTAAAGCAGGGAGTTAGGGATTTCGACAACTTGAACCAAAAGACAAAAGAAACATTTGAAGTTTTTTAATCAAAGACCTGGATTATGTGTCCGTTATGTATACAAATGGGACTCAAATATTTACATATAGAATATATACATACATGTCGCAGGTTATGAGAGACGTGAGATGCGAGTCGCAATAGATACATATATTAGATATACATATGTTAAACGCATGTTATAATCCACGTATGTGAAACGTACGGTATCTACCACGTACGTTAAACGTAAGGTATCTACAACGTGTGTTAAACATACGTGTAACATATGTACCACGTACGGTTCAAAACGTACGTTAAACACGCGTGGTACTTAAAGGCCGAACATTTTACGAACGCCCCCTTTTTACCCTGTACAAACTTCAAAATGATGCCGCTTGTCAATCAAGTTTGAAACAATAGCACCCAGTTTGATTGACGTGATCGTCCGAGCGTGATCTGGCCAGGTCCGCGGATTTCTGTTTACTAGCAATTAACAACGTAATCTTTGATATCTTCCGTCATGTATTAAAAGGGGGAATTAAAAATTGAACTTTTAACATTACCAATATTAAACTTGATTATGAAAAATAATTATTCAGTGATTGAAAATACGCACAATTTATATTTGAACTATGTTGAATGTATGTGACCTAATAAATTCCACAAAGATGCATGAGCAGCTCCAAAACATATAAAATTTTCTTTTTAAAACAAACTTATGTGTTACTAAAGCTGTATTTACTGGTAATTCACTCAATTGGAACTTGTTGCACGAAAACGTCACTCCATGGAAAACAAACTCCATTAATTGTCATTGTAACATGGCTGCCTTTACATTCCACATTCTTACTGATCGTATGGTTTTCTTATACAATTATAATTTTTAAAATTAACTCCTTAAACAATGTCAAGTGCTAAACACAGTGTACTGAGTTAATTTTTTATAGCAGAATTAATTTACTGCATGTTTTCAATTATGCTTTAAACAGGTGCGCTTAGAGAAAATTCGGACGACACATAACATTTCCATATAAAATCGCTTTGTATGGTCATTAGAACAGTAAGATATTTAAACTAAGACCAATTATGACTAATTATTTATTTCATGTGTATTAATTTGCTTCCTGTGTATAGCGATTAGCAGCGTTCACGACCGCAGGTAGACTGCAAGCCCCGGAGGCTTTCACACCTCTAATAATTAAGCCCCGCCCTCACCTGAGATTTACCACCCGGTAAAAATGTTCGGCCTTTAAATCACGTTAAACGTACGTGAGGTCACATACGTATCACACACGTTTAACGTATCCAAAGAACTACGAAACAAGGCAGACTGAAATCCAGGCACACATATAGCCTGGTTCCCGAGGCCTTCCGATTTATTTAATGGTGCAAGCACAGAAGGCCTTGCATGCACCTTGTCAGCAACTGTGTCAATTAAAGGAATAAGTGGCATCACAAAATTCCTTGGTATGGAAAATCCATATTTAAACCTTCTTCTTCAGTTATGCTATTTTCTTCACAGTATGACTTCTAGAACAGTCCTGTCAAGAATTACCATTACAATTATAGTTTATTAAATTTAATATGGAATTATTAATATCATGAGACTGTAATATTTATTATTTTAAATCGAATGCTAATTAAATCAATACTACACAGGTCGCACAACGAATACTTGGTGATGACATGTTTGTAGGCAACGTAGATGTTGAGAATGCCGGAGTAGTGATGTTTCATTCATCAATTGGCAGATATGACAAGGTGATGTCAAATGTATTAAGCTAGCATCTTCAATTAAAAAGTGTACTGTTTTATGCCAATTGACAATAATAATTTTAATTTACATTGTAGACAAGGAAATTATATATAAAAATATTTCAAAGCAAACGAATGAATCACCTCTCCGCGTTGTGATTTCCACCATTGCTCTGAGTATAGGGGCAGACCTTAGACATGTGACAACAGTTGTCCATGCAGGACCACCACAAAACATTGAAAGTCATTATCTTTCAATTTAGGAAGTATAAAGATAAATGTGCATTACTATTACCAGTACCGTTGCACTATAGATTTAAAAGCTTCTCCGGGGCAGAGTCACAACCACATTATAATTCTTTCAGAATTGTAATTTACTGCATCCATATATGTTATTAATCATTAAGAAGTAAAAAATTCAATACATATCAAAATATCATTTCTTCAAGCAGCATTTTATGTAAAAAAAACCAATCCAAAAACTCTCAGTTTAAAATTATTAATAAATTGATAACTTTGTGTTATTCTAATGCATTTTGACAGCATATATTAAGCAAATTGGAGGGCTGGCAGAAGTGGCATTGAGGCAGAGGGTGTCCTTTACTTTAACAATTCTGACAAAGGTAACCCTTTTGTAAAGAAAACTATGAAAGAATAGTGCAGAAATGTGACAGAATGCCGTAGGAAAGTTCTTAACAGATACTTTGGATGCGAGGATGAAACTGTATCAAACAACTGTTATGACATTTGCCAACCAGAATTGCAGGTGCTTTGGAAATTCAACGAAGTTCCAACCAGTATTCAGAAAGCTGCTATGCTAAAAATTAGTCAACCATTTATCAGAATCAAATTGTGTGATTGATACTCATGTCATAGAGAAAACTGTAAACGAAGCCCATTTGTTTAAACAACCTTATACCCTTATATCAGACTTTGGTTTGAATGTGGAGCTGTCGGAACAAAAAGCAAACATTTTGGCTTCAAGCCTCTCCATATAGCAACAACTGTTCATGTATGAGGTAGATATTTGAATGTAGTTTCACCATTGTCATGCTATTAGACTAATATGCTTAGACTAAATTTATTTAATTTTCATTGCAGCTCTACTGTTTTTAGGTAATTAGTTAGTTTGGTCACACGTTTTTTTGATTTAATGCATTCACATAAATGATAACTAAACAGTTGTTAAACTGTTTGTTTCAATTAATGGCAAATACGTTAAGAAACCATATATTTGAGATCACAAGTCAGTTTTTGCAATTTTCAAAAATTTCACAGGCTGCGCTCATATTGACGTAAATGGAAAAAATACACCTTAACAATGATTATGTAATGAAGTTTTGTACTAATTTTACTGTGATTATTTTAATGAAGTAGTATACTTCATGCATCTTTCTCTTTTATAAGTCTTACAAGGAGGAAAGTCCACTTACCAAGTTTATGTCATCGCCCAATATCATGTAATTGCAAATATTGATGTTCCCTTATCCATGACACCATGCTCTGGATGTTCATTTTTTTAAGTGGACTTTGAACTGGGCTCTTGTAGGATGACATCTGGCGACCAGGCACACAAGAAAATGGTTGCATAGGAAGAAGCGAATGAATGATTAACTGTTCATCCTCTATTGAAGAAGGTATCTTATGTTTGCTTGCTCTGATCAATGTGTCAGAAGTTACATCAAATTGGCTTATGACCTTCATTCCTGACAAAGCTGATGTGCGTTTCGCCATTGTTTTTTTTTTCCAGTTTTGTTTGAATGAACTGCTTTTAAATTGTCTTTTACTAGTCTAACTTTAAGTATCTTCTTTTCCAGAATTATTTATAAACAGACCATAGAATGTCTCGTGTGACAATTTTACATCCATAGTAGAGAGTTGTTGAGAAAGAAATTTCAAAATTTCCAGAGCATACTTAGACTTCCAATTATGTCCTTTCAGAAGACACATAACATACTTCAAAAGGGGCAGCATTCTGTCTCTGTTTGGTATTTTAACATTTAAAAGGAGACGTTCATAAGCAAGGCCTAGTTCTAGTATTTGATGGGAGTATGACTCGAATGCATCAACTTGTGGTTTAACTACAGGGATCAGTATACGCATAGGGCTACCGTCTGGGCCGATGATATCAATTTCAAGACATTTTTGTATATCCGCCGTAGACGTGGAATTCTGAATAATTGCTAAGGAATCCCTTAGAATATATCGTTGTACAAAAGTCCTAAGTACGTTACACAAAATTTGCTGTTTCTCTGCATCACTTAAGCAAATCTTTCAACATGACTAGTTCATCATTGACATCTTTCATGTTAAAGTATTGCATAGCTGCCACAACAACATGTGAAGATATAACAGAACTGCCAAGTTCTTTACATTGGTCATAGTGATTCTTTACATCTTTCCCATTTGCATGAGTTCGGCCTAACTTTATTTTTTCTGCATACAGAGTTCCTCCTTTAGTACTGTTATCGTTGTATAGTCTTATAGAACATTGTTAGGAAAGCCATCTGTAAGTGAAAAAAATTCAAAAGTAATTGGTGACGATCTCTTTCAGTTGCTGCTTGTTGACGAACTCGTTTGGCACCGGAAAATCGTTCCCTAGTTAACTGGTCCCCACCGATATGAACTCTTACACCATCTAAGTTCGAGTTGGCTTTCCTGTAAATATCCGCAATTTGGTCTTCATAGCTGTCCATGATGTCTACAACTTCTGCATAGCTCTGTTCATTCTTGCAGAGAACTGGGAATGTTACCACTGTACTCTTGGAGCTCATATCACAGTCCTTTGCCCGCAAGTCATTTTTCAATTCAGCTGTCAAAGGCTTAAACTGTTTCAAAAAGGTCGAATGTCTTGTCAAAATGTGAAACACAATGTAAATGCAATCATTTGTTATAAACTTTAAAATCATTGTCACTAGGGAGAAATGATTGCGGTGACAAGTCGAGAAGAGGCATTTGAGGAATGTTAGATGGTAAGTGATCAAAAAAGTTATTTTGAATAATGAAAATGGCCACAAATCTGCTCCTGCACTTTGTTTAATGTGGCATAGGAAACTGTCACACCCAATGTCTGCAGTCTGTCATATACCTATTCAAGAAACAGATTTCAAATTACATGCTTTTACATTCATATTTTTCTTAATCGATCTTTTTAACCGGGTTTTCCAAAGGAAAAATCCGGTTATAAAAATGGTGAAATTGGCGGGCGGGCGGGCGGCTACCAAAAGGGTACCCTTATTGTACGGATAACTCCTCCTACAGTTTTTAAGATAGGAAGTTGTCCTTTTGCAGATCAATTGTACATATTTTAGAAGTGTTCATATTGCTAGGATTTTGATTTCAAATAATTTATGAAAAAAAAATCAGCTGTTGAACTTAATCATTTTCTCACAACATATAGCATATAGGGTACACCTATTGTACGGATATCTCCTCCCACAGTTTTCAAGATAGGAAATTGTTCTTTTGCAGATCAATTGTACATATATCAGAGGTGTGCATATTACTTGGATTTTGATTTTTTAATTATTTATGAAAAAAATACCAGCTGTTGAACTTAGTCATTTCCTCGAAGAATATTGCGTATAGGGTACTCCATTTTTCTGGATAGGTAGTGTTTATCAATTCAGGGTTTACATGGATTATGGATACAGTTCACATAAAAGAAAACCCGGTTTGCTGTCACATTGATAGCTTTTCACTTGTTCTAATATTTATCAACATTTCTTATTTAAATTATTTTACTAAAATATCTTCACTCTCTTATTGTTATAATTATATATGCCGCCACAATATGATAATATATTACATGTATATTAAGATAATAATTAGAAAACAAGAAAAAAAACTTTCATCATTCAGTGCATGGTAGAATAAATGAAATCAAGAAATTTTTAGAGCATCTTTTTACAGTAACTCTTCACCTTTCTGACGTTCTATTATTTTCTCACAATTTCCACATTTTACTTTCCACATTTTTACTATTGAAGAAAAATGCAATCCAGATAACCATATTTTAGCAATTAAAAAAAATAAATACAACACATTGCTTAAATATGATTTTACGAGTTGCATAATACAAAGCAGGAACAAACTGGAAAAAGGATAAAAAAGGAACAATGAAACAGCAAAGGAAAGACTGAAAATGGAAAAAAGGGTGGTTAATCTAAAATCCAACCAAAAAAAAAAATCATTCATGCTCTCTAGTAATATTCATCAATATGTCATCAAGGTAACAAGTGACAGTCAAAAAATCAAGTCTCAGTAGCTCAGTGGTTAGAACACTGGGCATGTACGCAAGTGGCTTTTGGTTCGAGTCCTAGTTTAGATTTGACTTTGATAAAACCAGCAAAGTCATTAAATCAATACATGACAAGTACAATGCTCCTAGGAATTGAACCTGGATCTCCATAATCCATTTTAAAGCTTGTATCAGGTGTGTTATCTTTACACCAAAGCAGAGTACTTTGGTTTGCATTAATATACAAATATAGAGAAACTACCCTAAAATCAAACCAACTTTACTAAGTAAAACAAGAGGCCAAGTGGCCTTAACGGTCACCTGAGTACCATAGCCCATACAGAAAATTGTCGAGGAGTCTCATAAATGCATTTAATTGAGTTTCATAATGGATTAGAAGATTATAATAATGTAATGACATCCACCTCCCTGCCTGAAATCTTTTGGAAAGGACTCTTAACCCTATAGTTTAGCACAAGACTTGAAGCTCTTAACAGAGTGTATGCCATACTATAGAAGAGGTTCCCATATTTATCCCACGTATGTTAACTTACAAAGTAGGTTTTATGTTTATATGTTTTCACAGATAAACTAAAACAAGGTGGATTATATACTACTTATTACTTTACTATTAACAAGTCTATTTGTTTATCTTAAAAAA
>WFKH01011581.1:53426117-53450472 GCA_016163765.1 Magallana hongkongensis | reverse complement strand
GTTCGATGTGCATGCAAAGTAGGGCAGCACTATCTGTGCAAAATAATACGGATACCTTGGAAATTCTTTCAAAGAATAAATATATTTTGTGTTTTATTGGTTGTAGTTCCCTTTATTCTTAATTACAAATATTTTACTACAATGTATAGTTCATGCATTTAGAAGTCCGTGCAACCTGAATGCCTCGATCGGAAAGCAACCGACCGTAACTTTCTCAGCCGGTATATATACCCCATTGGCAGTAGAGGAGCGATCGAAACTAATATGGCGACGAAATGCTTTTATGAATTCATGTCACCTTTAACCTGTTAAAAGGAGAGCCCTATATAAGAAATATAAGAAAATGCTCAAATTTAAATGCTAAAATATATGGACTTTTTTTTACTAAATGGTTGTTTATAGCTTAAAACATCATGTCTAAAACTTTAAGGAAGATCTGATGGCTAATTTGTTGAAATTAGTGAATCTGCTTAAAATTTGTACTAACGATCTCTGATGTCATTATAATTTGTAAAAAAAGGTACATGTATAGAAGGATTGTTTGTATTAAATTATACCAAGTGATATTCAAAACCTCCCCTATTGTTACGTTAGATTTGGAGTGTGTGGTAAAGGTATAAGGACAGACAGTTTAAGAACATAATTATGTAAACTTTTGTTTCGTTTTCAACAGCTACATGCAATAAATATATTATTCATATAAATTGTATTTAAACATTCTGTTTAAATTTTGGGTTGGTTATTTAAGTTCTAAATTCAAACAGTTATGACAATATTTCAATTTCTGAAAAAATTACACTTCCGAGAACGCTTCTAATAACGAAAACTATAACATTATATCAATATTAAATTTTAAACTGTAAAATTATTGACTCACTGATCATCATTGACCCCAAAGCAAGAAAATTCACGTGGTTCGCTAGCATTTGCCACAGCAAACCAGTCTTTTAATGTTGCTACTATTTGTAAACTTTAATCTGTAATCTTTAAAGATGTAGTTACTTTCGAGTTAATCTCGGCATTTCAGTACAAATTGTACAATTCGTAAAATTGAATTTCATTATCGATTCAACATGCAAATGTGCTATCTTATTCAACAAACTATTACTTTTTAATTTTGATGGCTAAATGTAACGTTTCGCAAAAAATCATCAAACATGTCTTTTCGGAAAATTAGTTGTACGTTTGCCTTATCCTTAAAGCATCCGATGACGGCGATCTGACCAGTCCTTAATGTAGAAAAGCAATAGACGGTTCAGACCAAATGGAATTTAGAGCATCTTATCTACCATCGTGCTAGTATTTCAGTGCATTCTAACCTTCTCTCCTCCCACCTTCTGCACTTCAATTTCTTTAAATGCTACGAATTCTTGTCTAATATATTTGTTTTAATAAAATTTAACCATACAACACTGTAAAATTATGCACAACACAATCGCCCAAATTAGTTATGAGTTCACAAATGTCTGCTTCTCCGATCTCGGTTATTTAAATAATGCACACGCCTTGGGTACTTGTGCACCTGTGTAGTGACAAAATTGATTTTTCCTATCATAAGCAGACTTGTAAATTAATCTCATATAAATTTTTCACCACATTCTCATTACGTTTAAATGGTTTAGATAAGAAATAGCAATTAAAAAGTTCACCGGGATATGAACTTGGTTGGTCACGTTGGTCCTGTGAAGCCCGAAGGGCTTTTCAGAAAATTTGCTTACGTACCAACCAAGTTCATATCCCGGTGAACTTTTTAACATTGCTGTTTATTACTTATATTTACGTTTTAGAATGGCAAATTGTTCAAATCATTAATATAACGATGTTTTTACGTTTACAATGTTTTAACCGTCGAACGATAAGCGCTTGCGATAATCATTGTGACGTCATAAAAAAGTTTATTCAGAATTCAACGTTTTCGCTATGCTATAGGTTCATATAAGGAAGCATATTTGCAAATGTAAATATTTAAATTTATAATAACTTGGTTGTAAATTATTTTTTTCTTTTGGGCTTGTTTATATTGATTCCATTAATACGACTGAAAAAGTCACTTACAATAGGTTGTGTACTACAACAAACTCTATAAAGCAGTATTTCAAATGTGTATGTAAATTTCATATTTGTATTATTGTTTATGTATTGATCACGATGACAAACAAAGAAGAAAGAGAAGACATTTCCCTTGCCCAAAAATACGAAGATACTTCCAAAATAGGAAGTCGTCCAACTCACTGAACAGAAAATCTCACAGTCCAAAATTGCTCGTCGTATTGGTATATTTCAGTCTAACGTATTATTCATAGCTAAGAACGGACAAAAGATCAAGAATTACCACGAATCATGTGCCAATCTGGATAGAAAGAGAGAACACAGAAAAAAGGTACAAACGTGGATCGTGCATTTGTAGAGTGGTTCAAGAGAGACATCGGAGCCTTCCCTTGAATGGACCCATTTTCATATAAAAAGCAAAAGAACTGTCATAGAAACTATATATCCAAGACTTCAACACAAGTAAAGGCTGGGGACTGGAAAGATTACATCGGATTCAAGAAAATGCATGGGGAGATAAAAGATGCAGACAGCAATGCTGCAGAACATTGGAAAAACAACATGCTGCCTCAAATTCTTCAAGATTACGACCAAGAAAACATCTTCAGTACAGTTGAAACTAGTTTGTACTACAGAGCAATTCCAGATGGCATCCTCGCCTTCATGACAGAGACAATCAGCGGATCGAAAAAGTCCAAAGATCGTGTTACAGCCTACGTGACCGACAAGAAACGCTTTTGGTGATCGGCAATTGCAAAATGAAAACCCCCAAATATTTATGGGAAAAAAGCAAACCTGTGAAATAGGAAGCAAACAAGAACTCGTGGATGACATCAGAAACTTTTTGTCATGGATAAAGGATTTCAACAAAATTTGCAATGAATAGGGACTAGAACTGTTCTATTACAGCTCATCTTCAAATGCAGCAAATGTGGATATTTCCAATTGAAGAAATTGAAACAATTGAAACAATGATGGTTTGTAACACAGAATTGTAAATATAATTTCCATACAACTTTTTTTATTAAAAAATAAGAAAATAAAAATCAGGACTTCACGGTATATTTATGCAATACATTCACAAAATATATAAGGATTACCTATCTTACTTTCCAAGTTTAGTGAACAATATATTGAAAACACTTGTCTTTTCGAGTAATATCCTTTGTTGTTCAATCGTGCATGGAAATAGTGCTTTATGATCGCCTTCTAGAAAATTTCTGGCATTTGAGGAAACGAAAAGCTGTCATTCTTTACATTCAATGCTGGTACCTGTATGATATTTTGAACAATTTTATATCTACAAGATGCTTGTACGATCATTTTAGTATTCGTAGTTAAAAAGAATATGTGTATGGATCCAAAAATACCTTATTGATCCCTTTATACAGTCAACCAACGTTTAATCGCAACGACTTACCCTTAAGTAACTTGTGAAAAGCGACAAATATTTGCCAAATTGTTCATGTAAATAAAATTTAATAATTAAAAAGAACGTTTTGAGTTATACTTAAAATATCTTCATACATTTTGATAGAAATGTTCGCCGGTCTTTTGGATCCCAAAAAGAGAAATCATGAAGTTTTTTTTAACAATTTCGATTTTAATTTACTTTATCAAAATGTTTGTATAATAATATAAGTAATCGGAAATAAAGTGTTTGTGCTGAAGATTTGATTTATAAACTCAAGCTTTGCACATATAAAATACCGTATATAATAGCCGTATATCAGGTTTTTCCGCGTGTATCCAATTTCCGCTTTGTTCGCGACGATTTCCGAATGGCGAAAAATAAATCGGCGTAAATTTGATACAAAGTTTTGTTCTTGTAATAGAGTTCTCTCTTTGCTTATAAAGTAAACAGGTAAGAACAACACGATGAACTGTGTTCAATAAGTTTTATTAGAGGATAGAAATTGCGGGATCAGAGGGCAAGCGCCAGATAACATTAGACAGGGGTGTTTCCGAAACGGCTTCTCGCAAATTAGGCAATTCAACAATTACGGGGCCCTCTAAGGGGCACAGCTAGAGTTTTCCTGTGTTTACCTGCATGGTACAAGATTTGATTATTTATTAATTTCATCATATTTTGAATAGTAAATATGACATTTAAAATAGGTAGATGCTCTTAATTTTCTGAATGTTATTAGAAAATTCTAAAAGTTTTATATTTTTTATCATCATAAAACTAGATATTAATTTTATTTTGAAAAAATCACAAATGATATTACAGATTTTTTTCAATCTTTTTTTGTTCTCTTAAGTTTATCAATTAAATATTTTCATAAATGAATCTATTCTTACATATATACAATATTTGTTGTTTTTTTTATATTTAATAGAATCATAATTTGAATAGGCATTTAAATTAGGTAGATGCTTATTTGAAATCTTAAAAAATAAAAATCTTGAAAAAAATATATTCTGAATTTATTTGAAAATGCTAAAAATTTAAATCTATTATGAATTAACTAATAAGCATTATATAATTCGTGTTGAGAACAAATAACTGAATTTTGAATGTTAAGACCTACTCATTTTCTTAACTTTCATTAAACTCTTACTTATTATATGATTATGATAAAAAATTGTCACTTTGAAATTTATATGATAATTATAGTAGAATTCAGTAGTAATCAGGATATCAATTACTGTCGAAGACATTGCTTTCTGAACTTGCCCAAGCCATAATCCAAGCTGTGAACCTAAGCTACAATATTGTATGTTTACAAGGATATAATCCAGAAATCATCATTCCACATCCACCATGGCAAATGCACATATAAACGTAAAGTTCATCACCAACAGGAGAGGCGATCAAAACCTTGCCATCAATGGATACATCTACCGCATTCATCGTAGAACAGACACTAAGCTCTTCTGGCGATGCACTACGACAGGATGTTCAGTGAGCCTCTCAACAAATAACAACATTCCAACAAGAATCGGAAGACAGCCCTCATCGAATCTCATCGAAACTTATTGAAATTGAAAAATAAAACACAATAACTAATAAGGATCAAATATTTTAATTGTATTCGCACTGATTAACATTTACATTAATACCTTATATTGTGTGCTAGCCCTTCAAGATATGGTAAATAATTGCTATTCGCGACCCGTTCTCCGAATGTTGAAACGATCGAGTAAATCCTTTTGTTTTTAGTAATTTCTTTTTTCCGTGGCCCATCAGGTTCCTCGCCTCGGACTAGGGCACCGATGATCTTTTCAGCGACGTGAGGTACTTATAAATATCAGGGTGTGAGACACTTTCACACTTCCAATAACTTTTTTTTCGTTTTCCCGATAACAAATCTAAATGAAACTATTGTATGCTAATTTGTTTTTATTCCTTTGCGAAGAAATTAAGGTAATATCGCTACCTCCCTCGGCCATGTCATGACTGAGTATAAAATTAAGAAATTAATCTGTAATATGTTCAAACATTTTTAATAATTTTAATTCAATTTTTATCGATCAGTTGTCATCCACGAGTTGTCTTTCGTTGACATGTCGCGTTGGCGATTTCTACTTTCGAATAGTTGACTTTCGATGAGTTGTCGCATTCGATGAGTTGTCTTTCGATGAGGTGTCCGGTACCGCCGTAAATCAGGTTTTTTCCGCGTCAGGTTTTTTTATTTTTCACTTTCAATAAGTTTCGATGAGATTCGATGAGTATCGATGTGTTGTCGTATCCATGAGTTGTCTATTCCATGACTTGTTGTATCGATGAGCTGTCCATTCTATGAGTTGTCGCATCGATGAATTTTTTCGATTAGTTGTCTTTCGATGAGTTGTCATAGACCCGATATACGGTAATATATTGAATATCGAATTCCTCTATGGACTGATGCTGATTCAGTTAGCACTGTTAAAAAATAAATACACTTTAAACATATGAATTTTTTATAGAAGACTGTGTACCTCTCCTTAAATCCAGTTGTTGATTTTATATAACGGGAATTTCCAAAATAAACACTGTCAACAAAATGTAAAGTTGTGTCTGTTTAATTGTAAACAAACAAAATACAACTTTATAAATATAAATAATTAAAAGTTTAATCATGAAAAATAAACAATACACATTTTTTAATTCACGAAATAGAAAATCAAGCGTCTTCTCACGATTTCGTCTGCTTGAGATCAACGATCGACATTTACGGCAAGGCTGGCTGTTCCAATTCCAGGAATAACTAAAATGAACATATAGGCCTGTACACTTTCCCGGTAACACTGCTGTTCAAATTTGCTAACGATGAGTTTTAACACAAGTACATGATCAGGGGTGGAATAAGCATCGTAAAGCAAAGCTATGAATAGTGCATCAACTCCTTCAGCGTATTCCAAGCGGTAGACATACCATTTAAGTACCTCACTGGCTATCTTTTTACCATAACATTTACAAAAGTCGCACATACAAACTATTCTTTGTCGACATATCATCTATCGTTGTCCACGATCGCGTCTCGTCATGGTTATGCCCAGCTGCATATTCCAGCGATCTAACTCACATTAAAACCAGTTTGAAGGTGGTGTGGGGCACCTCCATGTTGTGACGTATTATTTATCGAATAAAAAATAAGTATAATTTTTTACATAGTTTCTTTCCCAAAATTACCATCTAACAGCGTAGCGTGGTGGGTTAGAGGATTCACTACGGATCTGTAAGTCATGAGTTCGAATCCCGCTGGGCTTTTAACATTTTTACCTTTCCAATAATTTTTAAAACGTATTTTTTGGGTAAAATATTGTAAAATTTAAAAATTCTAAACTGGTGAAAGCATTTTATTTATTATGTACTTCAATCCACATTAATATCGACAAATGTCATATACCACCTTAACGAATCTTGCTGCACAATGAGTAATATCACAAGCCATCGCATGTAATTCCCTTTCATTTTTAACGGCCGGTTCAGATTCCAACTTTGCTCTGCATCAGCTGAAGGCGCATCCATTTTGAATATTGATGCTGTTATTGTTTTGTATTCATACGCGCCGCTTCGGATTTTTGATCAATGACACGTCGCGTTTTATGATTTGAAAATGTTTCATTAAATGATAAGAAATGAATTTAATAATTTTTCTATTGATCGACATATCAAAGGAAAAATTGACCGGAAAACTTTTTCAATTGAGTGCCAAGCTTCGAGTTATTAGCAAGATACAGAGCTTCGCTCACAATTCTATATTTGTACACAGAGCTGAGGCCATGGTTTAGTTCGTTTACATTTTAAATTCTGAATAGGAATACCAAGTTTAAAAATCTTAAGTTGAATGTAGTAAACTCATGTGAACAAAACCATAACTCAAACCTAGCAGAATTGTGAGCTCTGTATCTTGCAATTATTGCTTATAATTCTACGATTGACGCTAGAATTTTGGTTGATCATGAGAAATATCTTGCTAAACATTAAATACTTCTACAGAAAAATTAAAAGGATGATTTTCTATAACTACTTTCTGGGGCCCCTTCTTATACGATGAATTATATGAAATCTACATCATTTTTTCAAACACCAATTTTTTAAACACAAGTAAATAAAAACGACTTCTTTTAAACAGTTTCCATAGTTCTGAAACATTATTATTATGACGATAAAGCATAATCGTTGTTCTTAAGAAAATCTTGCAGCGGAAAATCATCTTTGTTTGTAGCCATTTGTTGTTTTTTAATTAAAGATGAAAATAATGTGTGGGCCTTAGTACAGAAGAATGCTATGCCTGTCAATTTATTGATTAGAATAGCTATTTATCAAATCATGTGACAATATTTTTCAGTCGAGTTTATTCATCGATCAAGTGAATAAGGTTATAAAACGTCACACTAGTTCACGCCAGATAAACGACAATCGTTTATAATGGACGAATTAAATATTTGAATTTTTTTAATTTGAGAAATTGAGCGCATTGAGGTACAATTTTCTTCTTTCACATATAGGAGTTTTTAAAAATAAAATACAATAACTAGTAAGTAGTTGAGGGAGAAAATGTACCTATATGCTCTCATATATTTTGATCGCTTTATAAAGGGGGGGGGGGCAAAATAAAGGGAATTGGAAATTAACAGTGAACCCCTACCGAAAATTTAAGTTATGTATCTTTCATGCATATGATTTTCGATTAAAATGGTATTCCATAAAGGTACCTATGTCAAAGATTAAGTATATGTAAAAATAAGTGTAAAATTCGGATATTTAATTTTAGTTAATCTACCGAAGGGCCATATGGCAAAATATCTTTTGAACGCCCATATAAAGCCATTGTTGCTCAGGTGAGCGATGTGGCCCATGAGCCTGTTGTTTAGAAGAATTTTAAAGATTTTTCTCTATTAAATTCTATGTAAAAATTTGACCACCCCCCCCCATTGTGGCCCCAATCTACCCCAGGGCTTCATGATTTAAACAAACTTGAATTTACCCTACCTGAGGATGCTTCCACACAAGTTTCAGCTTTTCTGGCCATTCGCTTTTCTGGAAAGAAGAATTTTAAAGACTTTTCTCTTTATAGTCCTATGTAAAAATTCACCCCATCCTTCCCCCGGGGATCATTTTTTGAACAAACTTGAATCTATACTACCTAAGGATGCTTCTACACAAGTGTCAGCTTTTCTGGCTGACTGGTTAGTGAGAAGAACATTTTTAAAGATTTACCCGATATATTCCTATGTAAAAATTCGACCCCCCATTGTGACCAAACTCTACACCCGGGGTCATGATTTTCACAACTCTGAATCTACATTACCTGAGGATGCTTCCACACAAGTTTCAGCTTTTCTCGCTGATCAGTTTTTGAGAAGAAGACTTTTAAAAATTTATATTTCTATGTAAAAGTTCGCCCCACCCTACACCCGGAGATCATGATTTTTACAACTTTGAATCAACACTACCTAAGGATGCTTATATACAAGTTTCAGTTTTCCTGGCAGATTAGTTTCTGAGAAGAAAAGTTTTAAAAAATTAATTCTATATATTCCTATGTAAAAGTTCGACCCCGCATTGTGGCCCACCCATACCACCAGGGGTTATGATTTTCACAACTTTGAATCAACACTACCTGAGGATTCTTCCACACAAGTGTCAGCTTTCCTGGCTAATTAGTTTTAGGAAAGAAGATTTTTCAAGATTTACTCTATATATTCCTATGTAAAGATTCGCCCCCCCCCCCCTCCATTGTGGCCCCACCTACCTCGGGGGTCATGATTTTCACAGCTTTTCTGACCGAAAAGAAGAGTTTCGAAAAATTCTCAAAATTTTTTAATAATTCGTAATTATTTTTCCTTGAAAAAAGGCGTGGTCCTTAATTTTCACAACTTTGAATCCCCTTTGCCTAAGGGTGCTTTGTGCCAATTTTGGTTGAAATTAACCAACCTTTCAGCTTTCAGCTCAGGTGATCTAACAACAAAAATGGTATCTTTCGGGACATTTTCAAATAGTGCTATGAGAAAAAAAATGATACAGTAAAAAAGACATTACATACTTAAAAGATACTTGGAGGATTGATGTATTTTTGAAATTAACATTAATAGACATACCATCTATTGTATGATAATAATACAAACACCCCTCTTCAATTGTTCCAGCATTACTTGTTAACATTAGTGTTTCGTAGCCTCAACATTAGTGTTTCGTAGCCTCGACATTTTCGCCTTTCATGGTGGTAATTAAAAGAAATACAAGAATTGTCTTTGCTACAACATGATGCACAAAACATCGTAGATACTCTGTTGATCTCGAATTTCAGCCAATTATTCAAAACAAAATTTTGAAAACTCTTGTCATTTTTAAAGTTTGCTGCTTTTGTGGTTTCATGTGAATTAAATAAAACAGCAAATAATACTAATTCAACACAAACAACAGTTAAAACTGGAATTCTCGTCATTTCATTTGGAAATAATTACATCTGGTGAGTTCGCATTCTTAAAAATAGTAAATGAAAACACGTGACTTTCCGCAGAAGTAATCGCTTTGTCTTTGAGAACGAAAGTTCGCGATCAAATCAGAAAATATCTGATAATGACAAAATCACTGTACAACGGAAACTTTCATTCATAACGAGCTGCAATATGAAGGAGAGTTTCATGGACATCATTACCATGCATTTCGGGTTTTTTTTTTACTGGGAATAGAGAAGAGGATTTATGAAAATTTGACCTTCTTTTCTGATCCCGCCCGTGAGGCCACGGGAGTGGTAAGCTTACAATTTAGATTTCTCTTTTCCTAGAGATGTTTCAAACCAAAAGTGGTATGAAACTGGCTTTGTAGTTTGTAAGAAGTTAAAAATTTAAAATTGTTAACGAACGACGCACGGCGGACAACGACTGGCGAAGACGAATGGCTAAAGGTCTTCTGAGTGACTCAGGTGAACTAAAAATTTTAACTGATTTCCACTAGTCAATTTTAAAACATAAAACTACAACTGTTTGAAAACCGGGAGTGCCAGTAGGGGGGGGGGGGCAGGTTTCTGTATTGCTTATACAATAATCTCAACATGCTTGTCATAATCAGTTTCAATGACATAAAATTGACTAGTTGAACTGCCGCTGTGGTTCGACTCAATGAACAATAACCTAAATTGAGGTAGGTGGAGGGTGCTAGATTTGCACGATGTTATGTGCCTCTAAAATAATTGCTTAATATAACAAGCATATCCATTATAAAAAACATGAAGCAACATAATAATTACATTGTGTTTAGGCAAAATAACCCTTACAACATTATGTATACTTGAGTTATCTCTCCTGAAGTAAGACCAGTAAATAAAAGATTAAAATTTTTTTTCTGAAGTAAGAAAATATGCAGACATAATAATTTATTTTTGACAATTTCACGCACCTTTACATTTTCTATCATTTTTTTATACTTGACTTTTATCTGTAACTCATATATTCTTACAGGTAATTAAAAAAAAAAATTACTGAGAACATAATTGGAAAAAAAAACTGTCTAAAGAATTTAACCTACCATGAACATTAAAATTGCTTAGCAAGATATTTTTGAGGTTTCTGAAATTCACTGTACACACATATAATTAATCATAAATTTTAATCAAAGGTAAGCATTTGCAATCAATAAATACATGTAATTGATATTGTCGTTGGTCTCTTAGTATTCAATCTTTTTTTGCAGTAAACCATTTACCAGTAACCATTTCAATTTAGCATTCTGAAACCGTCATTCATTATGTATACAACCATTATACAAGGAATTTTCAGACAAATGTTTAGCCTTTTTTTTTAATTGTTAGTAGGTTTTCTTTTTACCCTAAAAACCTCACTAAGATGAAAATGAACATTTCTGAAACTTAAGAGGGTTCGATGATGGTGGCCATTAATATTCTTAGACGATGTATGTCTCCTTGAGAAGAAGAACTCAATTTAAAACTATTGGAAAACTTTTAAAGGTCAGGTATTTGGATTTTTCGTACTAATCAAGTTCATCCATAAAATAAAATCAACGTTATGGAGAAAGGCCTTGCTTTTATTTTTTTGTTTGTTAAGTCTCAATCCGAAATATTCTTACCCATGCATCCCAATCACCTTTGGCTTTTATTCAACCTACATGTAAAACTATTATACGAATGCGCTCGCAGATGCAAGTTCTTATTCTGCTGCGTCTTGAACGGAAAGAACGCCACTAGCTAATCAGTTAGAAGAAAACCGTTTCATAGCATCGGCATCCATCTCTAAAAACGCAAGACATTTTGACAATTTATGAGATATAGTATAGAACTCTTGATTTATGATTTCTCCGTTCCAAAGGTTTTTTATTTGGCATAGAATTTCGATAAATTTTCCTTCTGATTAAATCACGAGTCGATTTAGAATCGATCTCGTATTATAGTTGATTAATGAACTCTTTTTTAAATTTCATTTGTGAGATGTTGAGAGTTCGGCGAGAATCCAAGAGTCCGTACACGCGCATTACGAAAAGGTTGTTTTAGCGAGTGCAGCTGCTGCATCATTGGGTTCCGCGTCTCCTTAAACGCAACCTATAGCACACCCGCAAATTGGACAAACAGTACATATCCAACGTGATCGACAGCCAGTCATATCGATGCAGGATGGCTTAAATATAGAGAGACAACATCAATCACCCCCATGCATGTACAAGTAATTGATTGACCGCAATCAATGGACCAAATTTCGAGATCAAGCATTATGGGCAGACCAATATTTATTACCAAGTTTTACCAATTTTTGTTGACCGAGTCAACCAATTTGTTGAAGCAAGCATATCACCCAACTAACACTACATACACAAAGGGACTCAAGCTTTTCAGTCCTTTCGGTTAAGTTTGCAGCCTATCCGGCCGCCTTCAGTTGATTATTTTTTGGCTTATCAATTTGCAAAAAAATTAAGTTACAGTTTTTCTACAGAAAAGGTACACTTGGCAGGTCTCGTTTATTTCCTGCAGTTCAAGGGCTATGAAAACATAAAATTTTAGGAAAGATCGAATGGATAACTTGTTTTAATTGAACTTATAGCTGCACACTGCCAGTAAAATGAAAAAAAAAATGTGTTGTAGGTTAAATACAAGAAAAATCTTTACATCGAAGTGATAATGCCTTCTTTGCTTCTTTAATAAATCCAAGGACAATTCAAATATTTTAGATCCCAATTTAACAACGTAAGATCATATTTAATCATGAGCATGAAGATAATGAATGAATGATCGAATGAATGAGGATGACGAACAGATAAATGGACGAAGATGATACACTATCTTTATGATGCTAAAGCCTGGTATTTTTAACTTGTTTTGCCATGTTTGCATGTTTAAAGCCCATCCCCAAAATTATCAAATAAAAGAAAACCAAGTCAATTCTTATAGAAAAACTAAGGTGTAAAACGTTACGAAAACATAATTTTCTCTTGCCAGTATATTATAATTACTTAATGCAAAATTATTAATAACATCTTTTAGGACTTAAAACATGCACATTTACCAAAAGATCATTCATAAATAAAACGGAATGTGTTCTATGCGATCTGTTTTTTTAAAAAAATGTCTTTATTTTTGTACTGTTTTGTTGTGTAATTTGGTGAAAACTACATTTATTTTAGTGCGTCTGTAATATAGTGCTGACTGAATTGGTTGACTTTATAAATATTCAATCTAAATATTTTACTGACAACTGCTACAGAATAAATAAATGAGTACAAAATTAATTTTCGTTCATTTCTGACAGATTAACGGCAGGTCTTTGTACAAAGTGTGTGTTGAATACTAATTAAGAAAAGACAAGGAAAAGACACACAAATCATATTAATTAACGTTTTTGTTTAGTCGGAGTCAGGCATGCAAATCGCGCTGGCAGTATAGTGTAACATTCATTTTCCTAACGCAAACATTTCATATTTATTTCTAACTACATATGTAGTTACCTTCCAAAAACATTTTTGGTGAAGCTGGCAACACGATCAATATTATTCAAACATAAATAAAAAGAAAATACGAGATTTGTAAAAGTTGTGTTCATTTAAACAAAGAAAGTTCAAATAATATGAATGCGTCTTATAAAAAAAGCTTTGACAATATTCTTTTGAAGTACAGGGCTGCGTTTTACAGAAGAACTTACGACTTAAGACCAAATTAATGAATGCTAATTAATAAAAAACTAATCAATGTTTTAATCTCATGGCTGTAAAATGTAATTTTGGGAATTGAAATAGTTGTAAACAAATGGTTTTATATAAATTTTGTTCATTTAAGATCATTCTACGAGACTGTAAATATTTACGACTTTGTCGTAAGTTCTTTTGTAAAATGCAGCCCAGAATATTTAACTATAAATGCTTTTAATAGTCAAAAATAGGAAAAAGATTTGTGCAAAGGTTTATAATTTTGTATTTCCTTCATTGAGCTGAAATTAATACATTATTTTTTATTGTATGTTTTTTTTGAGTTGAGATAAATACGTGTTTGAACGATGCGCATATGAAAGTGATGTGAATGATGTGAACATCTCTCTTTTTAGACATTGAGTCCACAAATATATTTACACATCATATTCACGTAAGTGACATATATGTGCTTTGCACATATTTCTGTAAGCCTTTCACAACGAATATATACATGTACGTGAATCACTAGTAAATGAATATTTAACAGAATTATAATATGTCACTCAAATCAATGGTCACAAACAAATAATTAGAAATAAACACTTGCCTTGATAAACAAGCGTCAGGTGGGGTCTGAAACCATTTACGTGTAAGGTTGTTTTTACACATTAACATACATATTTATTTACGCTAATTTCTGACTCCTTATTAAGTCATGACTTTTTTATCCAATTAGAATATCTGACCTGGTTTTTTATATATTGGTTTCTTATGATTTTCTTACGAAAATATATAGTTACGTTATTAAACATTGAATACACCAGACCGGAAAAGCACTTAATTATTGGAGGACGTTTCAGTGACCATAAATGATTTCCTTAAAGCACGTTATGTTCTGTCGGTGCAGATACAAGGTATATAAGGAACAAACTGTTGTTACTTCGACGTAATGCATGACAGCTTTAAAGGCACTATAGTAAATCGCCGAAATGAAATTTTACGAAATACTTTTTTTAATAAGCCTGTTGTTGATGGTTGTCTTCGGAAAACCAGCACAAAAACCACGGCGTTTAAAACTTTCTACAGGTAAGACGATCAAATCAAAATTATGTAATGAACTTTTTGTGAATATTTAAAGGTAAACTAGTCTGATAAAAGTAAAAATCACAGTTCAATCTGAATTTAGTTTGTTGTGTATTTAGGTACAAAAATGAAATTAGACTATATCTTTTTGCATGTTACCTCCTTTTCTTATTTAAAATATACTGCATATATTTTTTTATTCGCGTCGGGCAATAAATCGTCATTCAAGAGTTTACATTATAAATATAACCGTCAACCCCTGTCAAAATTTGAATCTTGATTACTGTAAAAGTGGTTATTAACGCGTGGGGGGAAATCTATCCTAGTTACGCGGTAAGACTAAAACCGCGAAGTATACCCCCGCACGTATGGTAAAAAATTTAAAACTTTAGTGTGGCAAATCACGCATTGTTATCTTAAACTATAAAAAACACGTACTTATATGTAACCACCAGCGTAAATAAGCATTTTACAGTATTTTCTCCAACAATAATTCAACGTAAAGAGATTTTTAATTGTTCTTCACATTTTTAAAAAATATGATAATAAACAATTGTTCTGCAACTTAAAATAATTTATAAAGCTTGCCGATAAAATAAACATAAACTTTTACTTACTTTTTCGATCTAAACTCCTCTCGATTTGCAAGAGTCTCGAACTGGTCTCGTTAACATCCCGTGAATGACGTATTTAGACGTTCTGGGGGTTTTTCAGTTTTTCGTTAATATAAAAATCAGAAAGGTTCCGATTATGCTAAAAAGGCTGTGAGGTGTGTTATGTCAAATACGCTTCTGCTTGATTTTTAAATCAAATTTTGTCTAGATAATACTCTTGAACTATACAGGAAAAGTAATGGACCCTGCAAAATAATAAACACATGTATAAGATAAAAAGTATTTTTAAGAAAAAGCCTTTAGTAAAGGCCGAACATTGGTAAATCTCAGGTGAGGGCGGGGCTTAATTTCTAGAGGTGTGAAAGCCTCCGGGGCTTGCAGTCTACCTGCGGTCGTGAACGCTGCTAATCACTATACACAGGAAGCAAATTAATACACAGGAAATAAATAATTAGTCAGAATTGGTCTTAGTTTCAATATCTTATTGTTCTAATGACCATACAAAGCGATTTTATACGGAAATGTTACGCGTCGTCCGAATTTTCTCTAAGCTCACGTGTGTAAAGTACAATTGAAAAAAAATCAGTAAATTAATTCTGCTTTAAAAATATAACTCAGTACATTGCGTTTAGCACTTGACATTGTTTAGGAGGCTTATTTTAATAAATATAATTGTATAAGAAAATTGCACGATCAGTATAGGAATGTAGAATGTAAAGGCAGCCATTATCATGATTATACGATGACAATTAATGGAGTTCGTTTTCCATGGAGTGACGTTTTCGTGCAGCAAGTTCCAACTGAGTGTATTACTAGTAAATACAGCTTTATTAGCTCATAAGATTGTTTAAAAAAGAAAATTTTATATGTTTTGGATCTGCTCATGCATCTTCGTGGAATTTATTAGGTCACATACATTCAAATGATTCAAATATAAATTGCGTATTTTCAATTACCAAACAATTTTTTTATTAAACAATACCGGTTATGTTAAAAATTCATTTTTTAATTCCCCCTTTTAATACCTGGCGGAAAATATCAAAAATAACGTTGTTAATTGCTAGTAAACAGAAATCCGCGGACCTGGCCAGATCACGCTCGGACGATCACGTCAATCAAACTTGGTGCTATTGTTTCAAACTTGATTGACAAGCGGAATCATTTTGAAGTTGTACAGGTAAAAAAGGGGGCGTTTGTAAAATGTTCGGCCTTTAACCTCCGACTAGAGAAATCTGCATTTGTCATAGAACGTTCATTCAAAGTCTGTGCTACATGTAACCCTTAACCTACGGCTATTCATTTTTTGGGTTGAATTTGAGGAAGACTAGGCGTCAAAAGGAATAAAAAATTGTGGGTTTCAAGATGATCTTGTACGAAATTTACATTTGACTTAGGGTTCAATGTAAATGAAACCTAAAAGACTCTTTACATAAAACATGAGCTAGATACATGTAGCGGTATAGGGAGAGAACGTAGTAAGAACAATGATTTTTTTTAATGGTCTATGTGACCTTAACTTTAGACTTAGGGATTTTGATCAAAGGCGTCGTACACTATTTATCAAGAGACATTTTATGGGAAATTAAAGTGTAAGCCAGATTTGTCAAAGGGGTAAGAAGACTGTGTAGAAACAGACTTGGGTAACGCACTTGACCCTACCAGTCCATGATGGCGAAAGGGAAGCACGCTTCAATTATTTTACATTAAATTTTAGTTACGCATTTGTCGGGGTAGTATGACAAAAAAAAAATAAAATAAATTTACACTATTTCAAGTGTATACACGTAAAGATTTCAAAACGTTTGCAGAATCTTTTCTTAATATTATAATAGCAAAAAGCGAGGACAAAATTTCGACTTTAATTAGGATAAAGCAAATTCATGACTAAGGTAAATATTTTTAAATTTTTAAACGTAAGTAGGATAACGCTTACAGAAATTTCTTATAGATAGCATAAATACCTTCTTATTTACTTTTCTTCAGGTTCTATTTTAATTTTTGTAAATTAGAAACGCACTCTTCTAGCAAATAAATAGCGCATTGCGTAAAACACAACACTGAAAAATACACGGTTTAATTACACGTAATGCTATTTGACGTCTGGCGAAGACATATGTATACATGATCATTTAATGCATAAATATTGCTAACATATTTCAATAATAATAACGTATTAACGTTATGAACAAAATTTACCATTACAGCTACACAGGTCACATCAAGCGCGTAAAGCCTTACGAGCAAGTAATTAATAGCATGCTAATATCGTGTGAAATTTTTCATAAGAATTCTCTGGTGTTCCACTGGGGCCACTTCGACCTTCGCACTTAGTGTGCGAAGTTGCGAAGGCTAAAGTGCGAAAATGCAACGGCCAAGCGGGAAGATGCAAAAATGCGAAGGCGAAGGAGCGATACAACTTTGCACTCTCGCCTTCGCACTTTCGCCTTTTTTGATTGCATTCAGCAAGTCTCGGTCGATTACATAAAATTTGATGCAGACACCGTACTCCCCCATGGTTTGCCAATCAATCTTGGTTATTATTGGTACGCATGCGCTAGGCCATTGTGCTTACTATAAATGTTAATTAATATTTTACTGGGTAATGTGACATTTATGTTTAACAGTGCTGGCTATGTTTAATTATTATATACTACACATAAAATTTAATGTCCGCCACAATGTGTACGCATGAACTTCCAGACTCCTGTCACTTACCAGCTGTCTGTTTACCTTAAATCAAAACTGTGGTTTAAACACAGTAACATTTTATTTTTATCATGTGACATTCCTTGCTCATGCGTGGATCTAGAAGGGGAGATCCGGAGAAGGGTTTGGACCCCCCTCCCCCTCTGGAAAATTCAATATTATTAATTTTACACAGTAAAGGTGGAGAGGGGGTCCGGATTTTATCGCAGTGTATCCCCTCTGGAACATCAAAATATTAACTTCATGTAGAAAAATTACCAAAAATTGCCTTTGAACCCCCTCCCTTCGACAGATACAATTATCCCTCGAAGAGGCGATAGTAGTATCTCCTTCGCCTTCACGACTTCGCATCTTCGCCGTCGCACCTTCGCCATCGCATCTTCGCACTTTCGCAACTTCACACTCTCGCATCTCTGCCCTCTAGGCGAAAGTGAGAAGGTCGAAGTGGCCCATCGGAGCACCATAGAATTCATTTCGAAATTTTAACTCAATAAAACAACAAACACTTTACTAAACTTGTACTATTCTTTTCCAACAAACAAAAGAATAAGACAGTTTTGAACGGAGTCTACCTAGAATTTATGTCTATAACGTTTCAATACGGTTCAATATTCAAATAAACTACCCACTTTCATAGAAAATCCAAATAAACTGGAAGTGACACTGTAATGTAAGACGCATCTATTTTTTCACACCATGATTATGTAATTTATCATACATAAACTCGGACATCGGCTAACTAGCAGAACCTACGCCGTGGGAAAAAAGAACGTCATTCAATGGCAAATGACGAAAAGTTGCGACTAAGTCATACTCAACATAAGAAAAAAATGTTACGATAATTTGATTCAAGATTAAAAAAAAACTTGTTTAATTACTTTATGCATTAATTGTCGATTTCTTACATTTTATTATAATAAATCAAAATATTTCGACATTTTGAAAATTTATTCCAATATCCATAATCTACCGAGAACATTCCGAAAAATCCAGAGGCCTCAGTACATCCAATATCCTTAATAAATTTTATTATCTTCTATCGGTGTTACGTCTTAAACGAAGTAGCAGTGATAGATATAAAAAAAAAGTATTTTCCAATTTTATAAATTGTTTAAAAAAGTTACAAAGTCAAACTATGTAAATATTGAAATGTTTAACAAGTAACTTTACCCTAGTCACAATAACATTTACTATAATTGCAAAAAATCGCTTCATAAACTTTACCCATGTTTGGAGCAAATCTTTGGCACGCATTATCTTTATAAATACGTGCAATTTAAGACAGATATTGAAAACTGACACCGCCCGACATACTAGTATACTACGCAATAGTTTTTTGAATCAACCATGGAAAAGGTGAATACTTATGCGAGAAAATCCGAAGTGTGCTTTCCTTTCGCCATCTTGGACTAGGGAAAAGTGCGTTACCCTAGTCCGTTTCTACACAGTGAATAAAATTTGCTAAGGACAAATCATTGTCAGGCGGAAAGACAGACGGGCGGACTGATCACTTTCGGATGACCGCAGAGCAGGTGTCAGTGAATAAACGTGTGTTGTGTATGTGTGATGTAAATGTTTCTATACTTCTAACAATACTGTGTGTGATCGTACAAAGGGGTATACGGTTTGAATAGCACACAGTAGCAATGGAAACAATATAACATTGGCCCTTTTATGTTGAATCAAGAAAAAGAACGTTTATACACCATACTGAGCGAATACTTTCCTGATAACAATATATTTTTAATTTATATTATTTTTTTTTTGTTTTAAAATTTGCTTTTTAGATAAACCGATCACTACTGAAGCGACGACTTTATCTGTCATATTGAATACTACATCTGTCATATTGGACACTACACCGGCTAATGAATCCCGCGTTGATTCCAATAATGATTGTCTCGATTGTGCAAATGATATTGAACTGAAAGTCCCGATCACAGGTAAGAGCGTTGTTTAATAGTTGTTTCAAATAAAATTCGTTATAAACTTTATTATGATCACAAAAATGATCGTAAATTGAGTGCGCAGCTTTTCATATGATAATTTTTATTTATAGAAAAACCAACTATCATCATCATCGGTGATACCTTGTGTGCGTTTTGTCAACAATATTTGGATCCAGTCAAAAAAGAGGAATGCGTCAAGAAAAATTGCGCACAGGGATAGATTATCATAATTTTGTAAAGACCTGACTATGTGTTATTCCAATAGTTTCCTCCATTTTGGTATTTAGTTTATATCAATTTAGTACTATTAAAAGGGCATGGTCACGCTTTGGTCAAAAATTATTTTCCCGCTTTTAATGTTTACAATGCTTCCGTAAGGCATTTTTAATAGGCAAACAAAATTTGAGGTTCATTAGTTGAGTTACAAGCGAGTTACAGAGCTAAAAATTCTTTGCGATATGAGTGAGAATTTCAGCTTTAGACCTAAAATGAATGTGTTGAACGTTAGGAACTGTTTATTTATGCTTAAAATGAATAAGAAGATACACAAATCAGCTTGAAAAAGATTTTTTACAGATATATTGAACCTATGTATACAAGAACAGGGCACGAGCCTTGTTTACCTAACAAAGAATTGTGAGCCATGTATCTTTCTTATTTCATTGGATCACTCTAGCATCGTAAATAATAAAAACAGAAAAACAGAATTTGACCAAAATCGTGACCATGCCCCTTTAATACTTGTTGATCGGTGTTATATTTGAAGAGGCGACAAAAACATAATTGTGTTTTATTGTAAACAATTATAAATTAAATCAATCGGAGATTTATATCGATTCGTTTTATTGTACATAAACAATGAAAGTTAAAATATTGATTCATTTAGGTCCGATGATAATTATATGATCGCTGCATATGATCTAGTTTCATAGAAATATATTGGTTTTTTTTAATTTATGGACACTTCATTTCAACTAACGCGAATATACATGTATCTCGGGACGAAATTACTGTTTATATTAATACAGAAAGTGTAGACATCTTACCTTGACAAACATTATTTTTACCGAGAAACAATGATAGATCATGTTATAAAAATGTTTGTTACACCCTTGCAGATCGTGCCCTCGTCAAGCTGTTTAACAACCTTGACTTACAAAGATTACCTCTAACGGTTGCAACACACGCATTTTCAAGTCCTATTAACCACAATTTCAAAGTAGGTTATCGCAATAACAAGAAGAAAAAGTTACAATAGAAGTTTAATGTTGGTATTGGATATAGAGTTCATTGCACAAGCAAAATAACATTAAAGGGACATGGTGACGCACAAACCCATGATTTAGCAAATATCGAATTTTGACACGATTTCCACATATTTTATATATCATATGAAAAGATGAACTTTTGAAAAATTACGGTGTTCAAAAGTAAATAAATCAAATTAAAAAGAGAAAAATAGAATTAAGCGTTGGGCCAACACGAAAATATTGAGTTTTCCTTCCGCTTCATCGCCACGCAAGCGCAATGGAATGTAAATACTGCAGCGTGGCATACATTATGAGCCAGAAGCCTCTCATTGAAACATGATGTCTTCGAGAACTATATATTTATTAAGATGCATTTTCTATTAATGCATATTTCTTACCACAGACATCGAATAGCTTCAAATTTAAATTCTTTTTTTAGTGTTTCAATCCCACTGTAACTATTTTTAGATAGAAATCGCAATCACGTGACACTAAACCAATGTCCAAAACAACTCGGTTTGTTTACGTGTGCTATTTCCGGATGAGTGTTAATGACTTGTAAATTGATAGGTGATGACTTATGATGCGTGAAACCTTCCGTATGATGAAATTTCAAGAAGCTCTTCTTATTTCCGTTGTCATAATCGAAAAGTAAAAGATCTATTTTGAGTCACCGTGCCACTTTAACTTTAGTTTGCAAATATTATGACTCAATAACGACCAACCTTTTATCTAAAGAATGGGCTGTAACATTGATATAAAAATCCAAGTAAGTTCAAAGTCATTAATTTTGTTTATTGAAACAATAAAACGCCTTCTTTGGTGGTTCATGCGGGATTTGTAATTTTTCCTGCAATGATCGCTCCCTTCATAACACGTATGAATCATCAAAGAAAGCATTTAATTCTTTATATTTACATCTTTCTTTTAAAAAATCAGTGAATTGATTGTAAAAAGTAAGTTAAATTAGCTAAATTACTGTTAACGTACATTAGTATGTTAGATAAAAGAAACAGCCAAATTGTCTTATTTGGGAATTTGAGTCTGACAGCATCATAATTATTTCGTGCAGTCCGTGATTTTTCTTAAGTCGCTATAGGTTTCGACCAATCGATCAACGGGGCGTGTAGATTTAGATGAATTAACGAAAAATCCCAAAGAAATAAAAAGAATCATACTCGGTGGATGTAAATATAAAGGTTTATTTTGGGCGCAGGTTGTTAAGTTTAAGAACGGATATAAAATGTCTTGATATGTAATTTATCTTTTCCTTAATATGATGATTTGAATAAAAGTTAATGTTAAGTTATTCTGTATTTGCTTTATAAAATCACATGAATTAAAACGCTACGTGAATACGCGATATAATAATGATACAAAAAATATGACAAATTATAACAGAGGTACATGTACTTAAATAACTACCCTTGAAAAAGGACGTGAAAGTTTCTACATTACACAAAGATTGCTTACATATGGACGGACGCCGGACAACAGGTGAACAGAAAAGCTTACTTAAGCTTTCAGCTCAGATGAGCTAAAAAGCAAGCTTTCATACATATATGCACCATTCTCGGCTTTGAAGGTAGTTTTGGTATGTGAGAAAACTGCAACAAATTTTGAAACGGAAACTTCCAGATAAAAATACCTTTTAAACATGTCCTAGTCGTCTGTCTATTACCCAATTAAGTGAACTGTTGCCAATGTAGTGTATGAACTATGTTCCATGGCAAAGAAACACCGCTCTAAATTGTGTGCTAGTTGTTAAACTTAATTATTTGTGTTTAAGCAAGAAAGTACACAGGAGCAAATTGTGGATATAAAGTCATCAGTTAAGTACGTCAGCTGACATATATTCTGTTTTTATCGTCTTGAAGGGATCTAAGAGAAACCTGGCATCTTGTTTATAAACGAATCACACGTGTTGTTTCAACTTAGTAGAAATGATAAGGATTTAACTATTTATATGTATACGAAAGTATATAGATGCAGGACACAGACAGATAATCAAGAACATCTTTTTTATTTCGTTTTAAACGTTTGAATTAACATTCTCCTCTTCAAAAACTATGAGAATATGTGCAATTTTTCATTATTTTTGACTACTTCTTTGAAACATCACGAACCGTTGAAGTCATTATTCTTTTTTGAATACAGGTACCTACTTAATATCGTTGGTTTACTTCAAAGCGGCGACATCGGATCATTAAAAGCTTGATTCGAAGTGGCAAACATTCGTTAATCACGGGATATTTGCACGTCTGGCGTCAACTACTGATCAGTGGATCCCTGATGAAACACTTTAAAAATAAAAACTGCATTTTAATTTCGAATCAACTTGCAAATGCGTCATTTTACTGCACATAATTTTATATTCTTAAAAATGTTTTATAAAGATTAAACGTTCAGATGCAACGTTTCTCCAGAAATCAAACATGCCTTTTCGAATAATGAGATGTACAACGTTTACTAGGATTACATCTGCCTTAGCCTTAGTGCTTCCGATGATTGTGATTCAACCGATACAACAGGTCTAGACTTCTTTCAAATGCTTTAAATTCTTCTCTAGAATGCAAATTGTTTTACACAAAGAACATGGAAATTGCTGTTAAATTATGCATAGCACAAATCTATACTTATAAATTAAGACATTTCGCCAATAAACTACATGTAAGAAACGCCTGCACCAGAGTAACTGCTCATACCTTTGGTATTTCAACACGTGTGATAAGATGTCCGTAAGCTATAATTGAATTTTACCTAATAAATAATTATTGAGAAATAAATTAAAAACCTATTTTCATTTTCGATAAACCAGCTCGAAATAGCAAAACTGAGAGGTAGGTGGTGGACACGCTTTGGCGGATCCAAGTCAATGGGAGTTAGCATTAAAATATATCCTTGCAATGAAATAATATTGAATGATTACGTAAACAGTGAATATATTTATTAGGAACTTACTTGGATTATACATAGAAGTTAAGATTAGACAAATGCTAAATAAATGAATACGGCAATTCGTTTCTTGAATGCGCGATTTTAGTTTTGATAGATAGAATCTAGCGAAGCGCGGCCTCTGGCGAGAGAATGGAATAGAATTTTCCAGAACGGGGTAACCAAGAACGCGGTTTGACTAAT
>WFKH01011581.1:53406192-53418254 GCA_016163765.1 Magallana hongkongensis | reverse complement strand
ATAGGATCAGGTGCCTAGGAGGAGTGAGCATCCTCTGCTGACCGGTCACACCCGCCGTGTGCTCTTTGTCGTAATCCAATTTCCATTTTACTTATGTCTTTGGTAACTGATTTTGTGGGTTGTCGTAGTTATTTGAAATTTGAAAAGATCTGAAAGGGGCATGGTCACAATTTTGGTCAAATTCTATTTTTCTGTTTTTAACCGGGTTTTCCAAAGGAAAAATCCGGTTATTGAAATGGTGAAAATGGCGGGCGGGAGGGCGGCTGCCAAAAGGGTACCCTTATTGTACGGATAACTCCTCCTAGAGTTTTCAAGATAGGAAGTTGTTCTTTTGCAGATCAATTGTAATTACATGTATATCAGAGGTGTGCATATTGCTAGGATTTTGATTTCTGATAATTCATGAAAAAAATACCAACTGTTGAACTTAGTCATTTTTTGGCAAAATATTGCATATAGGATACCCCTATTGTACGGATATCTCCTCCTACAGTTTTCAAGATAGGAAGTTGTTCTTTTGCAGATCAATTGTACATATATCAGAGGTGTGCATATTGCCAGGATTTTGATTTCTGATTATTTATGAAAAAAAACCAACTGTTGAACTTTGTCATTTTCTCATAAAATATTGCATATAGGGTACCCTTATTGTACGGATATCGTCACCTACAGTTTTCAAGATAGGAAGTTGTTCTTTTGCAGATCAATTGTACATTTATCAGAGATGTGCATATTGCTAGAATTTTGATTTCTAATTATTTATGAAAAAAATACCAGCTGTTGAACTTAGTCATTTTCTTGCAGAATACTGCATATAGGGTACCCCTATTGTACGAATAACTCCTCCTACAGTTTTCAAGATAGGAAGTTGTTGTTTTACAGATCAATTGTTCATATATTAGAGATGTGCATATTACTTGGATTTTGAGTTTTGATAATTTGTGAACTTAGTCATTTTCTTGCAGAGTATTGCGTATAGGGTACTCCATTTCTCTGGATAGGTAGTGTTTATCAATTCAGGGTCGACATGGATTATGGATACAGTTCACATAAAAGAAAACCCGGTTTGCTGTCACTTTGACAGCTTTTCATTTGTTATTATTTAAAATGCTTCAAGAATGCATTTCTAATGATCAAAGGAAATTTGAGAGTCAGTCGTAGAGTTATAAGCAAGATACAAGGCTCACAATTCTTTGTCGTGTGAAACAGGCTCGTACCCTGTTTTTTTAACATAGGTTGAATATACCACTAAAAATCTTTTTCAAGTTGATTTGTCTATCTGTTTATTTTAAGCATAAATAAACAGTTCCAAATGTTTAAGACATTCATTTTAGGTCTAAAACTGAAATTTTCACTTCAACATTCAAAATGTAAACAAAGGCTTTGTTTACATAGCAAAGAATTGTAAGCTCTGTAACTCGCTCACAATTCAAAAAAATGACACTCCAATTTTGGTTGCCTATTAAAAATGCCTTACTAAAGCATTATAAATATTAAAATCGGAAAAAAAATTGACCAAAATCGTGACCATGCCCCTTTAAAAGATTTCCACAAAAACAATTTTCATTATTATAAATATATTTGAGTAAAGAAATGACAAACTGACACCTGCTTGTGTTTTATAACTTTTATTGAGTAACTACATTATGCTTGTTTACAGTTTCTTTTAAAATATAAAAAATAAAATAATTATAAACTAAAATTAGTCAACTTACTTTTAAAATCATTTTGAAAACAAAATACATTACACTGTCAAATCCATGAAATGGTATAATATTGATGTTTCTAGACAATTTAAATCACAAAAATTGAAATTAAAAATAGTGATACCATTGCAAAAGAAATCAACAAATGCATCAAAAGTGTATTTGTAAACGTAGTTAGTGCTTGTATGTAAATATAAACTAAATTTATAACCACAGAATAATTAACACCGTACACTTCCTACAAAAACCTTCTTTTCCGTAATATTCTGACAGTACTTTGACATAAATTTGCAAAGTTCTATTCTATCAAAATCAGCAAGTCACGCTTTTTTAAAACTTCAGTCAACTCTTTCATAAAACATGGGTATCTTTTAAGGTGTCATTAAAATGTGCACGTTAGGACTAGTATATATTGATACCAAAATGTTCAAAGGACTCATTTCCATTTGGTTATTCATACAAAATGAATCTATTTATTCCATTTCTGACATCCATGATTGTAAGTTTGGAAGTCAGCGGTTTTCAACACTTTGTTCATCAAATAATTCGTAAACACATAAAAGGTAATATTTCTATTTATTGTATCAGTTAAAATCCATTTAAAAGTTTATTTCTAAAATATTCTTTTTCATAAGTTCTTTCAGATAAGCAAAGCCATATTTTAGTATCAATATGTAAATATTGCTTACAGTATAACGGATAACATTGATACATGTATTAGTAAGATTATTAGGTATAAATATGAACATTGTTTGTTTATCGAAGACTGTCATTTCATCAAGTAAAAAACTTGAGCGAAAGCATAACTTTAGCAAAATGCCGTTGTAGAGACGGATTATTCTGATCGAACATTCGAAATTGAGGACTGTGACGAAAGTTCAACAAAGGGGATCGCCCCTCGCCCCACTTCGACAATAGCAGCTTCATCAACGAAAGAACTTTTTTCATCTACGATGTCTACCAAAAAGAGCAAGATTATTCACGCACTAGAAGTTGAAGACTACAATGAAACTTTAACAAAGTTGACCAACACTTTCCCCTCTACTTCAAAATCAACTACATCAACGAATGCACCTATATCTTCTACGATGGCAACCAGAAATAACCAAGGTAAACACACACACACACACACACACACACACACACACTCTCTCTCTCTCTTTACGACAAACTATTGTTGGTGATACAAAAATATTAAAGCAAATTTTGTATGCTACAGATATGAGACCATTGTCTTCGCAGATCAACCGCGTTTTACTCTCACCCTTTTGCAACACATGTGACGGATATAAGGATCCCAACCATCGAAAGCTATGCCAACGGCGAAGATGTTAAATGATATCTGCATTAGATTGTGTATTCATTGTGAATTAGTTATTATGATTTTAAAAGAAGATTAGGAGCACTTCCAGGCTATGATTAATATAAATTACTGCTATATAATATTAGCTTAACGGGAGTAAATATTTAAGATATGTCATCAAGTACTTATTTTTATACCCCTTTCATTTTCTGTTGTCCAATTTGTACAATTAAAGGAGCATCAGTTTAAGTGTCTATTTCTTCTTATTCCGGCGATTGGTTGGAGGAGAGAAAAGAAGAAGAAAATTTTCAGAAATATAATATAAAGTATCTGATTCAACCTATCAACATGTTTTCCAATATATTAGTGAAGAACCATTTAATTAAAACTTTTCTTTCTAAAAGTGCACGTTCAGAGTGATAAAAATTATATTCTTTTAGATAAAATGATAATATATGACGCTCTTTTTTCGAAGCATTAATTATAAAATGTCACTAATGTCCCTCTCCTTTCAGGTTATTCATTTATGGAATAATTTTTTTTCAAACCAAGCACATTTGCAATTTTAAAAGAATTACTTTGGCATATTGTTCACCATAACCTATGTACTGGTTTTTTTTAAAATATTAAATTGAATTTGTTTTGTATTGTTTTAATTTATTTGAAATTTGTTTATAAACGTATACTTATTTTATTTAGAAGTTTCACAATTTTAGACACATTAAACTGCCGAATGATTGTAGATTTTTGCTTCATTTTGATCGATTTACAAGTTTAAATTCAATGAGCTAAATCGAATCTATCAAATTGACCTATCATATATATAGAGCTAAACACTTTGATGACCACCATTTGACTGATTTGACATAGTAATTTGAATTCCTCTACATAATTAAGGGGTATTCTTTTAATTGTTAGTCAAATAAGCATGAGCTATGATTTCGGTTTTCAGAATACAATGTAATTAAACAGGTTCGCTCCTCTCTTTTTGGGTAACTATTTTATGTCACCTCATCAAAAAATTTTGCATCATATATTGATTCTAATTGCCTAATAAATCATCTTGAATAAAATTCTTTAAAGAAAATTATATATTTACAGAGGTTAGTAAGAGACTATATTTTGTGGCGGAAGGTTTTTAAGAAAAAAATGAACAATTTTCATATCTCAATAGTTTTAGAGTACTGTTACTTTAGCCTCCTAATTTTCAGCCCAAAACTAAACTTCCAGATAGTTTGTGTATTACGATATATTCATGTTGTTCTGAAAAACATTTTTGAACAATATTTTGATGTTTCTATCGATAAATTTTGGCATATTTAGCTTATATTTCATAGAAGTCAAGAAAAAATTAACTCTAATTTTTGCCTAAGATTAGCTTATTTCATGTAATATCTCAATTTTTGAGATGTGACCCCTACTTTTTTTTACTTTTATATGAGACATTAAATGTATGTCTTTTTGCAAAGTTTTGGAAATTTGGCATTACTATTATTTTTTTAATTGCGTTATAATTTGATTACTCCAAAATTTTGTAACAATCTCTACATTTGCTGTTGTATTTATTATGTACTGGCATTTGAAGTCATCAGTAAAGCAAGGTTTAATAAACTTTGACTTGGATATTACTTTTATATTCACTACATGTGTTCAACTTTATATTGAAATCATAGCTAAATAATAGTTCAAACTATAAATATTTGTTTGATTACTTCAAATAATCCATTTCCATGCCAAATTAATGCAATAATTTAAGGAAAATTATCATTTCTGTTTAGGACATCATATTTCCAAAAGATGGCATGTGACATAGGTCACAAATAAAATAAATGAACATCTTAGGTCCCCCATCTTTATATACAAGATGTTTTTAAATGATTGACATTACTGGTATTTCAGGTGCCAACCTCCTTAAAGCATTGATTATCAAAAGTTCGAACATTACAGTACAAAAAGTATTTAATAATTAATCTGAACGTCAATTCCAGACGGAGTGCAATTTGGTGTTTATTTCATTTTGAATTTATGACATAAACAACCTTTACTTGGCAAAGAACTACATAGTTTAGTGCAATCAAATAACAAGAGGCCCATGTGCCGCATCGCTGACCTGAAGAACAGTTTCTGTACTTCTTTTTTAAATTTTTAAACAAACATTGTTAAACTCACAAAAATTCTCATACATATATATTTCTGCATAAAACAATACATGTACATCAAACAAGAGGTATTGTGAGCAAGCTCACATATGATACCCCCGCTAAGGAAATATAGTTACTCGAGTATTTTTCTATTGGAAAGTAATATATGCAGCATTTTTCTCATAGTGACCTTGAACTTGAGCAAATGACCAAAGCTCAAGATCGGGAAATATTTACAGGTCACAAGCAATCTGTGTCAAATTTTAGCTTTAAATTTTAGTCCCAAACTAGCGCAAGTTTTTGTACGCCGGAAAATGCAACTTTTCAACAAATACTGAAACTCCCACGTATCCATCCGAATTTTTCATACCTGGAGCTACAGACCTACAGCTAGATATCAAATCTGCCAAGGTTTAAATAGTTTGGCCTTTTATGTAAATTTCAAGTTGTTTTAATCGGCGTTTAAATAAAAAAAATGGTTTGACTAAAATCTGCGAAAGGCTGGGTCTACCGTAAGATTTACTTGTCCGTAAATATATAATTTTGTTTATTTTCAGTTATCTCATATTTTTTTTAGATGCATTTAATTAAGCTTCATTCTGGAGTAAAATTTTTTAAAAAATAAAAACATGGTAATAAGCACACCCTCTACCTGAAATTTGTAATAAGGACTATGGAATTTATTATTTGGGTGAAAATTTTAGATAATAAGAGTGCATGACCGGATATTTAAAAGGTGCAAGACTCTGTTGACAGGAGATACTTTTTCCAAAATTTGTTCACTGACAAAATATATTTTACATCTTACAGTACAAGTTTTCAATAATGAACTAAAGTTAGCTATAGTATACATGTTTTATTTATACACCCCCTTCCTAATTTCTAGGGGCCAGACAGAAATTAATTCTTTTCCAGGGCATTTAAATGAAAAAAAAAATTGTAGACTGCCTTATTTTCTCACTTGATTTGCATTCATTCCTATGTCAGTATATCAGCCCATGTCAGTACATTTAAAAAAAACAACAGCAGAACAAAATGATATAAGACATAAGTATTTTTCAACATAATTATCTTTAATATACCAAATAGTAGGTTTCAGGAGGAAGTTAAAAATGTTCAATTGTTAACAAGACGCACGACGATGGACGAAAAACCAATTGTAATAAGTCACCTGAGTCACCCGGTGACCTAACTTCTAAGAGGTTGGCTAGTTAATTACTATCAACAAGGCCAAGTCTTATTATTTACCCCTGGTCTTCAGACATTATATGCTTTAATACTCTTTTATCATAATCTTTGATCTTATATTTAAATACACTCAAAGAAAGGAACACCAATGCTTACAGTACAGGCAACGCGGATCCCGTATTGGCCCGCGTTACCGTCACGGTATTTTTATCGTTCCCGCGATACACCATCGCGGTTTTTGATCGCGACCACGATGACACCGCGACGGTGTGATTTACCGTTATTCCTGCTGTTTGTTGTTGTTACTTTACCTGTACTGTACATTACAGGCCATGTGGGTCTCGTAAATCCACGTGAAATATGCGACTTCAGATATGTATATATACATGTAGTTTCAAGGCTGTCATGATTGTTTAATATTCTATGTAAAAATTTCACAATTTTAATAGAGAGTTTATTGAACATTTCTAAGACATATATTAAGGAAATGAAATTCTTTGGTGGAAAATCCAGGAATGATTAATGCATATTTACATATAACTTTGATCTAGGTACACTGTAAGTAGAACACAATAATTATTATTTATCTTTTTTAACCCCTTTTAAACTCCTTTCCAAGCTCTGAGTGTGCCAATAATTGACTGCACATATTTAGGGATGGAGTAGGGGTGAGTTGTATCATGTACATGTAGGTGGTTGTACAGGTTTAGGGTTAGTTTAAGAGTTTTTTTCCTGTCTTTGCAGACACACCAAATATGCTTTAAAGTTCAGCAATTTAGCTACATTATAGTAACATACATTAAGCATTAAATATTTCAGTACGTGTAAGAAAGTTTGTTTCATAATGGAACGAAGCTAAAGATCTGTAGTCTGCCCTGTGGGAAAATTCGGGTTGGCATGTCGTATGTCAACCTAGATCTGCAGCTATTGGTATGAATCAAAATACCAGTGATTAATGTTGGTAAAAGTCGTCAAACCTTGGGCCCCTTTCACACTTCATCTTCATGTGAAACATAAAATTCACGTGCAGATCGAGAGTCGCCATTTTTATATGTAAACAAACTGCACTACCTAACTTTACGGGGCTGTTGATTATGTTTTAATAGAATATCAGAGGGAAGGAAGTAACAATATTTATAGTAAAATGTACGAGTAATTTTTTGAATCGAATATTTGTACAGAATGCGTTCGGAAATTAGATTAACCAGTCCAAAACTGAGCATGTTTTTGTGCACCGTAAATGGCAACTTTTTAACACGTACGAAACTGTGGCTCTCAGGTCGTTCCATCCGAAATTGTTTTTGAAACGGAGTTACAGATCTGCAGCTACAAATTAATGCATAATGCATGTAATGTAACCTCTGACATTAATATGATAATGACAAGATTCCAGATGTTTAGATAATTTTAATCTACGAAAAATTACTTGTTGTATTACCCCTTTATCTGAGAGACATGAAAACCCCGTAAATAGCAAAAAGTTGACCTTTGACGCATACATGCAGAAAAAGAATTGTGTGATTTTAATCCATGAGAAACTACTGTTCCAAACACTACTCGCATTTGAACTGTGATGTCTCCATCAAAATTTAAAACTAAGAAAAAGAAAGGTAGGTACTCGTAAATTTGCGGAATGCTTGAAATGAACAAGAAAAATAAATTTCTTCATAAAAACATTACCGGCAGAAGAATAGAGTGCGCACTATAGCAGTTGGATGCAGCCACTTCCTTTCAAAATAGGCAATATACTCTATCACTTTTAAGAAAAACATTACTGACGCATTTTGTTGAAAACGAAGCGTAGTTAGGGGGAATAACCCGTACTGGCGTACTACTTTTGGTGGCGTAGTAATACGAATATATGGTATATAACAATATGTTGATAGATGTCAGACGATAGATGATAGACTTATGACGTTAGACGTTAGACGATTTACTACAAAGAAAAAAAATAGAGAAATAATATTGTAAATAAACTAATTCAAAAAACACACTAATTCATCGTAGCAAATATATGTTAACAATGATGAAATGTATGACTATCAGATATATCAGTATAATCTAATTCAATTAATCATAATAAGATATGCATCTAGTTATATAAATCTGAAATGCCCTAGCAAAGTTTGGCTAATGTAACGACAAATGTAAACAAAGAGGCATAATTCTAGACAACTACAATGATATTATACATGTTGCAAATGGAGTTACCTCCCGTAATATATCAATTATAAATCTAACACAATCCAGCGAAGTTGCACACATGCCTCATAATTACACATAACTACCTTCATATAGACTTATCAATGTATCATTAATAATGACCTTGAAATATCCATGCATATATGCATCAATAGTAACTTTATACCTACACTAAAGTATGAAAATTATCAAATGTACTATAATTCTACTGCACAATGCACATATGCATTGGAAAACATTCTAACAATATACACGCTATAACACTCACCAATTAAGTAGTTTCCTCCAGTGAAAATTCAGTACAAAGTGATCATAGTCATGAGCCCGCCTCACACTATAAATTTCACGGACTCTACACACAAAAATATTGAGCTCAAACACTGATGGCATCACAGCATAGATATGACTAATTGCAGTACTGGCGGTAACAACCAGCATAGGTATGACTAATTGCAGTATTGGCGGTAACAGACTATATTAGATCGGTGGCACGTTCAGGTCGCACAGATTCGATATTAACAAGAAGAGCATTCTGCTTTACTAGTACAGGGGCAATTTAATCCAGACGTCGCCAGGTTACATCGAACTCTCCAGAAAAATACGTCGGGGTTTACGCCAAAATCTCTCGACTTGTTAGAGAAGGCCACTACCATTTCGGCAGCCAACGTTCGGAGCCTGTTTCATGTTTCATTCATTTTCTATGTTGAATCAGCTGTTTGTGTACCATGTGACCTTTATGTGTACTGATGTGTATGACGTCACGTTTTCTGTGTTCTTGAATAAATGTTAGAAATGGACGCACGTGTTTTCTTGGTGCTCGTCTAAACATGGTGTCAGAAGCGGCTCTTCAGTGAAATTAAACCCACAGTTACTAGCTGCAGAACTGTAGCTCCACGGAAAATTCGGGTTGACGGACCGTGGAGCTACAGGTCCACCCATATACAAAACTGTATATTTATTGCGCACAAAAAGTTGCGCGCGGTTTTGGACTTATTAAGCTAATTTTAGGACATATTCTGTAAATATTTTCATACCAAAAAAATCCTGAGAAAATTTACTACTGATTTGCCTCTTTACTTGTCCCAAACGTTTTCCTTAGCACCCTAACCGGCCTCGGAAATTGAGTATGCTAAATTCACGTCGGGATCAAGAGTCGCCATTTTTACCTGTAAACAAACCACACCATTTCACTTTACGGGGTCGGTGAGAGTGTTTAAAAGATATTCAGAGGCAAGTTAAGTAAAGACATGTTAAGTAAAATGTCTCAGGAATTTTTTGGTATTGAGATTTTCACAGAATATATATCTTAATTAGGTTAATAAGTCCAAAACCGCGCGCAACTTTTTTTGCGCAATAAATATACAGTTTTTTTTTATATGGGTGGACCTGTAGCTCCACGGTCCGTCAACCCGAATTTTCCGTGGAGCTACGGTTCTGCAGCTACACAGTTACTATCTCAGAGCTAGCGGAAACGGAATTATGCCTCTGTTCAACCCCCCTGAAAGTTTTAACTTCAGCAACCCAACGGAATGGCTTGACTGGAGGGAACGATTTTCGCGCTTCAGAATGGCGTCGAAATTGTACAAGGACAATCCTGAGGTCCAGATCAGCGCCCTCATCTACGCAATGGGTACGGAGGCTGAACACATTTTTAAGTCCTTCCAATTTGCTGATGACGAGGATAAGAAGAAGTTCGAAAAAGTATTTGAGAAATTTGACGAGTACTTCGTTCCAAAGAGAAATACTATTCACGAGCGAGCCAGATTTCATCAGCGTGCACAACAACCTGGTGAGTCAGTAGAAACTTTTGTAAGAACTCTCCACGAAATTTCTGAACATTGTGACTTTCCTGACAAGAAAGAGCAAATTCGAGATAGATTGGTGATTGGAATAATGGACAAAGAACTCTCAGAAAAATTGCAGCTCAGATCAGATCTGACACTCGAGAAAGCAGTCGAAACTGCGCGGCAATCAGAAATGGTGAAATCACAGATCAAGGACCAGAGTGTGTCAGCTACAAACGTGGAGGCAGTTCGCAAGCACAGCGCTACAGGTCAGACTCCGCAGAGCAATAACAGCCGAGGCAGAGGTCAAGGTCGTGGACACAGATACACACATAGCCGTGGCAGAGGTAACCATCACAGGAGACAAGGCCAAGGGAAATGCAACAAGTGTAACCTACACCATGCAAGGGACAATTGTTTTGCTAGAGGCAAACAGTGCAGACGGTGTCACCAATATGATCACTTCGCTGTGTGTTGTAGCCAGAGTAGCATAGCAGAGATAGTGCAATCCGAGCCGGAAGAACCATATGAGGAAACAGGATTTCTTGGATCTGTCACAACCTGTAATGACGATGAAGCAGCGTGGAAAATAAATCTGAAAATCTGTGGAAAAACTGTAACATTTAAGATCGACTCAGGAGCGGACACCTCAGTTATGGGTGAACCAACTTACCATGCACTTCAAAACCGACCAAAACTGGAATCTGCAAACACAGCTTTATTCGGACCAGGAGGACGTATCAATTGTCTTGGAGTATTTACAGCTGAGACCAGCTGCAAGGGCAAAAACTTTGTATTTCCAATCCATGTTATCAAAGGAACAAGTAATTTGTTAGGACGATCAGCTGCATACAAGTTTGGATTAATTCAGAAAATTGACAGTATTGAACCAAGTTTGTTTGGAAGTTTTGGACTTGTAAAGTGTGAGCCTGTCAGAATCACACTAACTGAAGGTGCAAAGGCATACTGTCTAACTACTGCTCGTCGTATTGCATTCCCACTGATGCCAAAGGTAGAAGCGGAATTGAACAGATTAGAGAAGGAGGGCATCATCGAAAAAGTGGAGAAACCAACGGATTGGTGTGCTCCTATGGTGCCAGTGTTAAAGAAGAATGGAAATGTGAGAATTTGTATAGATCTCATGAAGCTTAATGAAGCCGTGAAAAGAGAACATTTCATGCTTCCAAATCTTGATGATATTTTTCCGAGATTAGCAGGATCAACATTGTTCTCCAAACTCGACGCATCAAGTGGATTTTATCAGATTCCTTTGCATCCAGACAGCTGCGAATTGACAACATTCATAACCCCGATGGGACGTTACTGCTTTAAACGAGTACCATTTGGAATTACATCCGCCCAAGAAATCTTCCAGCGCAAGATGACTGATTTACTGCGTGGAATTGAGGGAGTGGAAGTTATCATTGACGACATCCTGATTCACGGAAAAACACGCAAGGAACATGACAGGAGGCTTGACACAGAGTTGCGCAGAATTCATGATAAAGGACTGAAATTGAAACGGGAAAAATGTGAATTCCGTAAGATTGAGATAGAATACTTTGGACACAACATTTCATCTGAAGGTATCCAACCAAGTAGCAGCCGAGTTGATGCCATTAGACAGATTGAAACTCCGACCAACCTTACCGAACTACGCAGATTCATTGGTATGGTGAACTACCTAGGACGATTCATCCCTGATCTAGCCTCAGTAATCAGCCCAATGACAGACCTA
>WFKH01011581.1:53374974-53400922 GCA_016163765.1 Magallana hongkongensis | reverse complement strand
GGCGATTCCCCAAACTTGTTTTGTTTTCTGTATTTCGTCTTTGATAAATGATATTATACATGTTGCAAATGGAGTTACCTCCCGTAATATATCAATTATAAATCTAACACAATCCAGCGAAGTTGCACACATGCCTCATAATTACACATAACTACCTCCATATAGACTTATCATTGTATCATTAATAATGACCTTGAAATATCCTTGCATATATGCATCAATAGTAACTTTATACGTACACTAAAGTATGAAAATTATCAAATGTACTATAATTCTACTGCACAATGCACATATGCATTGGAAAACATTCTTACAATATACACGCTATAACACTCACCAATTAAGTAGTTTCCTCCAGTGAAAATTCAGTACAGAGTGATCATAGTCATGAGCCCGCCTCACACTATAAATTTCAAGGACTCTACACACAAAAATATTGAGCTCAAAAACTGATGACATCACAGCATAGATATGACTAATTGCAGTACTGGCGGTAACAACCAGCATAGGTATGACTAATTGCAGTATTGGCGGTAACAGACTATATTAGATCGGTGGCACGTTCAGGTCGCACAGATTCGATATTAACAAGAAGAGCATTCTGCTTTACTAGTACAGGGGCAATTTAATCCAGACGTCGCCAGGTTATATCGAACACTCCAGAAAAATACGTCGGGGTTTACGCCAAAATCTCTCGACTTGTTAGAGAAGGCCACTACAATATCGGCAGCCAACGTTCGGAGCCAAAACGTTAGAGGTCGAACAGGATACTCGGGACGACCAGACTATTATCGCGCACGTAGAGGCGGACGTAATTTCTTTCCATCTTCTGGATTTTACCGTGATAGACAGAATAAAAGTGTTTCCAACGCTCAATCCGGTGCAAACTTGCGTCCGACGCACGATTAGTTCAAGCACAGATATATATGCATGGTAACAGTTCTACAGTATATGGTTGTTTTTATTTACTGTATATCATATGTAGGCCTATATAACTGTGCATATTTACATAGGCCATATTTGTACATTACATGCTGTATATCATGTTGGTTCTCAGAATTCTTTTATATTTCCACACATTTTACATGTTATTGTAGATGTCTGCTTTATCAAAGCATATTGATGCTTGGTCAAGATTGCCTGTGTCTGGCACTGTTTAGAATGGGTAAAGAATGGTATTCAAATCCCTTTCACTGTAACTCCTGACGTTAGAAAGTTTGATAACCACATTTTGTCTAAAGGTCAAAATATTTTCATTGATGAAAAAGTAACAGAACTTTCCTGTAAAGGCTACATATCTCATGTAAATTACACCCCAACCTGTGTGTCCCCTATTGGTTGTGTGTCTAAAAAAGGGGGAAAGTTAAGACTTATCACTGACCTGAGATATGTAAATACTTGTTGTGAGACCCCTAAGTTTAGATATGAAGATATTAGTACTTTACCACAAATAGTTCAAAATTGTGATAAGCTTGTTACCTTGGATCTTAAAGATGGTTTTTATCATGTACATATTCATGAGGATTACAGGAAGTATTTAGGTTTTTTTTTAGAAAAACAAATATTATGTATGGAATGTACTACCCTTTGGTTTACAGTGTAGTCCTTACTATTTTTGTAAAATATTACGCCCTGTTATAGAATACTTGAGGGGCTGTAACATTCGTCTTTTGGCATATGTTGATGATATTTTAATTTGTGCACCTGATGTATCAATATTCAAACATGTAAAGCATGTGTTAGACACTCTAACTTCATAAGGTTTTCAAATTAATCATGAGAAGTCTTGTCTTGAACCTGGACATGTTCAAGATTACTTAGGATATGTGATTGACACTTCTGGGGAATCAGTGATCCTTAAGGTTCCTAAGACACGAATTAAGAAAATAAGGTCTGATATTCGCCGTGCTCTGTCAAAAGAAACTATACGAGCCAGGACACTTGCTCGCATAATTGGACATTGCGTGGCCACAACAAAAGCAGTGTTACTAGGAAAATTAAAACTACGATCGGCCTACCGACTTCTACATACAAAATCGTCGTGGGATTCACTGTTGCCTTGGTCAGCTGCAGCAAAATCCGATTTTCTATGGTGGAGAGACGCATTTGACAATTAGAACGGATGTATCCTCCTGCCAAAACCCATCGACGCACAGCTAATAACGGATGCCTTCCAGGTTGGCTGGGGGTGCCATTCTAAACGACAAAGAAGCTCAAGGATTTTGGGACAGTGCAATAGGAAGCAAACACTCAAATCATCGGGAGATGTGGGCTGTTCTCATGGCATTGGTAGCATTCAGGGACTATGTAACTGGGAAAACTATTCAAGTGGTGTCAGACAACATTTCAACCATAGCTTACTTGAACCATATGGGCGGACCAAGCCACGAATTAAATCAGATAGCAAATGCAATATGGACAGAGGCTATAAACAATCACGTATCCATTACTTGTTGTCACATAGCAGGAAAAAACAATATAGCATCAGATCGCCTAAGTCGCCTGAACGACAAGTACGAGTGGCAACTCCACCCAGAATTATTCAACTTCTTGGACGCAATGTGGGGTCCTCACACCATAGATCGATTTGCATCTCTCACAACAGCTCAAACAGACGTCTTCAATACTCGGTATTATCATCCAAGATCCTCAGGTGTAAACGCTCTGGCCCAGCAAGATTGGACACTTCACAACAATTTTGTAAATGCACCATTTCGCCTTATACCAGAAATATTGGACATTCTTCATGTTCAAAAAGCAGACGCAACCATAATCGCACCAAAATGGTCGGCTCAACCATGGTTCCATCGTCTATGCAAGGCAACAATATGTCCATCGATAAGGATACCAATCACAAAGCTATACTCTGCGCATGGGGTCGAGCAGAACCACTCCAGAACAAAAAGTGGAAACTATATGTTTGGAGAGTATCTGGAAAAAGACTTTAACAGAACAGCAGTGGGAAGAAAAGAGTATTAACTTGTACAAGAATTACTTAACTCAACAGTTGATGTGTACAATATGTATATTAGTCAGTTTTATGACTTTTGTATAACTAAAGGAAAAGAATTTCCGCCTGAACAGTCAAACATTGTTGTATCTTCCTTACAATCTTTGGCGGAGACTTCAAATAGACCAAAGTCAAAGCTTAACTGTGCAACAGCAGCAATAAACAGTCTTTATGATGCTTTTGGTATACCCAGCCCTGCAAGGTCTGACAATGTCAAGCATATGGTAGAAGCCTTAGTTCGCGCATTTACAACAGCACCTGTGAAAAAGTCTTGTGTACCTCCTATCCGTAACTTCAATGATCTATTTTTGTCTTGGTCTGATAATAGTGAACTCTAAATCAAAGACCTGCGATTGAAAACTATAACTGTTACATTGCTTAGTCTTTCCGCAATGCTAAGACCATCTGACATTGCTCCTAGGTCAATTTCTGTCGGGGACAAATCAGGGAAACAGCAAAATAATATTTTTTCTGTGGATCAAGTGATTTTCAATGGTAAACATTCGCCGGTTTTGGTTCCGGTTTTTATACACGAAACCTATCGGTGGTTATTTGTGCGTTTGAGACGCTTGAATTGTTTCGGTTATTTATATCCGTATTATTGCTGGCTATGCCTCAGCGTTATTCGGTTCCCTTTTGTTGTAATTATGGTGGGCATCAGTTTCCGAAAGATAAGCAACGTCGTTTTCAATGGAGGGTTGCCATGAAACGCCTAGATCCACTAACCAAAAAACTCTGGAAACCGAATGACAGAGACGTTGTCTGTCACCTGCATTTTGTTGCCAGTGATTACAAGGACACCTCAGGTTAGAAAACGTATATATATTGACTTAACGTTGTTTGTTAGTTGTTAATATTTTGTTGTTTTTAACAGTAAGACGATTATGCACATAAATTAATGCATAATGCTCTATACTGAGGCATCGTACGGTGGGAAAAAAGGGGGGGGGGGTTACTCTGTATATGTAGCACGGTTCATTGCACAATAGTTATTCTGTTTTTCAATCGCTTAATCAAGATAAAAATTTTCTTATATGGTTTTAAAAGTAATGAAACACTGCCAATGAATGACAATTTTCTTCTATTATTTAGCATACAAGTGTTCACAATATGTTAGTAGTTGTTTATATTTTTAGTTTATTGTTATATTTACATAGTTCGCGTTGCTTTGTGTTATTTTTTATTTATTTCAGTGCAGCATGAATTTGCCAACAAAAGATTCAATGAAGATAAGTTAAAACCTTTTTTTCATTATCTTGATGAACTGGACAGATGTACATGTATTCTTACTTAAAACTCTTTTTTAAATTTATTATTTAGACTATCCAACTAGTAGATTATCAATATGCATTATCACTGATGTATTTCATATTTATCAATCATAATATGCCAAATATATTTATATTATTTTTAAACAGCTGATCACCTCCATCTAAAAGATGATGCAGTGCCCTCTATTCTTGTTCTTGATGATGAGCCCCCTACTCCAAGCACAAGGCTACAAAGACTGTCTCGGAGGAAGCAAGAATTTGATGAGCCAGACCTTGTAGCCATCGATGTACAGCAGGAAGTTGTCATAGAAGAAAAAGAGGAAGCACCATCACCGCCACAAGCAACCCCAGTACCAGATTCTAACATTAAGAATCCTTTTTCAAAAAAATGCTCTATTGAGAATTTTAAGGACAACCCGGATGCCATTTCGTACTACACAGGTTTCAGTGATTATGACCAGTTCATGACATTTTTTTATTGTCTTGGTCCATTCGTAGATGAGCTTGATTACAAATGTTCTGTACTTGAATCAAAGGACCAGCTTTTTCTTACCTTAATGAAATTAAGACAGGCCAAAGAAGACCTTGAATTGTCTCTGGTTTTTTTTCAAGTTTCCACATCTACAGTTTCAAGAATTGTCATAACGTGGATAAATTTTTTGTATTTTCAACTGAAAGAACTAAATTTCTGGCCCTCTGAAGATATTGTACAAGATTTTATGCCCGTTAATTTTGCTGAAAAATTTCCCAGTACAAGAGTAATATTAGATGCTACAGAAATCCCCATACAAAAGCCATCTGATGTAAATTCTCAGTCTGTTACTTGGTCCAATTACAAACATTGAAACACCATCAAAGCAATGATTGGTGTTACTCCTAGCGGTGCAGTCTCTTATGTTTCAGATGCGTATGGAGGATCAGCAAGTGACAGGATGATCATTGAAAGATCAGAGTTGTTAAACAAGGGTATGTTTAAAAAAGGGGACAGCATCATGGCTGATAGAGGAATTATGGTGCAAGATCTTTTTGCAAATAATGATGTTCAAGTGAACACCCCAACTTTTTTGAAAGGAAAGTCTCAGCTTGATGCCCATGAGGTTCATGATCGTCGTGTGGCATCCAAGCGTATACACGTTGAGAGAGTGATAGGTCTGGTCAAAAGGCACAAAATTCTTAAAGGTGAACTAAGTCATAGCAAGCTGCAGCTTGGGTCATGTATTATATTTGTATGTTTTGTTTTGAGTAACTTCAGAAACTGTATTGTTGACAAATTTGCATAATGGTTTCATGGAACTTATTAATATTTGTTTGATCTAGTGCGAAGAATTGACTATGAAATAAATGTAAAATGCTTTCAAAATTTTCTATGGTAATGAAATGAAAAATGGAAACCATTATCCTTTACATAGATATTTATTAAATTTTTAAGCTTATTTTTAAGATATTAAACAATCATTGATAGGGTCTGATACATGTATGTAAATACAAGTACATCTCTCTCTCTCTCTCTCTCTCTCTCTCTCTCTATATATATATATATATATTTATGTGTGTGTGTGCACAAATGCTCTAATAGGAACACAAAATTTCACCATGTCGAAAAACCTTAAAAACATTTCTAATACACAAAGGTTCCTTTTGCAAATACTGGAACTTAGCACATACCATGCAAGTTGAATCATACATTATAATCCATATATTTAAAGAGCAGATATAATTTTTCAGCAGTTATTGTTTTGAAAAAGTTAATCATTGAATTTCAGCCCATATATTGAAAATGGAAAATGACAATTACTGACATGTTGTATATAAAACAATAGGTTCAATTTCCTACACAATGGCACATGAAGTTATACAATGTAAATGTGTTTCGTACATCGTTATTACATATTTATAGTTTCAATCAATATGACCATCGATTGAAATCTATCACAAAGAGTGAGTTTCTGTTTCTTCATAATTATTACCATGGTAATAGAATTGTGAGATGTAGCATTTGACTTAGAGTTGCAACCTTACGCCTTCATATAGATTACTAACTGAAACATTAAAATAGCAAACAAAGCAATAATACAGCAGCACATGACCAAAATTGAAAAACAAATCAAACAGTCCTGTACATTGTCATCTGGTTACAATCTTCTAACATGAAAATGATGAAATACATGTACTTGTTTCCTGGTGGCATTGTAAAAAATATGGTTAGCTTATAAAAATCAATACTTCGCAATTCAAGAATTCCCTGAGAATTTTGCATACAACTTTGACGCAACGAATGGTCGGTACCACTTTTTATAAAACAGATCTAGTTTGGGAACCAAACAAAACTTACAATAGTCCTGGTCCAATTCAATTTTTTCCACAAACAAAGATTTAAATGTGTAAACTACAAAATAACAAAATTGCCACCCAGTAATAAGTAATTGGCCTTGAATTTGATCATAATAATTTGATGATTTTTTAAGTTGAATGACCCAATTTTTTTCCTCTAAATACCCAAAATATTTCAGGCACTTTGATTCAATATTTACATTTCGTCCCAAGTAAGGGCATTTCACTTTAACAATATGCATATCATCAATCACTCCATCGGGTGAAGCACCAAGAAATGGCTTAGCTCTGTAAATGAAGAAGCCACATCCATTAACTTTTAGTTTGTATTTAGATTCAAAACATTTTATAGCTTTCCGCTCATAATTTTTCCCATGTAATTTAGCTACGGAGTTAATCTGCTTTGATGAAAATATTGTTTCACACAGCTTTACCTTGTTTCGTTTGTCCGTCATATGGGTTATCTGTCCAAAGCTTGAAGCAGTTAATCGCCACGTCCTCTCCCCGAACCATTTCTTGTTAGCTGACTGCCCCCGTGTTGCAACTTCTATCTTCTTTATCTCCAGATCATTCACCTGCGAAATACAATTTTATACATTTTGATTTATACACAAGTAAGTTTTGAGTATTTTTACTGTTTCTCAAAACACAGTGACCAATTTGTCTCTGTTTATCATTATGTTCTAATTTACAAAGTGTGAAAGACATGAAATTTCAAATTAACTGCTTAGCACATGTACCTTTAAGATTTTTTATGAACAATTTACAAAGTGTGAAAGAAATGAAATTTCAAATTAACTGCTTAGCACATGCACCTTAATTGCTTCATCATACTCAGTAAAAGGAAGTAAGAGATAGTCATGATCATGAACTGCAGACTAAAAAAGAAAGATGAAATCAAGATTTCTCCTGATGCATAATAAGAAACACAAAATTCCACTTTATTTAATATGCAATCAAATTCCTCTGTTAAAAATAATCTATACAAAGTGTTTTCACTTTATTCATTTACCTTCCAATCAGCTTTTTTGAATAAGTAGCGATAGGCAATATTAGCTGATGATTTTGCTGTATAATTAACTAAGATGTTCAAGACCCTATCCTCAAAACCCTCCATATTCTTCCTCTTCTCTGGGCGGGGATCATCTAATATGTTTTCTGATTTCCGTTTTCTTGAAAGATTTTCTACCTTTACTGGTGATCCTTAAAAAATAGAATTTTCATTATTGAAACATTATAAGATCACAATGCATTCTTCAAAGTCATACGGAATGAAGCTTTATCATATTCTTGGGACTACAATAACATATTGAAGACTATTAAACATGTAGCTTTCAAAAATAACCTATCAACATGTAAATAGCTGTAAACCTTTATGCGAAGTCTTTGGTTTATTGAACATCATCAAACTTTCGGTGCACGTCTTCTCAATGCCAGTAAGTTCCCCAAGCCCAATAAACATCTCCAACATAACCATGACTGCTGCTAAATGTTTACACGTTCCGTTTGGGCCTTTCCCTGCTGGATATTCACAGTGTGAGCTTAAAATATCACCCGATTGCTTTTCCAATCTAATCTTGTAGTTGTATGTCACCTGGATGATAAAGATTACATACATGGTATTTGCCCAAAACATAAATTTCAAAATGGACTTTCTGTCTGAAATAAAATACTTAATATCAAGACTTAAAATATTACAGGCATGGATTAAATCTCTCACTGATGCTACATGTACATGTATATAAAACTGACCTTATTTTTCATTGCTGCACTGACTATTCCAGTAAAGAATATCTCATTCTTGATGAGCACTGAACATGCAAGTATTCTCTTAGAATCATACAGCAATTCACCATTCTTTATGGCCTTTATGTTTCTTGCAGAATCATTATCACCTACAAAAACATACATATTGAAATAATTAAAAATGCATTGAAAACTTAACATAAGAGAAATAGATAAAAATTAAAATAAATATAATTTGTTAAAACCTGTCAAGAAGACACAATATGAATTGACTGGATAATATAAATTTAGTATTATGCGCATTATTGTGTATTATATATTCAAATTTATGAAACCTGCAAGGCGGTGAAGAAAGTATGCTTCAGTTTGATCCCTTGTCACAGTTGGTAAAAGTCCCTGGTGATCTGGCTTCAATTGTTGAAAGCCAGTTGATGGCCAGTTCACATCCAGAGGTTCTGGTAGAAGAACAGGCGGTGGCAAGAAGTTCTTGTTTCTGTCATATGACTCGAGCCTGAATGGAAAATATTGGTGGAATTTAGAATTAATCAAAACACAGAAAGTTGGATTAAATGACAGTTGGGAAGGAAGGAAGGAAGGAGTGCAAAAGAATGAATGAAAATTAAAATGTCTGATATTTACCTTATTTATTAACTCAGAATAATGAATGATACTGATTCTTACTCGTTTCATTTTAAGTTAACTGTCCACATTTCTTTTAATATAAAGTAAAATCTGATCCATCGCTCATTGAAACATTAATGATAAATTTGATTGTATTGATTTTATAATAGTGATTATTTATAGTTTCCAACCTTCAAGCACTGCGCGGACCCAGAAAATTTTCCAGGTGAAGGGGTTGGGGGGGGGGGGGTCCGAGTGATGTTCGTGTTTACCGGAGGGGTGGGTGAGTCCGAGGCCTTTTTCAGTAACTTTACTAAGTGAATTAAAGATGTTTTAACCTGGACCCCGGTCAGCCGAAAACTACATTGCTTCATAAGATGCAGATGCCGTACATCATATTCAATGCGCAGTTCGATTGCAAATAAATATTCAATATCATACCAGAAACTATAATTTTTGGTGTTTATGATATAAAACCTGAGGTAAAAATACTATTACAGTACAGTTCAATCAAATATATATAGGAAAACCAAATGATGACTTGCTTATGACAAGGTGTATGTCACTTGTATTTGTTACGTGCAAAACAATGGACGAACATTGTTTTGTATTTTAATTGGAAATTTTCTATGAATAAATTATTTTTGTGTGGAAATATTGATCTCAAGAGTGTACCTTTCAATCAGGTCAGTCTTTCTCCCGTGCGTAGCTGCATCCCTTTGTATCAATTCATTTTTTAACTGAGGAACCGTCCAAGTGATGTATCGCGACGCCATCGTTTTGACTGGATTCAAACGCACAGCTAACCATCGAAAGAAATCAAGCGTCTCGCGGTGAATGTTTACCATTGTGATGGTAGTATGACCATTAGTTTCTTTGGCATTAAAAATGACACTCATCGGGATGGATTCGAGGTTGATATACCACCCCACACAAATCCAAAATTGGACCCAGTTATTACTCTAAGAAATTACATTGACAAAACTGCACAGTGGCGTGCTGCAGGTTTAAATGCAGGTTTTCTCAGCTTGAAATCCCCTCATGTAGCCATTGAATCAACAACTGTTGGTGATTAAATAGGTGTTACATTCTATGCATAATTAAATAATAACATGTATTAAACTAATGATGCATACATTATCATGTATAGTGGTTATCAAGTGGTGGTATACATATTTGATCATAACTTTGTTTTCGTTATGGGTGATGCATTTTATTTCATTTTTATTTTAAAATTACTTGTATCTTGTTTTTTTTCTCACTATTTTGGCATTTTGTTATAATAAATACATTTTCAACTGTAAGCGGGTTACTCCTCTTTAACCTAGATTTAGTTAAAGCGTAGTTAGGGGGAATAACCCGTCCTGGCGTACTACTTTTGGTGGCGTAGTAATACGCCACCATATTCAGTTCTTTACTTTGCGCTAATTTCTATCGCATCTTGTGAATTTAGTGTTATACCACAATTAGCATTGTTATTCTGTTGATGCAGCTCAAGTAGAGAACATGGCATTTTGTTATAATAAATACATTTTCAACTGCAAGCGGGTTATTCCTCTTTAACGTAGATTTAGTTAAATCTGTCATCAGACCATTAAAGGCATATTGACATAAGCCATGTTTTTTTGACAGGAAAGATATATTTCGGTGAGTTTTCATTAATGCGATCATTTGTTATTGACTATCACACTGTCTTAGTGCTTCATCGCCGCCTTAGAAAAATGTTCTGGGTTTTTTTTCATTTTTATCATATTTGAATAAGAAATGTAAGGAAGAATGTTAAATTTTGAAGATTGAATTTGGTGCCCAGAAAAGCGATGTAGGCAGTGGTCTTGAGACTATGACGCGCTGTCAGGTAACAATGTGTGAACTAAATGATGAAGTGGTACATTTCATTTTTCAATAGCATTGATGATTACTCATAGGGATTGCTGCAACATCTGCAGTTGTACATGATGTTTTAGTCACGACTTCATTCACAACACATGACATAAATATCGTTGATTAATGAGTGTCGGCGTTTAATTATGACGTATTATTCGGATAATCAACAAACTTTAAGTTTACTAGCTATCTTTTTTTTCACATTTCTGGAAAAAATCTTGTTTAGAGAGAGATTGTTTTGGCAGTGAAAATGTTTTTGTTAAGTTTCAGTTTGATAACAATAAGATGTTTGGTATTTGGGATTTCAGATTCCATTCCCGGAAAAGGACAAACACTTCAACAAGGTATGTGTGGTTTTTAATAAAGTATTTCTTAGTTCTACACACAATTTTCATCTGCATTGAATGAAACAAAACCACCCTGAATTGTAAGTTTATTAAGTAATAATATATGAGCGATAGTATAAGATTGTTGGAGTAAAGCTGTATTGTAAAATTGATGCATTTTATGAAACTTTTGAATTTCGCGTCCGTTCATTTGACAAGTTACACATTTTTTAACATATAGATATTACGGTGTCAAATTATATATATATTCTGGTATTTCTACAATTTAGAATCCTTTTCAGGATTTCCACCGCCAACAGATGTTATTCACAATAAGGTGACCGATGCTTTATGTGCATTTTGTCAGAATTATTTTCTAAAAGGAATGGATCCAACGACTTGCCAACATAAGTTATGTGCCAGCTCTTTTAACCATGGACAACAGCCAAATGTTCAAATACCAGATAATTTGTTACCTGATTAATATGCAAATTCAGATAATGTATATAGTGGTTATTGATGCTTTGACAAGTAATGAAATAAATTGTAAATATTGCATGTAGGTACCTTCTTGACTGAAGTTTTTTTTTTTTTTTAATAAAAGTCTTTGGGACTTTTGTCTAATTCCATTATTTTTTTTTACTTTTTATGTTACTAGAACGGGAAAACTTTTATTAAATCCTGAGTGTTCTTTCATAATTACATGCATTATATAAAAAAATGACGAAAGGTGTCAGATAAGGCCAAAATTTACATGTAGGAGTTTAAGTTAATTATAACAAACAGGAAAACATTTTTATAATACCCTTAAATTAAAAGATGATGTTACAGTTTGTGACAGTAATACAGACATAATATAAAATTATGTCAAACAGAACCATTTGGATCTGAAAAGGCCATATTTTGAGTCAAAACACCCCTTTATCCCAGTGTAGCAATTTAGTACAATGTAAAATAATGTTATTTGATTCAACACACTTCTTTTAGCAAGGATTTGGAAACTGTCTACCTAAGGAACAATCTTTCAAATTAAAATTCGTTTAACGAAAGTTCTTCAGATGGGATGGGTAAAATGAAACGCTATAATAAATACTTCTATTATGACTGTGTTCTCTGGCCTTACCCGTGGTCCTTTTTCTTGTGGGTTTAACTGAATTGTCTGGCGAGTAAAGGAAGTTATCAGCTTTCTTACTGCCTTCTTATGCCCCGGCATAAAATGGCCGGGACATATACATGTAGTGTTACCTTGTTCCGTCCTTCTGTCATCATTCACTTTCCGATCATTATCTCAACATCCGTTGCAAACATTCAACTCAAATCTGATATATGGATGTGTCATATGAATATACAGCTTGAGTTTGAATTGTTTCTCTCCGATGATTTTTGACAGTCATCCCTCTTGTAATTTTAAAAATTGATAAATTCTCAGTTTTCGCTTTCTAACTTTTAAAGGGATGCATATGTAAAGCTGTTATTTCATATGTAGGTTATTTACTAAAAAATGCAGGACATGTTTGAATTTGGTTCTGGTCCAAAGATTTTTTGACAGAGTTATGTCTCTTGAACTTAAGAAAATCAAGTAATTTTCAGGGATATATAACTTCTTCTCATCAAAACAAACAAATGTTTGCATTTTCGAGGCGTTACGACACATTTAGTTCTCTATCTACTTTTACCAATTTTCTAGTGCACGTGTTGAAAAATCATTTTACATTCCTTAAAGTATCATGAAAATTATAAAAATCACGATATTTGAAGATAAACAAAATGATCAAGAAAATATAAACGTCTTAAATAATCCAGGTTTATTATATGTGAATAGCTTTTTAAAATTATCTTTCCTTTTATATGTTAAATAGAAACAAAAAAAATTTCTGATTCTTGTGTTCAGACTGCTCCTCTTTCCAAAAACTGAATGTCAGAAGTATGCTTAGCGAGAAATCGTTTTAAATGATATTCACCTTAGGCTGTTTCCCTTACTTTAAATGATTTCTAATGAAATTAAACATACCTGTCAATTAAGTAAAAATAAAATTAATAAAAGGGGAAAAACCCCAAGATTTCTTCATTGCGTTTTTATCTGTTTTACTAAAAATAAACTTACAAGAACGAAAAAAGATTTCCTGCGGAGAAATACAATGGGAAATGTTTTTATCTTTTCTACATTCGGAAGTACTAAAACAAAGCGTACAAAGTTTTAACGCATTCATCCGGGTACTTTTATGTCAAATACTCGAAGACCTTCTTATTTTTAAGCCATGTATCGAGACCTAGTAAACTGGGGGGGGGGGGGGGGTTCAAAGTGGAAATCTTGGGATTTTTTCATGTTATCGAATGAAACATTGTTGTTTATAAATACGATGTGATTTAAGAAAATACCGTATATCCCGTAATTTTTGCGATGATCTAGTATTTCGCGATCACTTTTACATCGCAAAATATTTAACAGGCAGAAATTTTATCCGGTATCGTTTGATATAAGAAACTTTTTAAATCGCATGTTAGGTATGGTCTATTTAAAACCAGAAATTCGTGTGTTTAAGAGCAGCTTTGGGAATTTTACTCGTCCTCTAGAATACCTGGTGGGCAATAAATGATACGTTTTATAGCCACTGATAGGATAGTTTTCTAGGAACTTTGTGCAAAACTAAATTTTTTTCTTGAAGATTTCTTCGGAGACAGTCTTAAAATTTTGGAAATGTTATAAAAAGTTCGGTCAATGTCAACGAAAGACATTTTTCCCTGTCTTGGACAAAAATTTCCTTCTGCTATATGGGGCGAAACCACATGTACGGCAAACTATAAGCCTCATGAGGCTGGACTTTGTCATTTCTGTTATTTAAAAATGGTCTACGCTACGTTTTTATATTGAGCCTATAGCTTGGAACTTTTAAAATCATTACTGTTCAAGAAGTCAAAAAATATCACTGCAGAAGCTTACAGTAGTTTATAAAGACCTCGTTTTCTTTAGAAATAGATTGAAGCTCTGACCGTGCAAATTGATAAAAAAAAAGGAATTTGAAAGATTGAATATCACACAATTATCACACAATTATCCTTTTAAAATATCAAATATGGGAAACGTTTGATAAATTGTTATTGATGTTATCAAAGCATATTTAGAGTATAAATATTTGCAACTGATTACTGGTAGTCTCGATTACCCAGATTATTTAAACGATTTCATTCACATGTAAAAGGGTGTAAATTGCGTGTTCTGTCTGAACGCTTCAGTCGGTTTAAAAATTAGTTTGTATATTCATTTGGTAGAAGTATATCTTAACTTTTGAAAGATTAAATAAGTTTTCAACAACTCCTCTTCTATCGTTGAGTTCACTTAATATCGGTGGTTTGATTCTTAAAATTGACCTAGATTTGAAAAGTAAATCAGGAATTAAGGCCATAACTTTCACTTTGCGCCCTTATGTCACAACGCAAATATAATGGACTAGTCAAAAATAGGAATACTACAGGAGTCAGTCCGCGGGCTATTTAAGATGCGAAACTTCAGATTCGTTTGTGTAGAGTGAAATTTGGAAAGCCCAGCAGTTGGACAGATGTCTGGTGGAGCAGATTGTGATCTTCGTCATTCTCTTATAAATTGGAAGAATAACCATAGTACCATGAAGCGCATTGAAGTGGTCAAAGTTTTCGTTTGAATGGAATGTTCTAAACTTTGTATCGAACGTCAATTGTTACATAAGACACGCTCATTTCTTTTTTAAAACTTCTCTTTTAAACTCTCCAATGTTGTACATAATAACTAAATGTATTTAGATAGTAATGAAAAAGATATAAACATTGTTTTAAATTTGTTTTTTATTTCAATTTTTACACATACGACCTTTTGCCTTTGAAGTGTAGTGTTACTTTTTAAGTAAATTAAGGGGGATGTGCGGCCATCTTGTACATTTGAGGATAAGAATGTAAACATTTCTGGAACTGGCTTGTTTCTGCCTGAAACTGGCCAAAAATGTTGCCAAAAGATATAAAAGCAATAAATATGAAGTCCTACATGTCATTATGTTTGAAAAGTATGCATACAAGAACAAGACAATGCCTTTTTAATCAATCAAAACAGCTGTCGAACTGCGCAGGTACAGACTTATTTTGAAGTTTTAAAAATTCTTTGTTAAGACAGTTTATTACAATTTGAAGTATCAACATCTGGAAAATTAAGCACTGTATAACAAGCAAAGTTGTTATAAAATTAGTTTCACATTACAGTATGTCAATTTGCATAAAAAATGGGTTCCTGTACAATTAAATTGAAACGGTATAATGAAATGCTATTTGCAAAACTTAACATAAACAAAAAGAGTCTCTGGGTGTCATAAGCTTTATGGAAGAAATGTCAATCTGAGTCGTCATTTTAATCAGGTTCCTCCAACAAATTGCAGACACTTCCCTTATGAGGGAGCTGGGAGTAGAAATCATGATGAACACGGGGAATTACATTTTTCTTGCACAAATCCATTAAGTCTTTGACTAAGGAAGAGTAAAGAGGTTTCAGATGATAATTTTTCATGTTCCTAAGTTTTGCCCCTCTTCGTCCACTTCGAATATCAATGAAATTATACTCTCGCTGACTGATTTCGTATTTGAAGAATATCTTGTTTGGCTCTTCCTTTCGATACTTGAACAGGTCGAGACCACTAGATTTTATCGACAGACCAATCAGGTAAATGAGTTGCAAGGCATTGTGGGCTACTACAAGTTTTAGTGTATACAGAGCGTAATGAAAATATATACCATTTTGAATTGTCCTTTGGAAACTCATTTTCAATGATTTTTCAGAATTTATAAGATAAATATGGTAAATTATGTCTGATCTTTTATTTCTATGTTCACATTTAAAAAATATTGCTTATGAGGCCTTATATCAACCTATTTAAATACCACATTGTCAAAGTTCAAAAGAGAGGTTTGTCCTTTTGAATTAGAAGCAGTGAGTACGTTTTTCACGTGATATCCCAGGTTTGGGACAACATTAGTAATATGCGCTTTGAAATTTTCTTCAGGACACTCATCAGAATACTTTGCGTACAAAATACTATATGCTACATAACTTGTGCTTCTGTATTTGTATGTTTGTGCATTTTTATCACCATGGCTATTTACGTATGTTAAAAATGTACAGTTACCTGTATTTATTTCTGGTGTACAATGATTAAGTCACCAATAATTAAACAATTATGCAGTTTTTTTCTTATCAAAATCTATTTGTACTTGTATGCGTATGTTTGCGATACTTTTGATACTGATCAATTTTTGAAGCAACAATTGATAAACTAAAACAACAGTATTTTTCAATGTGAGCATGGAACAATGTCTATGGTACGTAATCTTTCGTTTTTTACCTTTTAAAGTAAAAAACAAGTTGTACAAATTTTCCGACAAGCAATTAAATATTGGGTATAAAACAGACAAAAACCACGTGTGCCTGTTGAATCGTAAACACGTAGTAGACCGTCATGCTTAGCGACTCATTCACTGGATTGGAGAATCTGGTTGACGTTAATAGTGTCACATGTTAAATAATGCTATCCATATAAGGTAGTGTACCCGACCTGTTGAATGAATGAATATTATTCCATTTTATCATTGATCCATCTTCCGCTGCTTGCGCTGTTCCTGTTGCTTATACAATCATCTGTAAGCTCTTTGAAATTCAAAACATCCCTATTTCCCAACTCCTTCACTACATACCTAGGTGGGTTTACTTTAGCATTGCGGACACCAACCATCCAATCACTTGGGGAAAACATATCTGAATGTTTTGTTGACCTTTCAGTAGTTGCATGTACAGAATCTCCATCCATCTGTGAATGTCCTCTTTCAAAATAATTGTGTGTTATTTTTTGAATTGGGAAATTAACCACAGAGTAGAGACACATTCCACTAAATGGCAGATTTCTTTGTTGGCCAGTGCAACTATCTGAATAGTACACTAGTTCATCAATAGACCCAACACTTTTGTTGTAATCTAGGAGACAGGAAGCTATTTCACAACTTCCCCGATTTGCAAGGGTTTCCCACCACATATTACAAACAGTTTCTTTGGATACAAAGTCAAATATAGTAAAGTTGTAAGTTGCAAGTTTTCTGCTGAAGTACAGTTCATTAATTTGAGCCTTAGGGGTAACAATTACCTTCTGCATATCAAAGTTTATAGTTTTGATAATTTCATTTTCCATCGATCTTTGCTTATCTTCCTGTTTTTTCATTCTGGCTTCCTGCTTTCGTTGCTGATGCTTTTTAAATTCATTCCTATTTTCCTGTTTTTCTTTCTCAGACATTTTTCCATATGCATCACAAAATGAATATACATCCTTTTTGGGTTTATGAAACCCCAAGTTGAACTCTGTGGCAAAATTTTATCATAAAGCCAGAACTTGTGTGCATCCTTGTGGACCTCTTTGCATTTTTCTATGTAGAGATTGTACATTTTTCTAATGGAGAGAGAGCTGTCCAAATATTCTCTCTGGGTTGATTTTCTACAGTAATGTGATTCTGTTTTCGGAAAAGAACGAATGTGTTCCCTAATAGGATCTTTGTCCTTATCTGAAATGTTATTTTTTGGAACATGTTTCCCCCTATTATCACTGGAAGTGAAGGGGTTCTTTTTCTTGTTTAATGTATATGTTACTGTTTTTTCTCCAATGTCTAATATTCCTAAAAATGTCTTTTTGCACACCTCTACCTTACATTTATCTATAGGCAGATAGTAGTGAATGGTGTGTTTTCTTCTTGACTCTTCTTGTTCTTGACTCTTCTTCTGGTTTTTTTTTTGTTTTTTTTTTTATGTCTTTCTACGCTTTTCAGTCATAATTGCATTGCATCTTATGAAATCTCTTTGGCGATCGTATGATAGGTTCCAGTAACTTTGAAATATTTCTGATATCTTGTTGTCTGCAATTTTGTTCGAACATTTGTACTTGCATTTACAAGTTATTTCTTTTGGTGTTTTTTTTTCAGGAATTACACGGCTTTAATTGTTTGTATATTTCTTTCCTTTTTTGCGAAGCAGTTTTGTTTTGTTTCTTTTCCATTCAGACGGATTTCTTTGTTTTCTTCTAGATTTAACTTGATAAGGAACACCAGAGGAAGATTCATTAAGACTGTTGTTGTTATTTTCTTCATGTTTCTTTCCGTCTGCTTCTATACATGTATCGCTCTTCTTCTTTCTACATTTAGTTTTCCTTTCCCTTGAAGAGCTTGAACTGTCAGAGGAAGAATCATAAGTTAATCTTTTTCTCTTGTGTCTCTTTGGAGGTACATACTCATCCGAGGAATCATCAAATTGATCAGAACTACTGTCATGCTGAGTTTTAGATTTTAAAGTGACCTTGGTTGGGTACCTTCCAGTCCTCTGACTTTCTACACCTTGCGTACTATCAACTGACACAGAGTTTTCAGATTCTGACAAATTAATTTCATCGTTTCCTGCATTAACAGATGTGAGCTCAACTATAACTTCATTGCAGGGAATGCCACCAAGGGCACTTAGTATTTGGTCTAGTTGCTCTGCCGATAAAGAAGTATTCAGGCTTTCTGTGGTATTACTAGTATTGTGTATCTCCTTAATTGAAATTGTGTTATCATGTGCACCTTCTGCTATCTTGCTTTTTTGGTGAACAGTTGGCAATGTTTGTTTTTAGTGCCTTGGTTTGGAATTGTATTGTTTTTGACACCTTCAGTTACAACTGTGTTCTCTTCTGTACGCTCTAACACAACTGTCTCTTCTTGCGAGCCCTCTGTTGCTACTTCTTTTTTTTTTGTATGTCTGTTGTGTTCTCTTGGATACAGTCACTTACAATAGGGTTTTCCTTTGTGCCCTTTCTTACGGCTGCATTCTCTCGTGTGTCCTCTGTTATAACTGCGTTCTCTTGTGTGCCTCCAATTACGACTGCACTATATTGCGTATCAATGCTTTCAACAACATTTTCTTGCCTACCCTCTGTTTCAATTTGTTCTCCCTTGTACCATCTGTTACAACTGTGTTTTCTTGTGTGCTCTGTGTTACGTTTGCATCACCTTGTGTGCATTCTGCTTCACTGCGTTCTCTTTTGTAACATCTGTTAAAACTGTTTTCTTGTGTGCTCTGTGTTACGTTTGCATCCTCTGTGTGCATTCTGTTTCAACTGCGTTCTCCTTTGTACCATCTGTTACAACTGTGTTTCCTTGTGTGCTCTGTGTTACGTTTGCGTTCTCCTGCATACACTCTGTAATGGTCGTGTTTCCTTGTGTGTCCTCTAAACCAGCTGTATTCTTTTGTATCCCCTCTAAACCAACTTTGTTGTCTTGAGTTATCTCTAATAATATCATATTGTTTTGTGTATCCTTTGTTGACTCTGTGTTATCTTGGTTGTCATTTTTCGACACTGTGTTTTCTTTTGTGGTCTGAAGGCTAACTTGTGTGTCCTCAACCCTGTCTTGTGTGCATTGTTTTGACATACTTTTGTCTTGTTTATCTTTTGTTTGTAAAATATTGTTTTGGGAGTCTTTTGAAGACACAGTGCTGATTTGTGTTTCATCTGTTGATACTATGTTAAATAGTGTTTTCTCTGTTGACAATAAATTTTCTGTGGTGTTGCTTGTTGATTCTATAATGTCTTTTGTGACCTTTGTTGATACATTATTGTCTTTCTCACGTTTGTTGTTTTGTGTGCATCATCTTTTGCCACAATCTTTTCTTTTGTATAATTCAATGACTGTGCTCACTTTTGTAATTTCTAAGGATTTTTTATTACCCGTATAGATTTTCTTTTTCTTCTTTTGAACATGTTTATTTAAATTTTTTCGGTATTTTGCAAGGGTATATCATCGCTTTCTGAAATATCACTTTCCCCTTGGAAAGTTTGACATAGTATGAGATCCTCCTCACTGTCGAAATCTCTTTCAGGACCTGACATTTCAAAAATTTTGTGCAAGGTGACCAGACTCTACGTGTTCTTTAACTGCTTTGTTCCAATATTTTATCCTATCACAGAGTGAATCAAGTCTCATTTTGTCGTTAAGTACATGACTGGCCCACATCAACTTTATTTCAGTTGATATATAGGGTTGAAATACCTGTTCTCTTAGAGTTATACAAACAAAGGTATAATTGCTCAATACTATCTCTTGCTGAGCCTCCAATTCTCTCAAAACTACAGAAAGTCTTTGACAGTAGATACAATCTGTCATCTGAATGATGTTTTATGTGATAGATATGACCCTTTTGAAAAAATCAAAAATCATAACTTATAATGCTTTGATTTCATTCATTTCAAAATGCTTTCATTTGCAATTATTTCACAATTGCAATTATTATGAAGGGAAAATATATTATCATTTAAATTATTCTTTTAAAAAGCTTTCCTGTTAATTGTCTATTATAAACAATCTCTAAAGTAATTATAATTGCACTTACGACCTTTTTATATATTATAGTGTTTACAGGTACATTTAAATCAAATCCTTACGGTTCAGAACTTAATAATAGTCAAAATTCTTATACAAATACATTATAATTTTATTTGTGATTTTATATTTATGAAGTGTGCAAGGTATAATATAATAAAATAGAATATTTTTGCTCACCAATGTTGCTGCAGTCATACACGTCCGTCAATCTCTGGATTCCGACACGGACTGACTATTAAGCATGGTGTAGGCAAATAACTGGTTTATTGGATGCTTATTTCAGACAGATATTAATAAGAACATCACAATAATACCAAATATATACTAACATATAATTCAGAAATAGTTTTTAAATCCCTCAAAAGTTTTTAAAGGTCATAAGTGGTATATAAGACCTACTGCTGCAGATAACTTAAGTAGTTTCTGTAATTGAAATTGTCGTATGTGCCACTTATAACCTTTTGCTTCTGTAGAAAATGGAGTTAGGACTTTATTCTTATTACAAAAAATAAACTATTTTCACATACGACAAAATTGTACTTGGTATTCCTCATTAACAAATGCAGCTACAGTTACGACCTTTTGGCATGTGATAGATATGACCAATCAAATAGGGATATTGCTAAAAACCTATTTTGGGTAGTATCTACCACATACGACCATTTGCTTCTATGGCGACGATTTAGGGTTTCAATTTTAGCCAAAACTTTGTTATTGGTCTTTTGCTGGGACTTACGGGAAGGACCAGGAGTGTTAGTGGAAAGCAGTATTTTCCTCATTCCATCATTACCAAGGGGTGTTTGGGTCAGCCCGACCTGAAGGGAGTAATTTAGAGCTGCTGGTTTTCTACCAGGTGCACTGGTCTCTACTTCCGTGAAGAGATTGTGTCTCTTAGACGTGAAGGGATACACGCCGCACTTGAGCCCCATCCTTGTGGCAAGCCCTCGCCTTTCCTCGGTGGCCAGGTTCCAGGTCAGGGATCCATTGCAGCCTGGATTCTGCTCCTGACAGCTCCGAAAGGCTTGGTTCCACAATGCACCAGTCTTCCCCAAGTGTGTTAGCTCTACAATCTGTCTCTGCTTTACAATATTTGTAACTAATGTTTACATAGTGTGTAACTGTGTGTGTTGTGAAGATGGTGGAAATTTTTTTTAGAGTTACCCCACCTTAGACTAGATGTAAATTTTGTAGATTTTAAAAAATAATGTAATTTTACATAAACTGCTTTGAATCCAATTTTTCTGATACAAGCGAGGTGTATGATTGATAAATACATGCTTAATCACTCCAGAAAACATGTAGTGACATGTAGCCACATGTAAAACCTGACAAAATGGACCTACTGTCCGAGAGCCCCATTTTATTGGCAATAAAGTGTTTTAAATTTGTAAAAAGATGTTAATATCACAAAAGTTTATGTAAAATTGAGATTTCTATTCATTTTAGCTTACTAAAAATGACTTACTGATCAAAGTTTTGGTCTTGATGATTTTCCACTTCACTTTTACAGGCACCCCCTTGGTCTCAGGAGATGGTAGTTTCCCAGACGCTGGTCCATTTCCTCCCTCTCTGATGCGGATGGGGAGTTGTTAACCAGATCCGTCATCTCGAAAGACAACCTTTCATATCTAGCTGGTATGTAAGCCTCCTGGCAACTTTTTTTCCCCTTGTTATGAGGGAGATTTTGGGCATTGAATCTATAGGAATGTCCTTTTTTAAATTTTGGCATGGTTCAAATTAAGCCTTTTCTAAATGCAAATTCTAACTTCCTAGTTAATTGTTGGTGCTGTTTCACACTAGGGAGATTAAGCTGTTATGCTGTATCCAAAAATTGGGCTATTGTTTATCTGTGAATGATTTATGTAGCAAAAGATGGGGGCACCTGCTATTATTTTAAGCTCTGCTATGTAGGGGAGGGGTGGTAAAAGTTTTATCCCCTATATTAACTGCAGGGGGTCAGAGATAAGGGATGATTTGTTCATCAGCTTCCCAAATAGTAAACAATTCATAAGAATACAAATTTTTACTAATTACTTAATGTAAAATTCTTAATTTTGCATCTTAAATTGAAATTTCAGTCATTTCAGCACCATTCCTTGAAATCTGGGTAGAATCCACCCTTATTGAAAAATCTTATCCAATTTGTTCATAACACCCTATAGTACATAAAAACAAACACGTTCATTCAAATTTTACATGTATTTTATTTGTTGCAGACATCAAAAAGCAATTTATTCATTTTGGATTTTACTGTCAGTTCACTCTCATCACTGCATTTGCCGAGGGAGAGAGCCTCGTACTCGGATGAGCACAGCATACACGTCTCTGAAGATCCAGGACTCATATTTCACACACAATTAGAGATATGTATAAGGTTCATGAAAAACACAAATTTGCCTGATTCTGAGGTGAGTAAAATTATAAGTATAGGAATGAGAGTACCAATGCACCGGATGTTGACATCAGACAAGTGTTAATACAAGATTGAGCCGAGCAGAAAAAGGTAGGGCTTAGGTGATTGGCTGAATAAATTGTTGAAATAATAATCATTTTAAAGTAAAATTATCAGTGTTTAAATTCAATGATGGAATGAGGAAGTACTGCAGAAAGTAAAGAAATTAGAGGATTAAAATAGGAGGTGGGTGTCATTTTAAAGACTTGGGTTATTTTGCTGCGGATCGCTGTAAGTTGTAAACAAGTTCAATTTTGACCTATAAACGCCGTGGGACCATATATATTTCTTGTGATTTTCTGTTAGTGCTTGGAATGAACTTTCAGATTTTAAGAAGGATATGTCTGGAAGTATTATAGCAAAGTAGCTAGGGGTGTTTAGGTTAACATTGAGTTCTATGGGAAATTAATTGGTACTCTTTTTCCTTAAATCGTACGCAGAGTGTATACCTGCGTAAACATTAACTTGTATGTAATATTATTCGTTTTTTATCCATCATTTTAAACAGAAACGCAAGGATTTATGATATATTTCATATATATTTAAAAAAGAGTTGGACTTTAATTGAACTTGCTATTTTCCGTGTAATTTGATCTCGGGCTAAAATGTACTCGGCGATCGACTAGGGTGTGCGGTAATGAAAACAATGTTAACAATACAGATAATTTATTGACCATTTAAGCTCATAATTTTTATTAATAAATTTTAACTGGTCATTTTTATACATTCTATAAGTGATGCAGCAATGATTAACAACTCGGCATTTGTTAATAACAAGAAATTCCGCGTGCATCTTGATTCGTATGTGTTCTTTCTTAAATTCTGCTATCATCAGGTTAATCGTAAAGATCGTTTAACGCAACATTACGTTTATCATGAACATCGTTTATCCTTTCCTATCGTGTATCAATCCTATCGTATTGTATATTGTTCTATCGTGCGTTAATCCTATCCTATCGTGTGTGAATCCTATCCTATCGTTTATCTTGAAAAAAATAACGTTGCGGGTACTGTAATCTAAATCCGAAAATATCGTACCGAACCAAACTGAATTGTGTCTATTTAAATCAGAGTGAGGAGATTTTTAAGTCAACATTATTCTGTTGGTGGATCAATTGGCGCGTTTGCTGAATTATACTTTATAAATTATTTTACGTCTGGAAAAAATCGAATAAAACTTTGAAGTTGTATATTACCATAGTGATGAAACATACATTCCTGACCATACAAAGTCGAGTCAGTGTTTTACAATGAGCACATTTGACAAGCCTACCTGGATCGAACCCACGTGACTGTTTGAAATAATTTATTCCATACGTGGGTTCAAACATGGGTCACGCAGGTAATAGCTGTCACTTGCTATAGGAAAAACCTTGAAATTTTCATACATTTTTCATATTTTAGGTACCAGCCTAATGTTGTACAAACTTCTTATTTTCATAGCAGTTGTCTAAATGTATAATGCGTCTTTTGTATTTTCCACAAGTTTGTACACGGTTAGGCTGACAGTAAACAAAGGCTTTGAATTGAATGCCCGTCCTCGATTTACTATATAAAATCACGAATGTCGGCTGACCCCCACTATGTTGTAAAGCATCGTGCTTTTTATATACACTAAATTCAGCGCTAAAACTTGTTGATTCTTATGGTTTAAATATCAATAGATGATGTGAGATAAAAAATTATGCTTAATTTGACTCTTCATTTTTTCACTTTTTACCGGGGCCCATAAGTGTACTTGTCCTTTAGTGCATGGTAAGGATGAGCAAGTAGATCTCTATCGACATTGCGAAATTAATGACCACAAGGTAAGGGGTTCTGGTATTTGGGCGGGGCTCTATTGGTCATATAGTATATATATGTATGCACCTATCTTCTCTAATTCTAGAGATTCAACAAAGAGCATGGCCCGAATAAGCAAAGAAACCTTTACCAAAATTGTGAAATTTACCCAAGGATCAGGGGTTTTGGTTAAAGAACTAGGCTCTGTGGTTATATAGTGAGCATCGATAAACTAAAAAAAATCGTCTTTTCTTCTCAGTACTGGAATTCCCGGAACATAAAGCGGGCAAAGTAAGTGCATTGTTAAAGTAAAGAAAAGGCATCATTTAGATTAGTGAGATTGGTAAAGGTACAGCATGGATAAAATGGCTGTATCTCATGTGACCGTTAAAACCGAAAAGTTGTGTGTACTTAACGGTCTCATAAATGATTGATATAGTACAAAATTAATTATTCTGTACTGGTAAATATCTAATACCAACTTGAATTAAAAAATAAATCGACAAACACATTCTCTTTAGTCCTGCATTGTCATTGCTTGTTTCAGCTGTCAAAATACACAAGTCATATGATTTCACCTGTGATTGGTTTATAGCAGTCATTATGACATAATTTTAAATTACATGCGTTTCATTAATTTTAAACAACAAAAGAAGAAGATGTCGATATCCGTTCTCATTTTTATTTTCGTGCAATCTGTTGTGTTTGCCTTACCCTCTCGGACTATCTTACCACAAATTCAACAAGGTAAGGTTATTTCAAATCATGATTAAAATTTTTTAAAGATTTTCCCTCCCCTTTAACGTCCGATTAATCATCCACAGTACAGTCTTCTCTAAATTTTTACAATTTTTCACCATCTACACCAAAAATCATTGTTGTCTATTAAAAAACTCGAATAATTTGTACATAGATTCTTAGCAATTGTGCCGGTTTTAAAATACGGGGTGACTGTGCATTATTATTACATTACGCATTACTTATGTCCTAATAAACATGTAGTTGACTACATTTGAATTTGTTTTTTAGCTCACCTGAGCTGAAAGCTCAAGTGAGCTTTTCTGATCACTTTTTGTCCGGCGTCCGTCTGTCTGTCTGTCCGTCCGTAAACTTTTTA
>WFKH01011581.1:53319306-53355561 GCA_016163765.1 Magallana hongkongensis | reverse complement strand
GGAATATATAGAGAAAATATTTAAAAATCTTCTTCTTAAAACCTATTCGGCCAGGAAAGCTTAAACTTGTGTGGAAGCATCCTCAGGTAGTGTAGATTCAAGTTTGTTCAAATCATGGTACCCAGGGGTAGGGTTGGGCCACAATGGGGGGTGGGTGGGTTTTTACATTGGAATTTATAGAGAAAATCTTTAAAATCTATAACAACAAAAGGGGCTGGGTATTTACCGTATAAATATGTGGATATTTTGATACTGTAATGCTAATTTGATCAGAGTTAAAGCTATTGTTGCTCAGGTGAGCGATGTGGCCCCTGGGCCTCTTGTTGTAAGGGTAACTTTACTTAAACCGCTGCACAGGGTTTCCCGAAAGTTTGAGGATTTAGGACATAATGTGTAGATGTGGATTTTACCAGGAAATTCCGGCTCCATTATTTTTCTTCGAATTCAGCACTTATGAAGTTAGATGTTTGTTGTTAAAGACAAAAAAGTATAGATGTGCATTTGCCGGCAGTTTTGATGCGATTTTTGGGAGTCATGCAATTAGTTTGTGTATCTAATGCGTATCTTGCTTTCATTATGTGAAGTATTGTCGAGTTATGGGGGAGCGTGGAGCATGTGAACTTGCTCACTATTCTTTCATTGAGAAAATGAGATCATTATATTCTATATAATACCAATATTACCTTCAAACAAAGTCATTGGTCCAGATGACACATTCCCGTGCTAATGGAAAATAGATTGTATTTTAAAAGTCATTACATCGTTTATGTACAGTTTTTTTGTGAATTGTCTAAGGCCTTCGATTGAGTATAACACAATGGATTGTTGTTTAAACTTCAAACATATGGTATCCATGGCAATTTGTTTAAATGGTTTCAAAGCTACTTAGTTGACAGAATAAAAAGAGTTTGACCTTCCAACCTTATAGCAGACAAACTAAGTCCAAAGTCATGGCGATTAGGGAAGAAGCAAGGAAGCCTCTACCTCAGTTGTGAACTGTCAAGAGGGTGTGGTCAATCGCAACTTCTCGGGCCTTTCCGGCAGAGCTCGGAAACATATCTCGAATGTATTAATTTCTCCAGATGTTAGAATTTTATACAAAATGGACTCGTTTTCCACCAAATTAAGTATCGGCTAGACAGCCTTGTATGTCTCTTCTGTGGTATATTTTAGTGTATATCATTGAATTTAATGAAGTTTAGCTCAAACCTCAACAGATAAAGATACCTATGTAATATTTTTGAGGTGTTTTTGCGATCGCTGCCGGAAAGGCCCAAGAACTTGCAATGGGGGCTGTGGTGTTCGGTCGGGACTCTTTTGGTCATATGGTGAATATGCATTATTACTTTAAAAATCTTCTTCTCTACATCTAGTTATTCAGCAGACAACCTAAGCACAAAGCTATGGTAAGCAAGGAACTTAATATTAAAATGGTGTAATTAATGGCCCAGGGCCAGGGGTTCTGGTATTAGGGCGGGGCTCAAATATTGATTTTATAGTAAATATGTGAAAACATTCGTCTATACAAAGAGCATCTATCAGGCAAATTTAGTGCATGGTCAGGATGAACAAGTAGATCTCTATCGACATTGCGAAATTAATGGCCACAAGGTCGGGGGATCCGGTATTGGGGCGGGGCTCTATTGCTCATATAGTATATACATGTATGCATTTGTTTTCTTTAATTCTAGACATTCAACAGCCGAAGTGCATGGCCAGATTAAGCAAAGTAACCTTTACCATAATTGTGAAATTTACTCAAGGATCAGGGGTTCTAGTAAAAGAACTAGGCTTTGTGGTTATATAGTGAGCTTGGATAAACTCTATAAATAAAAAATTGTCTTTTCTACAGTTAGTACTGGGATTTCCGGAATATTAAGCGGGCAAAGTAAGTGCAGTGTTAACTTAAAGAAAAAGGCACCATCTAGATTAGTGAAATTGATAAAGGCACTGGTTGGTTAAAATGGCTGTATCTCAGGTGACCGTTAATAACCGAAAAGTTTTTTGTACTTAACGGTCTCATAAATGATTGCTAAAGTACAATATTAATTATACTGTACTGGAAAAAATCTAATACCACCTTGAATTACAAAATAGATGGACAAACACATTTTATTTAGTCCTGCATTGTCATTCTTGTTTTAGCTGTCAAAAATACACAAGTCATATGATTGGTTTATAGCAGTCATTATGATATAATTTTAAATTACATGCGATTCATTAATATTAAACAACAAAAGAAGATGTAAATATCCGTTTTCATTTTTATATTCGTACAATCTGTTGTGTTTGCCTTACCCTCTCGGATTATCTTATCACAAATTCAACAAGGTAATTTTATTCCAAATCATGATTAAAATTTTTATAAGATTTCCCCCTCCCCTTCAACGCCTGATTAATCATCCACAGTACATGTACTGTCTTCTCGAGATTTTTACAATTATTCACTATCTGTACCTAAAATCATTATTGTCTATTAAAGGACTCGAATAATTTCTACATAGATTCTTAGCGATTGGGTCAGTTTTAAAATAGAAGGTGTCTGGTGTCTGCATTATTATTACATTACGCATTACTTCTGACCTAATAAAGTTACTATATCTAAATTTTTGCTTAGTTTTGTAGAGATAAAAGTTAAAAGTATTTTAGAATGTGGTCTTTAGTAGATTTTTCACAAAGCAATGATATTGTTTTCTTATGTGAAAGTTTCTATGGCATACTTGTAGTTCAACACACATATGTATGTAGATTTATGTTTCTTATTTTTGTATTTTTCACATATAGACCTACAGCACTCCATTTAAAATGGCTTGTTTATTTAGTTTATTTAAGTTTACTTTAATTTATTTAAGCTTTGGCAGAACATAGACCATAAATAGTAATACCAGACAAGAACTGAAAAACTGCATATTTGTTTAATGGACGATTTGGAAATAAGGCCGACAAGGTTAATTACTGCAAATGTATAAATAAATACAAAACATACCGATGATATTATTCGCATAAACAGTCAAATTAGATTATATGCTACACGATGCACATAATCCATATTAATAAGCTCAAACCGTTAAAATCTTGGTAACCGAGGAAACTTAAACGCAAGCGGTCACGCCCTATTTGTTTAAAAAAAGTGTTGGGATATAGCCCTGTCAACACAAGACGACAATAAGATAATTAGTGTCACGTGCAATGCAATGTAGTAAATTAACAAGAGACACACAGGCCTTGACGGTCACCTGAGTACCAGCCCTTAGACTGACATGTCAAAGAGTCTCATGTATGCATTTTAAGCTTCATTTTGAAGCATAAACCCTAATCTGAGACTCCTCTGACTGTAACCCCGCTTTTCTTATTTGATGTTTTGAAAAACGGTCTTACGAAAAAAGGGGGGGGGGGGGGGGTCAAGAGTCGAAGGAATCTCAGATTATCTATACCTTAGCTCCAGGGGCCAAAAATTATAAAAATTTGGTAATAAGAGACCTGCAGGCCTTTAATGATCAATCTTTTATGATATTTACAGTTTTATTTATAATGCACACAAAATGCATACAGCTCATTTCTACAAGTATACAATGGACAGGATATTATGAGAAATTTCCTAAAATAGAACACATATTTAATTCAATATTGCCAAGTGACAATTTATCATGTTGTTTTCAAGATGAAGTTAAAATTGTTAATGGATGACACACAGCAATTACCCTACGTAAAAATACATGTTCAATATATGGCCATTTTTTTCCCCCCCCCCCCCCCCAATAAAAATTCTCCACTTCTGCCCCATGGCCTGGGCAGTGAATTTCACAATTTAACACCAGGATATTATGTATATAATAACAATGCATGACTTTATCTCCCAAGACTGTGACAGTACAGAAGAAAATACAATGTATTTTTAAATCGAAACAGTTTCACTGTGGCCATATTGGCCCTGCCCTAGGGACTGAATACCTGACCCACGGACCATGAATATCACAATTTAGGTAGAGGACTTCATGGACATCATAACCATGCATTTAGTTTTTCACAAATATTTATGGGAGTAGAGAAGAAGATTTTTTGAGACTTTTAAAAATACATTTTTACTATATGGCCATATTAGCCCCACCTAGGGTCTGAACCCCTGACCCAGGGAGCATGAATTTCACAATTTACGTAGAGGACTTCGTGGACATCATAATCCTGCATTTTGTTTTCTAAAAAATGTATGGGAGTAGAGAAGAAGATTTTCCTAGATTCAATAATTTTTTACTATACGCAATATTGGCCCCACTCAAGGGCCTTAACCCCTGTCCCAGGGGTCATGAATTTCACAATTTAAGTAGGGGGCTTCATGGTCATCATAACCATACATTTCGTTTTCTTTTTGGGAGTAGAGAAGAAGATTTTTTTTAAAATATTTTGTACATTTTTACTATATGGCCATACTGGCCCCACCTACACTCAGTCCCAAGTTTCTGCTTCCACCACTTTTCGCGTAATATCTCGATAATCATGAATACCTTTGGGCCCAAACTACATCCATTCACTAGAATGGAAAAAGTCCAGATTATCTGTTATGAAACGCCCCCTCTACCGCTTCAGGTTTCAATACACAACCCAAAATAGAAAGTCTTCGGAGATTTTGCATTGCCAACAACATTAAGTACCCCGGATGATAACGTTAAAAAATTGTGCGAGGTGTCCCGAAAACTTCCGAACAGAGAAAGGATGTAAACATTTCCCATTTCGAATCATCGTAGGACGTTTGTTTTCGTTTATGTGAAATTCTCTGGGGATAAACAGACGATGTATCAATGAAGAAATCTTGGATTTTTTCCCTTTTATCGATTTGAATTGTTATTGACAGGTATGTTTATTTTAATTAAAAATCATCAAAAAGTGACGGAAGCAATAACTCCAGATAGACTATAGGGTCTGAACCCCTGACCCAGGGTTCATGAATTTCACAATTTTGGTAGAGGGCTTCATGGAAATCATAACCATGCATTTAGTTTTTTCCCCACGTGTGGGAGTAGAGAAGAAGATTTTTGAAAATTTGGCCTTTTTTCCCATATTTGGCCCGCCTAAGAGGCCCCGGGGTTGGTAAAGCCGAGAATTTCACAATTTTGATTCCTCTTACCATAGAGAAGCTTCACACCAAAAAAGGTTTCTGACGAAGACCAATTGCAAAAGGTCACCTGAGTAATGACTTTAAAAAAAATCCTGTATAATTAAATCACATCCAACCCCAGCACGAGGTGTTAACCAGCACGATAAATTCCCGGAGAAGTTCCATTTTCTACATGAATAGGGATGTATAGTGTCTTTTGAGTGGAGTTTCCGAATAATGTACTCCCTACCCTATAACATCATTAGTTGGATATACATTTTGATAAGTTTCAGGTTATAAATAATTATTATACATTCGTATGATAATGGTTAGTTTTGCAATTCAAAACTGGCATAGCGAAAGTAAATTATCGTTTTACACCTGAACCGAGAAAAAATTCAAGCAGTGGTTTTTTTTCTTTCAGAAAACCCATTTCCAGACCAATTGGTTTTTTTGCGTCAACAACCATTTCGTTCACCAGAAAGTTTTGCACCGTCCAGGAATGCAATTCCAAAGAAATCTATTGCCGAACTCCACGATCTGTGTCGAATTTGTCAAATGTTTACGTCGGAGAAACCCTGGGAATATAAAACTTACTGTGCAGAGATTTTAAAATGCAAAACGTCAGCTACTAAATCAGGTTGGAAAGGTTTATGCATTACCCGGCGGAATACACTTTCTATTTCAACATAAAAGTTGCTTCAAATATGTTTTTTTTTTCTTTTTCAGGTTCCGACTCTAGGTCTTGAAGATGCTCTATGTGCCTTTTGCAAGAAATACCCGATATATCGAATATCAGACATATGCAAGAAAAAATTATGTTCTAAATAAACGAATGGCACTCATCTGCACAAATAGTATAAAACACAACATTAATCTTTCCAGCAACACATGTTCAGAAATCTAGTACTTTCAAAATAAAAAAACGAAACTATGAATGATGGTTGTATTTGAAGGGTCGTGTCTTTTTTTGTAGAGGCTCAACTGTTCCCATTATTCTCCGTCCAAAATGACTGGGGGTCATTTTTCGTCGTTGCAAATGATCATGAACTCCGTAATTTTTTGTTGGGGTTCATGATTCGTCTTGACAAGGACAACCTTCCTGAATGTTCTGATGATTCTCAAAACAAACCTGAGTGATAGATCGTGACATCGACAATATTGATATTACTTAACGTTGGTCCATATATTGTTTGTCGTTGCTAAAACAAATTAATCCGTAAAGGTATCACGATGGGAATATAAATAATAAAATAAGACTTACAAAATCGCTTCTGTAAGATACGCTTGACTAAGTCAAACATTTTGGACGGGGTCACCTCAGAGCGACCTTTTAATCAGCCAATGAATTCACTGCTGTCGGAATCTTGGCTGGTAGTTCGGACATTTATATTTTAATCCAACAAACCTTAATGCCCAATGTGTCTCGTTTAGTAAACAAAGTCATGACAAAGTACATGTGTCGATGGTAATTTTGGGTTTTGTTGTTGACTTGATTCATAAAAGGTTTAGCCGAACGGATGGGTCTTGTACTCAGTTAAGGTATCCGATCCATGATAGCCGAGATTAAATGAATCTGGATGCATAACAGATATGTATAGGCTTAATACTCAGTATACTTGGACATAATTTTCATGTTTAAGTATCAGCATGTAAAAGCGGAATGTGTCTTAAAAAAAACCTTTTCCCCCCCCCCCCCCCCCCCCCCACTTGCTTTTAATCTATAAAAATCAATTCTAAACAAAAAAATCTATCCATTTTAAAATTTGTTTTCAATGGTTTTTGTAATCCTAATGATTAAAAACATCTTTCCATTTAAGCATTTATTGATATGCTTAGCATTTACTCGTTTTCAAAATTTTGATTGTCCCTATAGACCTTAATGCAATCTTCATTAATTAAATACTGCTTAGGTAATAACATTTTTGAAAATTTCCCTTGGTTAATCCTTTTCTACTCTAAAATGCTTCGAATTATTATCGGAGTATTTAATTTATGGTGGATATTCAAGGTTAGAAAATTAGGTCCTAATATGGATCGGATACCTTAAGCAGGAAGATGTTAACTTTGCTTAAAAAGGACAACAAGGTATCGGAATTGTAAAATATAAAGCTATATAACAAGTCACAAAATAGTTCAATAGCTTTATATTTTACAATGCTGATACCCTGGAAGACGGTAATTAAAATATTAGCCAATCAGATTCAAGCTGCTGTAAAAATGTCTCAAAATAGTTCAATAGCTTAATATTTTACAGTTCTGATAGCTAATTGTCTTTTTTAGTTGTCAATCAAGGAAATAAATGTAAATTTTTACATCATGTATTTTTTACCAATCACAAAGAATAGGAAGTGCACAACAAGGAAACTGTAATTAATTTCAACTCTGTATACTGTCTTCCGAAGACGGAAGACGGTATACAAAGTTGAAATTGATAACAGTCTCCTTGAAGTGCACAAGGAGACTGTAATTAATTTCAACTCTGTATACCGTCTTCCGAAGACGGAATACAGAGTTGAAATTAATTACAGTCTGCTTGTTGTGCACTACGGAAGACGGTATACAGAGTTGAAATTATTTACAGTCTCCCTGTTGTGCACTTCCTATCTTTTGTAATTAGTTTCAATTCTATATACCGTCTGCGAAGCAGTCTCCTTGTTGTGCACTTCCTATCTTTTGTGATTGGTAGAAAATACATGATGTAAAAATTTGCACTTGGAAGACGGAAAACAGATTTGAAAGTAATTACAGTCTCCTTGTCGGGCACTTGCTATCCTTTGTAATTGGTAGAAAATACATGATGTAAAAATTTACATTTATTTTATTGGTTGAAATGCTGTTCGGCGCAAGAAAGATAATTTGTACATGATCTAATTTGCGTACGACTTAGCAATTATCAGATATTTCAAATCTTTAAAAGTGAGAAACATTACAAATAAAATGAGGCATTGATTTTTCTGTGTAGACAAGTTTAAAGCATTATTCTTTGTTATCTGTATAACAGACCTGTTCTTTTTAAAATGCAAACATTTAATCAATGTGTAATTTGACTTGGTAAGGCCAATATCAGTAAAATAAAAACTGCAGAAAAGTAGCTGTATATAGTAATATGACTAACTTAAGATATACAGAGGATATCTATATTGCGTTATTTTATATTTGCTTCATCCAACGAGTTGAAATGGTGTATATATTCGCGAGGCTTGCCGGGCGATTATAACCATTTCAAGGAGTTGGATAAAGCAAATGTAAAATTACACAATTATATATGTTTTATTTATTTCATATGGTATATTTTAGTTTTTGAAATGCTCCCTAAAAGCGACACGACGATATATTTTTTTTTCTAATCGATGATGCAACGCGGCGTTAAGCAGCTGATGTAACCTTGCGCAATTCAAAATAGTGTGTATTTGAATTAGAACGTTTCCCATGATGTTTAAATGTTAATTTACGGGAAAATTGTCAGCAAGCTTTGAAAAAAACACAGAAAGAGTGTTAAGTGCCTTCTGTTGTATCACTAAAAATAGTTACAATTTGGACGCAGGGAAGTGGAAACTTATTTACATGGATGGCTGACAGACATTCATAGTGATTTATATTTGTCTGCACTTGTCGGAAACAAATGACAGTCATTGTCTGGTGTAGCTGGTTTCTTCGAATGTCCGAAGATTTCATTCCAAACGAAATGTTTAAAGAATAGAACGAAAACCATGTATTGATACCCATCAACGTACACAATCGACACTGGGTATTAATTGTATTGTCATTGACAAACATATGCATCGTCTGTCTTGATCCGCTTGGAGAATTTAATGACGAAATTTTATCTAAGATGTTTAATTCAACTTTTCCTTCACACAGGAAAGCAAATGAATTGCGATGAATGGATAGTTAAGGGATGCAGCTTCGTCCGAATCTTTTCCCTCACAGAACGACAGCGACAGTTGTGGAGTGTATGCTACATTGTTACATAAAAAGCTGTATTAGATGAGAAGATCTATAAACAAGACTACACCATCCGTCAACTCGTTTTGCTTGAATTATTGCAGAATACGTTTTTCAAACAGAATCATCCGTTTGGACTAAAAGAGATGTTTTTTATTCAAGAATCTTGATGAAACAATTTTACTCATTGCATCGGCTGAATAAAATAGTGTCGGGGAAAACTTGGAAAGACACAAAACCTTTTTGTGTGACCCAACATATTTCTATGGACTAAGTCTATACCTGGTAAACTTTGGTGATGATTATTTCACTGCAGAAACTATCGATGAAGCAATCCGATATATAAGAAAAAGGTTCTTCTTTGAGAAAAGCAGATTGTTTTAACAGAAAGTGATTCTGAGGTAGCTGCCAATGCATAAAGGGCTGAATAAATTGTAAGCTTCAAACTGGACGTTTGCCACCAGTTACATCAGAGACGTTTTGGTTAAAGAGATGTTGATAAAAATACTTTTCATATAATATGCTAAATATTTTTTCTTCAGCTTCGGCAACAGCGAGATCAGCACTCACATCGTCCACTGTAATCAATTCTCTGTTTCATGGTTGGCCTATATCAAAGATTCTGCATTTTCTAAAAATTCAACTTTTCTTTCACACAGGAAAATAATTCATTGCGATAAATTGATAATCTATGACGCAGTTTCATCCAAATTCTTCCCTAATTAGAACGCTTGTGATATTTGTGGAGTATGCCGCATTAGTACTTATAATTGATCTTTGGACAAAAGTACACAATCCGTTTTGCTTGAGTAATTGCAAACTACATTCTTAAAGCAAACTATTATAATTATAAACTTAAGTAATGTGATTTTAAATTACATCATCATTTCAAATTGTAAAAGTTGCTCATTTTATGACTAAAGTCGTTTGAAATTCCCGCTACTCCAAGAAGAGCTTTTGAAGATGTTTTATGAGAAAAAAAGCAACGTCTTGTTATGAATACTGGGACGGTCCTCTACTTAATCTCAGTGTTTCTAAGTTCTTGTGACCAAAATCAAGGAGATTTAAACCCCTGAAATGAGCCCAAACCCCTGGGGACCACCTGGTGGTACCCCTACAGCCCAAATTCGAGAAAAAAAATGAGCTCTATAGGTCCCCTACATTGCCCTGGAACTTGTTTGATGCATACTTCAATTCTATATCATTGTGAAATATTAAAAAATGACAAAGTTCGGATGAGCTATATGGACACTTTAGGTGTTATAGGCGTCTTCTAACGGTTGTTTTGAATACCTGAGAAGGTCCTGTATTTAATCTCTGTGTTTCGAAGTTTTTTGTGATCAAAATCAAGAGAGATATAAACCCCTGAAATTAGCCGACCCCTGGGGACCACAAGGTGGTACCCCTAAATCCCAAATTTGAGACCGGAAAACAATAGCTCTATAGGTCCCCTACAGTACCCTGGTATTTGTTTGATGCACACTTTAAAGATAAGGTGGATAAAGGCTCACCTTTCACCCCTATATCTTTGTGGAATGTAAAAAAATGACAAATTTGGTGATCTATATGGACCCTCTTAGGGGTCATTGGCGCTTTCTAACGCTTGTTGAAATCCTGGGAAGGTCCTTACTTAATCTCAGTTTTCTACGTTCTTGTGATCAAAATCACGAGCGATATAAACCCTTGAAATGAGCCCAAACCTATGGGAATTACCTTGTGGTACCCCTACAGCCCAAATATGAGACCGGGAAATAATAGCTCAATAGGTCCCCTACACTGCCCAAGTATTCGTTTGATGCACACTTCAAAGATAGGTAATTGCCCACCTTTCACCCCTAAATCATTGTGAAAAGTTAAAAAAACACCACAAAGTTCGGGTGAGCTAAATGAACCCTTCTAGGGGTTATAGGCGCCTTCTAACGCTTGTTATGAATACTTGGGAAGGTCCTCTACTTAGTCCTAGTGTTTCTAAGTCCTTGTGATCAAAATCAAGGAGATATAAACCCTTGAAATGAGCCCGAACCCGTGGGAACAACCTGGTGGTACCCATACAGCCCAAGTTTGAGACCGGGAAATAATTGCTCTATTGGTCCCCTACACTGCCCTAGTATTCGTTTGATGCACACTGCAAAAATAAGGGAGATAAAAACGACCCATCTTTCATCCCTATTTATTGTAAAATGCTAAAAAAAATGAAATGAAAAAGTTCGGGTGAGCTAATCGGACCCTTTTTTGTCATAATTGTTTTTCCTCGAAAATTCACGTCAAAACATGGTTGAGACAAAATAATCCCAATTTCACCTTAGGATTTTCGCCGGGTTTTTTTTTTTACTGCGACAGGTGCTAATTTTTTTATGAGAATAAAATCACAATGTTAGATGTCTGATCATCTCATTTTTTGTAATAATACGAAGTCTTTTTTAATTTTCGATTCATGTTGTTTCCGAGGAAATGAAAAGATGATACATTTTTAAACACAAACATGTTTAACTTTGATGTTAACAAACTATCTTGCCAGTGTGTGAAAGGGCTCACCTTTCTTTTGGTACGTGTCTTGTTTTGTGCTCGTTAGATTGTTTGTTTGTTTGTTGTTGTTTGGTTTTTTTTTCGTTTCTTTGGGGGAAGGGGGGGGGGGGTAATTAAATGTAAAGTAAGTATTTTATTGTTATGAAAAAGCACCCCTGCGAATGTTATTGTCATTTAAGTTTAGATCACTTGGTTTTATTTGACCCTTTCAGATTCGCAGTAAAAAACGCCGGGAAAATTGCCTCGAGGGTATAGTCTTTTTTTTTAGAATCAAGGTACTAGTAGTCGAATTTAAAATTTAGACGTTTGTTGATTTAAATTAATGATATTTAATTTTCAGTGTCTTTGTCGGTTATAACGCTACAAATCGATATTCCAATAAATTTCATCAATGACTATTTTAATATTTAATCGTACAATTCCTGAAAATTACATAAAAATAAGTAATAAAGATTCATTCTTCAAATATTACGAGGTGATTAAATACTCAAAGAATGATTCCTTATTCCTTAATTAAACATCTTTATTAATTGATATTTACATTCAGTGTATATTTCCCCTTATGACTGCATTGAAATCTGCGACGTTCAATTTCCGATGAATACACTTGGACAATTCATACGCCATGAGCACAGATATAAAAGTCACCACGTGTTTTAAGTATATTTATTGTAAGATTAAATAAAACACTCAAACTTACATAACCAATTTGATATGTACTAATGGAAAATAATCGTTAAATCAAATCTATTCATCAATAAAAAGGCATTTTCGACAAAGTTTCTGGCACTATATGTTTAGTCGCGGAAGCGAATTAAATATATGTTAATATGGCTGTTCCATGTATCATATTCCTGACTAAGAGCGTATAAAATGGCTTTAAAGCGACGATGCACAAATATTCCATACAAATAGGCATTAGTATGAATATAAATATAAGCACTGAATGCTTATTCTTGGATGTCGTCGGTCTTATAACACACCAAGCGGTGCAGACAAATTATCATAACGCGATAACGCGCGGTATTCAATTTGTCTGCACCGCTTGGTGCGTTATAGGACCCACGACATCCAAAAACAAGCATTCAATGCTTAAATGGATAACATGAGTTCAGAAAATAACTGTGACAATAGAAAATATTTTTTTTCCTGCTGTTGCAACTTGCTTCTCCCCTACCGCAACTAACGCATTTTATGTAATTTTCATTTATTACCGGTGTCATATCATATTTTGATACCGTGAAATATTGAACAAGGGCTCAAAACATTAGGCGATATTCTGAACCCTGGTTGAATACTTTACTGCGAAGTTCAAAATATTATTGTTGCAAATTATTGAACACCCCTCTGATTTTTCACTGCTATTGGAGAGGGGTTTAAAACATTAAGGCCGCGAAATATTGACCCCTCATATTTTCAATTTCCATTGGAGTGAGGGTTCAAAATATTAGGGATAATTTTGATAAAAAGCAATTTAACATATTAAATCAAATTTCAATTTAGCATTTGATTTTTCGGAGATACCTAAATATAAATGTATATATACATGTAAGCAAAAAATAACACATCTTCACAGAAACAAATTAAAACACAGAGCACAGTTTATTTTGTGCGAAAAAAAAAAAACAGCAACACAAAAAACAGTTTTACACATTTAATCATTAAGGTTACTTGATAAAAAAAATTAACAAATTTCAAAATCACCAGTGATTTTTAGGTTCGGGTTTGTTTACAGTTCTTCGGCGAAATAATTATACACACTCTATTAAAGTTTGATGAATGACTTAACAATGGACTTGGAGATCGTTGAATTCCAATAAAATTGTTCAATGCAATCAATGGAATACCATTTCAGCATCACAAATTCCTGAAAAAAACCCCCATCTGACTGATATCAAACATTTGTAATGTTGAATTACTTTACAGAAATACGCATGATATCAAACAAAATGTGTATGTGCGAAAATATATACATATAATAATTCAACAATTTGATCATTGAACATGCACAGTATTTCAAATCAATGCTAAGAAATGAAAACAAACTGTATAGATTTAAACTTTATTTTCTTAACATCTTACTGAGTAACAAATGTATAAATCACTACACACTTTATTTAAAGGTCTCAACATTTATTTAGGGTCATACATTACATCAAATTAGCTAGTCGTGTTATTAACAGAAGGACAGTAGAACATTTTCTTTGGTGTGTTTGCAGATTTAAATAATATATTGTTAAGTGTGCCTTTTATAGTTGTCAATTCATATTATTTTAATTCTTAGTTTTTTTCAATCATTCAGACAATGTAAATGTATTATTGGCAAGCAAAAATGGGAGTCCTTAAGAAGAATCAAAGTTAATCCGTATCTTCTATCATGACAAACGATGTCATATTTGGACTTATTCTGTATCATTGAGGGATTTTTAAAGCATGCACATGTGAGGTAATATTATTCCAAACATGTGATACAATCTTTTCTTTTAAAACCTCAGCCAAGAAAATATTGTCCTTAACAAGATAAACCCTTATCCAAGTGTTATCAATATTTTTTTAAAATTATGACAGTAAGTGCTGTGAAGCTTTTTATTCAATATAATTGCGTTGAGACCATGAACCACACGACCTCTTTCACCTCCCAAAATTACGAATAAAAATGAAATAACCAAAACAACATGTCCCTGGCCAGTATCAAAACATTTATAAACACTCTTTTGACTGGTAGATTCATGACATTGTTTTAAATGTTTGCATTATAAATCAAAAGATTTTATGTGTATGTGAGAGAGAGAGAGTGAGTTTCGGATCCGCGCCTGACCTACATGTAGTAATAGGATATCAATAATGAAACGACTATACTGTTTCATGCGGAATGTTCCTTGAACATGGCACGATATACAACGTTTGGACAGGCACCCATTCATTTTTTTAAGTATGGTATTGCAAACCAAAAGCATCAAAGATAGCTATGATTTTATCAAACAGCCCAATGTTTATCTTTTTAGCCACGTGTAGAGTGGTTGAACAAGAACGATAACTGTCCCTAATATCATCGTTTTAGTTTATTTAACCGTTAGATGTTGAAATAAGAATTATCCCTTAATAATTTTTCACGTTTTAATATATATGTGAGTAAGATATGATATGAAAAACGATCAATACTTACGAATTTTGAGAATATTATCCGAACACTCATACTTCCGTTCGGAATTTCACAGGAACTGCATATAACTCGGAAAAGTCTCGTGAACTTTCATTTGAGCACCTCTGGATTTATTACATACTTTGCAACGATAAAGAACACATTCCGAACAAATTAGCAGTGGTGAAAAGATGTCAGAATTTTTTTTCCCAAAGGTTCGCTTTCAATTTACAACGTAAGAATATACAGCGAATATTGTTGTAAAACCTTCAAGTAGTATCATATACCCCTTTTAGATTAGATTATTATGTCTTATATATTATTATACATGTTCATATTACTATAAACGACGCGTTGTTTTTTTTCCCCATTTTTAATAAGACTACACTTTAGATAATAGGGTTTATCATCTCTGGATTAACCAGGTTATTTTAAGCACATGCATATGTGTTATGTCGTTGTTGCAAGATCCATAACTCTTTTTAACTGTCATTGTTGCAAGATTCATAACTCTTGCTTAATGCATCTATATGCCTGGGCATGCACAGTTGCTACTTCCTTTTCCTGCTCAACCCAAAGTTGATATGTGGTACAAATTCGTCTCAGAAAACATATCCTGTGCATCCAAGGTGAAAGATGTAAATTATGAATTTAAATTAAATTTATTGCTTAAAAAACATAAAAATATAACTTTTGCCCTATATTTAAGCATTATTAATTCAGTAAAAAAGATCCTAAACGTGTGCATCATTACATAGGCTCATCTGTAAATAAGGAAAATTTAAAAATTGTAGTATAATTAAAAATTCATATTAGCCTAATAATTCTTCTTAAAACTTCTTATTTCACGAGATGTTGAGAGCAAACAAATATAGGACGTCCAAGAGCCCTTATGCCAGACCTCCGACGAAGGGAGCGGTTGTAGCCTCCCAGGCGTCTACACGGGTGCCAAATGTTTTGATAGCGTCCTCTAGCGGTCCTTTCTCAGTCGCAGCTACCGAGACTTCAGGTAGAAGCCAAAGCCTGACAGTTCCAGTAGTCCAACCATCTGTACAACCTGTTCTAGAAATGGCAAGTGCCCCATCGGGTCAGTCAGCATTCACCCAGCAGACAGTCGAGCCTTCATTACCAGGAACAAGCACCAATACAGGTACAAATTGTTTCTCTGACATGGAAAACCCCACACCTTTCCATAGTGTAGTATCATCACTTGGGGCTCATGTACCCATTGCATTTAACGATAAGATTTGGAATACTGATTATATTCTTTTTTTAACAAGTTGTTAATGAAAGAACCTGCATCAGATACTCAGCATCATATTGTATATCATGATGGGGTGATTCAGGTCAAACCAAAATACAAAGATGAAACGATAGTATCTATTTCACAATGGTCAGATGCTTTTCTAATTTTTGCTTCTATTTTTTGTGCCAAGCACTCTTCGCAAGCTGTACATTTATTTTGTTACATGGCTACAATTAGAAAATGTGCAGAGCGTTCACCAAATTCTTGTAACTGGAGGGAATACGATGTTCAATTTAGGTTGAAAAATCAATTGATTCGCGTCTCAGCTGGGGTTCAGTGGATGCAGAATTATGGCTGTTTTATATGCAGCCTGTCGTCCAAAATAACATTTCAAGTTCTACAAAACAGTTTAAATGCTATTCTTACAATTTTCAGGGAGTATGTGAAAAACAAAATTGTAGGTTCTTGCATATTTGTGTCAAATGTAATGATTCACATCCTTCTTTGAATTGTAGATATTCCAAGAATAACACTGACAAACAATCCCCCCAGTTAAGCCCGCATCACAGCAACTCCCCCTAGATTCCCACAGAGATCATTCCGCCCGGTTACACAATAAATTATGGCAATTGGGATCTACTCCAATTAAAGTTAACAATCTTCAGAGTTTAAAGGGGCATGGTCACGATTTTGGTCAAATTTTATTTTTCTGTTTTTATTATTTACAATGCTTTAGGAATGCATTTCTAATGATCAAATGAAAGAACTAGGTACGGTAAATGCCAAAAATGGCCCTATCTCCAAATTGGACGATATTTTACTTAAAGGTAGACATGAATATGTAACTTCATAAAATGGAACAGTTTTGTTATTTTCTTCATACTTTTTATGTGTGCCACTGCTCAAATAGTGGGTCATTTCGGTCACGTTTTAATGACGTCGCACTTAACATCGTTACGTTATACATGTACATGTTAACAATCGTATCTATATGAATCACTTTATAATCATTTTATGGTAACTTTAAATAAGACAATAAGTCGTATATTGACCATTATAATATATATAATTATTAACTTGTATCTATACACAGTAAGTTAAAAGTCCAATATCCTGTATGTTTCTGGGAAGTTCAAATTATAGTTTTCAATATATCAATGTTAACACACGTGCCTTTTTATTTACGTTACATCATTTATACATTCTTTATTGGAAGGGTTGTGATTTTTTTTTTAAAATTTAAAAATAGTAAATTATTATAGTTTTTACCAAACCGAATCTCCGTATTTCCATTTGCATCCAAACTAGTTTCGTTAGAGTTTAGGCCTTTCTTGAGAGGTCAACAACTCGTTTTTGTTATCGGGTTTGTCCTGGTTAATGTTTGGATCGTCGCACTCGCCAGCATCAACGATGATTTTTGTTTGAGATATGCATGCTTAAAATCGTTGAGTATAAATGCATTTGTGCCCCAAACAATTCGTATGTTTGTCATCTTGCACTTTCCGCTCATATTCAGAATTATTGTATCCCTTGTAATGGACGTGGAAATAGAAAATAAAAAGCGTCACCGTCATGTAATTGTTGCAATCGATTTATTATTTCATTTTTTTTTATTTTCGAAAGGCAAACGAAGTTGCGATTAGTAATTAATTGCCGTTGATATTTCTGTACAATTTAAATCAACGCTTACTGGCGGGAACGTCATTACACATTACACATATTTTAAAACAATGGGTTTTGGTCAAAAATTAATAAAATCATTTGCATGTAGTTTTACCTTGCCTTTTAGAATTTTAACAACCAGACTTCAAAAGTCAATAACTAAAAACGTGACATAAAATGTAAGGGAAAAACGGTACAAAACCTACTCTTGATTTATAGAAGTAATTTAATTAAAAAGACTAATATATATTCAGTTATTAAGTGTATGAAACTTTAATATCATGTAGATTGGTCCATTGTAACAGCGCGTACATGTAGAATCATTACGATAGACATACATGTATTGCTGTCACTTTCTTTAACATTTAACGTAATCAAATCTAAAAACATGATTACAAACATTTGTACTTTCTCAAAGAAAATAATATACAGTTTTATATTAAGAATAAGTTTAAATTTATTTTCTTTCTATAATACATGTATGTGATCTACTATTTTTAAAGCGCATATAATCAATCAGTAGATGAAATGTCTTCCGTTATCTTGTCTGTAAGTTGTTGACTTCTTCTGTATCAAGACACTAAACAAGATCATTTAGGAAACAAACAAAGAAAATATATTGCTTTAATTTTTGTTCAATGATCGTCATAAAGTACACACACACACACAGAGAGAGAGAGAGAGAGAGAGAGAGAGAGAGAGAGAGAGAGAGAGAGAGAGAGAGAGAATTTTTCAAACGTGTAATTCACTGATATGAAATATTTTTAAAACTTAGTTTCCATAAAATGAACCATAAGTAATGCAAACTGATTGAATCGGACTCTCTCTCTCTCTCTCTCTCTCTTTATGCATTTATGTGCCAACAAAACAGAATTAATGAAGTTTTGTTTGCGTGGATTTTTATTTTATTTTAAACACTAATTGTATATATATAACGATTTCAACACATGACTATAAGTTTGAAGACTATCATCGGCTTTATCTGTACAGATATTACTTTACAGCACACATATTATTAACATAAAGTAAATGAACCTGTGCTTGTAAATTATATTCAACGAGTCAGTTTTTCCTGTACACAATGTGAATGATTTTTTGATTGCAAGTAGGCCTAAATAGTTGACATCACACACGTATGTATACTATTCTATCCAAGTCGATTGTCTTAAGAGTACATTTAGTTGTTTATGTACATATCAACAGACACTTCATTTTACTTTTTTTTGTTTGGTTAAAGATGCAGAAAAATCGTGAAACTAACAAAATAAAAATTATATATATTTGGACTAAACGCACGACATGGCTTATTGCATATGATGATGATGATGATGAGTGTCAGTCGTTGAGTTTTAAGCAAGATACAGGGCTTACAATTCTTTGTCATGTAAACAAGGCTCGTGCCCTGTTTGTGTTTACATAGGTTAAATATACCAGTAAACAATCTTTTTCAAGCCGATTTGTCTATCTTTTTATTCATTTTAAGCATAAATAAACAGTTCCTAACGTTTAACACATTCATTTTAGGTCTATAACTGGAATTTTCACTTCAACATTCAAAATGTAAACAAAAGCTTTGTTTACATAGCGAAGAATTGTAAGCTCTGTAACTCGCTTATTACTCAACAAATGACACTCAAATTTTGGTTGCCTATTAAAAATGCCTTACTGAAGCATTGTAAACATTAAAATCGAAAAAATAATTTTTGACCAAAATCGTGACCATGCCCCTTTAATTAAAAATTATCCAGACAGAAAAGTTGCACAGTTGTTAGCACAGAGTTTTGAGGGAGAATTTTCATTAAACCATCATGGCCTTAGAATTAAGGTTGAGTATAGGAATATGAAGTCCGCGATTCAACACTCCAGTGAATTGGCAAAAAAATTAAGAAGGAAGAAGATCTGGGTAGAGTTTTAGGTCCTTTTTCAGCTCCACCAATATCAAATTTAAGATGTAACCCAATTGGTTTATTACCAAAAAGCAAGGTGGATGGCGCATGATTACAAACTTGTCCCATTCATTTGGAGATAGTGTTAGTGATTACATTGATCAGCAATTTTAATATGTCAACTACTCTTCATTTGATGATGCAATTAACATAATGCAAACAAAGGGACAGGGGGCCCCTATGGCAAAAATGGATATTTCTAGCTTTTAGGCTTTTACCAGCAAGTCCAAGAGAATTTTGTCTGCTTGGTTTCAAGTTTGATAAATCATATTACATAGACAAGTGTTTACCAAAGGGATGTTCTGTGTCTTGTTCATTGTTTGAAAAATTTTCATCTTTTTTACATTGGGAATTGGAGAAGAGGTCACAAAAGGATGGGATTGTACTTTACTTAGATGGTTTTTTATTTGTGGGATCCTAGTGATTGCACAGAATTGATGCATCAATTTCAGGAATTATGTGAATATTTGGGGGTTCCAAATGAATGGACCAGAAAAAACTCAAGGTCCATCTAATACGTTAGAAGTTTTAGGACTGGGAAATGATTCTGTCCATGGTACAGTTTTTGTTCCATAAGAAAAAGTGGACGAGTTGTTGGTCAAGGTTAAGTATGTTCTTGGCAGTAAAACAGTAACGAAGAAAGAATTGGAATCATTAGTAGGTTTACTGGCATTTGTAGTAAAAGCGTTGCCAGCGGGTAGAACATTTTGTATGAGAATATATGGGGCACTGCAAGGTATTGCTAGATTTTTCCATTTTATTAGGGTATTAAATGAAGTAAAGTTAGATCTTCAAATGTGGGTTGTATTTCTAGAAACTTTTAACTGCTTTACAAAATTTTCAACTGTAGACTAGTCTATGGATGATACATTTGAATTTTATTCAGACAGTTCAGGAGCTTATGGGTGTGGTGTTGTATTTGGTGATGAATGGAGTTGGTTAGCTTGGCCAGCAAATTGGTCACAGGAAATAAAGATATTACTTATCTGGAACTTGTCCCAATAGTGTTAGGAATTTTTATCTTGGCAGACAAACTAGCTTGTAATAAATTATTATTGCATGTTGATAATTTAGCACTTATTCATTTAACTAACAACAAAACATCACAAAATAAAAGGGTCGTGATTTTATTTGTTGAGAGCCTTAGTTCTCAAAACCTTGCAGAAAAGCACACAAATTAAATGTCGGCATATTCCAGGTGTAAAGAACAATCAGGCAGATGCTGTTTCTCGTTTTCAGTTTTGGAAGTTTCATCAGCTGGCTCCTGGGGCTCAGCCTTATCCTTGTCCAGTTCTTACACAATTTTTGCAAGTTATTCATCAACTGTAGAGAACCTAGTAGAAGCTAGTATTTCTGAGAATACAAACAAAGTTTATAAGCAAGGCATTCATACATTTTTCAAATATAGGGTAGACAAGTCTCTGCAACAATTGTGGCCACCTCCTATTGACCATGTTATCAATTTAATTTCATACATGTATGAACGTGATTGTGCCTTTTCAACTGTTAAGTGTTATCTGTCATGTTTGAGTTTCTTCATAAATGGTCATGGTTGGATAAATCCAGTGGAATCATTTTTGATTAAGAAATTGCTCAGTGGCTACAAAAGGTCTACGTTGACTATTTATATTAGAAGGCCTATAACATTACACATGCTTCTAAGTATCATAGATACTTTGCCTCAAGTAACGTATTCAACATACGAGGCAACGTTATTTCAATGTGCATATTTCTTGGCATTTTTTGTTTTGCTTAGAGTTAGTGAGGTGGTGTCCCTTCAGTCAGATTGTGTACAACTATTACAAGACCAGGTTATTCTTCTTAATAAAAGCTCAATTGTATCAAGGCTAATCAGTGAAAGTCCAAAAGCATGCAAAATCACAAATTTTGTTTTTATTATTATAGAAAATTCTTGTTTTAGGCTTACTATTAGATAAAATAATTTTTCTGCATTACAACTCCAAACCTTTAACTCAATATCAGTTTCCAGGCATGCTTAACAGGTGTTTATCACTTTTGAACATGCGTACATCTAGCGGTGTTCAGTCCTTCAGAATTGGTTGGGCCACCCATTTATATTTAAGTGGCATGAATGAATCTGAAATTAAAATCATGGGTAAATGGAATTCCTCTGCTTACAAATCATACATCAGACCAATCCTTTAAGTGTTTACTTATAATAGGTACTGATTTCAAATTGTTTCAGATGACATATGGGTCGTCGGATCATCTATAATTCATTGGGCTCAGAAATATGGGCAACAAAATATCAATGACAACTTGGGACTAACATCACAAAGAACAAGCATTCTGAGTATTGCATAAGCAATACACGTCTCCTACCGGTAACCCCTTTGTTTGAGAATTCCAAAATTTTGAGACCCTGTATATTAAATATCTCCCATCACAAATGTAGTAATCGTAAGAAATTTCTTTTTGTATAGTATGAAATTATGAAAAATAATTATAAGAAACAGCAAACAATCTCGAAAATTCATTTAAAAAATACATACGGTATTTGAAGCAAAGCAAACACGAACGTCTAAACATTGGAAGTGGGATCAGGTGCCATAAGGATTAGTTAGCATCCCCTGCCTAACGGTTGAACATGCAGTGTGCTCATTGTCATGATCGCAAAAAACGGAAGAAACCGTAGCCACTCCATGTAAATGGCCTTACGTAAGTCATCATTTGATTCAAACAACACAAAATTCTTCCTGTGAAATTTACCAAAAAAGATGTGACTTCCACCACACAGACATGCAAATTTTGATCAGAACAGTAGTATAACCAGAACAGTCTTAATGTGTGATGGGTGAAAAGAATTACTGAACTCTAATATTAATATTGTTACTTAGAGGACTGTATTAAAATCTTACCCTTATTACTTCAAATGTACAGTGATGATATGATGGTCCGAAAACCAGACAGGAAAGTATGGTATCATGATGGTTTGTAAATGCAAGATCCAGTATAGAACCGAGTTCATGAGTGGGTTCTGTAACCATCTAATGTAATCCACTCTCAAGAAGCATTTTGGCTAGCAGAGTTTGCATCCTGACATCAAGATTAAAGTCTCCAATAATAAGGATTTTTGAGAAGCTGTGTCTACTTGGGTAATCTGTTAATCAGTTAATCTGTCGAGTCACACTTTTTGTATCTTCTGTTATAAGAGTCCATGATGTTGCTGGGATGGCATATACGGATACAATTAATGTTTCTTATACTACCACAGAGACTCTTTCCAGGACAGTTGCATTAAGAGGAAAGATTTCAACATCATCGTGGTTTCTGTACATGACAGATCCATGTTTACATTTTGCATTAATGCACTTCATCTTGTCAAATGGATAATTGGTGTAATTGTGAACCTTTGTTTCCGATAGGCAGAATATATCCGCAATCTCTGCTATTTTATAATTCTGTAAATCCAGATAATAATCTTTTAAAGAACTCACACTTAAATATGACACTCTAAATGTTGTTACATCAAATCTGTAGGTAAAGTGTCTGGAATAAGAAGTTTGGTAGTTTGAAGCCTTTGCATTTCGTCAAGCGCTGAGTAATTAACTTTAATTTTTTCTGCATCAAAGGAGCATAATCTCAAGCCATTCATCGATTTTGCTCTACTTAAAAGTGTGTAGATTTGGCCTGGTATTGTGTTGTTTTTATTGCTGTGCGTGGTCATATCTCCTATCATTTCTTCCTATGAAATGCCTTGGGCTTTGTGTACAGTTATTCCCCATGCCAAAGTCCCAGCAAACTGAACGCGTTTAACTTGACGAGAGCTGCATTTACGCTAAATGATGCACTTACTGACCGATTGGAACAAGATCTTGGTATTTGCTCTTTGCTTTAGCTTGGCGACCAGTATTGGCATCATCAAATTTGACATACAAAATGCCATTAAATGGATTGGATGGTGACATATCTAGTTTCATTATGGTTCCTGTTGCTCCATTGACAAGTCCATCTTCTGTATCAACATTTTTGGTCTGCATGTACCTAGCATTCAAGGCTACTTTAATTTCAGCCTCTAATCCTCCAGTTTCATGAGGGTTTATGCTCGTTACTCGTACTGGGACTCGTTTGGTGTATATATCTCTTCTAGTATCTTTAGACTTTATAGTAAACACTTCTGACGAGAGCAGATTTAACTGGCTCTCATTGTAGAGGTCTTTGAGAATATTAGTAAGAAATATGGGATGGAAACTCATCCCTCAGATACATTAGAATTATTATTCTAAATCTTTCAAAAGAGTTACATTCTCTGTGGTATGCTCACCAAGTCTTATACGAGATAAGATGTTTGCAAATCTTCGGTCTTCTTATTGAATCTATTTCTTTCAGTTCATACAATGAAAAAAGTTCCCAGGATGAAGAAGCCAAGGCTGCATATCCTGTTGTTTGAGATTTGTATACTGGTTTTTCACCTATTGTTTGAGATGTGTATACTGGTTTTTCACCTACAGGATTAAGTTGCAATAAGTCACCAACAACTAACACAGAGACATTGCCAAATGGTTCTTCGTTTTCAAAGATCTCTAGTTATGAGATTAACGTTTGAAAAAGTTTGTGCTCCTACCATAGAAACTTCGTCAATTATGAGAATTTTCAGTTGGCAGTATGTTGCTATCATTGTGTTTAGTGCTAAAGATCCTGGGTGTCTGTATACAAACTGTGAATCTTTTTGCTTTACAGGGAGATGAAAAGCATCATGTAATGTTTTCCCACCTATGTTTACAGCTGCTTTTCCTGTAGGGGCAGTAAGTAAAACTGGGTAGATCTGTCTTGTGGCCTGCTTTCTTAAGTGTTCGCACTGCACTTTGGTATATTTAGAAACTTAGAAATATGTAAAATGGATTAGGCTCTTCCTCTTTTGAAGATGCTAGTGACATTTTTCTGCACCAACTGAAAATGTGCTGGTGTATATCTCTCTGCTCCTTATTAAGGCTACGTACAGTACTCGTTTATTTTTTCTTAGGTTCTATATCAATATTGGTAGTCAGTGCTCTTTTCTTAGTGGGCTCCGAGATCACATTAGTCTCACTCGTATCCTGATGATAGGTTGCAAATGTCAAGAAGTTAATAGTCTTCATCAGTTTCAACTGGTTGATCCCTATCTTGCTCTACCTGTGGTAGAATTTGATCCCACATTTCTTCGGGAGTTTCAAGAGTCTCACAAATTTCACTAGCTGCTAAAACTTCTTTTAAGTAAGGTTCATATTTCTAAATTGTTGCCTCCATACAAGAAAATACACTTTCAAACTTTGTTCTGAACAAAAGCATATCTTCTAATTGATCTTCATTTCTCCATGGAAAATACAGAATAGGAGGCGATGATAACATTTTTCCGAGTCTCTTTGTTTTGTGACTGGACAGTCACGAGGCACAAATGGTACATTCCTTTTTCTCATTGTACCCATACCATCCTTCAGCCTAATTAGTTTCCCTGCAGTGTTGTTTTCATAATCATTGTTTATAACCTCTTCTTCAGATATGGGTGATTTTGCAGAGGTATAACAGGACGCAAACTGCGAGACATATGCCTTCTTAGCTAAATGGTCGTGCTGCGTATTTATCAATGATATTAGACACGAACACATCCTAGCTGCAGGTCTGTAGCTCCCGGTCTGAAAAATTCGGATGGACGACCTGGGAGCTACAGTGCCTCCCATAGTAAAAAACTGCAATTTACGGCGCACAAAAAATTGCGCGTTTTGGACTGATTAACCTCAACTTCATCAGGAGCAAAATCTTCATCGAATGAAAGGAAACGTTTATAATTTTCAATTTTGCTTTGTAGATCAGCAATTCGCCTTATTTGATATCTTTCTCTTTTTTCTAGTCCATCAACCTTTTGTTTAAGGGCTGATATTTCCATATTATCTCATTTAATTTTAGTATGTATTTTGCATTGCTTGCTTTCATTAATCTCCTCACTTTCTCTAGCATTTTTGTGGCTTGTGTTATGTCCCTTTTTCCCATATGATATAAGCATGATGTAATTTGTGTATCAAGATCATCTCCTGTGGATTTGATAATGTCTGTTAAATTATCCACACGTCGCTTCTTAGCAGGGTTGGAAGTTTTAGCAGGGCTTGTTTATTTAGATGAGCTACGGCTAGGGGATGCCATTTTTGTTATCTTAAGAAAACACCTACATGAAACATGTTTTCATATTTTAAAATCCACAAACATTTGTATGTCTATTTAATACAAGATAATTCAGAAGAAGTTCGGGTTACAAGTTTTTAATATTTTATGAAAGCTTCCAAGCATATAACTATTTAAGAACTAAACGAGATGTTATACTTTAATAAGAGATAAAAGAACAGAGGAAATTCAAACTGTATATTCCACTCTAGATTGAAAACAAACTTAATTTTACTCTAATTGCATGTAACATATTTTCTTTGGGATTGCCCACTGTTTAGTTTAATGATAATATTTGAGAGGTTATAGGCCTCATCTAGATTGGCAAAATTGATAAAGGTACTGGTTTTGTTTGTTAGGGAATGGGTTCTTGCAATGTCAAAGCGATATGCAATATTGCAATAGTTTTAAAAGTTAATTTTGCGTTTGACGTCTAAAAGGCAGTCTGAATATATAGATTTGATGAGCATGTGGGAATAAAGCAAAATCTTTAAAGTCATAAAGATGATATACATTATTCTATAAACCTATTACCGGCCTGTTGGTGTGAACGATGTAATGACTTTTAAAATACAATCCATTTTCTATTGGCACGGGAATGTGTCATCTGACCAATGACTTGAAGGTAAAATTGTTATTATATAGAATCTGGTGATCTCTTTCTCTCAGTGAAAGAAAAGTGAGCAAGTTCACATGCCCCACGCTCCCCCATTACTTGACAATACTCCACATAATGAAAGCAGGGTACGTAATAGATACACAAACTAATTAACTCCCAAAAATCACATCAAAACTGCCGGCAAATATGCACATATATACTTTTTTTGTTTGAACAACAACAAACATCTAACCTCAGAAGTGCTAAGTTCCCAGAAAAATAATGGAGCCGGAATTTCCTGGTAATATCCACATCTACACATTGTGTCCTAATTCCTTCAAGTTTCGGGAAACCCTGTGCAGCCGTTTAATAAAAGTTACCCTTACAAAAACAGGAATGACTGACTGACGGTCAGGTAAAAAATATTATACCTCCAACAACAAGTTGCGTGGGGTATAATTGATAATGACAAATTGTTAATGACAACATAACCTTTTGAACATGTTTGTGAGGCACTGGGTCTGGACAAGTAGCTAACAGCGCCTCTTCATCCTTTCTCTTGTTACCGCGTTGGGAGGGCATCCCAGATGTAGAACTAGGAGACCTGATTTTACTGAAACTAATACGGTGTCATTCTGTGTACCTTCTTCAAACAGCTCTTTCTCTTATTTATTCCCTGACGCGGATTCCTATTAAGAAAGCCTGATCTGGCTTTGGTTATCCAGACCCAATATGACTTCGCTTGATTTTTTAATCTTATAAAGAAAACAACAACAATAGAATTGAACCAATGTCAAGTAAAACATAAAGATCAACAAGGGGGTCAGCATAGTCTAGAAAAACGACTGACTACTCAATAATGTCAATATATTTAAAATTTGCAATTTGCGGACCCCCTATTGTAAAACATATTCTCAGAAGGGCGTATCATTACCGGTATGGAAGTGATAAGAGACGTTGGTAACATTTTTTAAAGTAAGATAAATTGACTAGATTCAATCTTAAGCAATAAATAATCGTGTGTTTTCCAAAGCAGTGTCCTGAATTTAGGACTATGTGCTGGTTGAGGAAGGTGACGTTCTTTAGTTGCCACTGGCTCCTGGGTGTTAAGTTCTCCGCTGCCTGGCCTGACTTCTTTTGTCGAGCTTTTCTATAGCTGTACGCTTGTTTTTTCACCAGCCCCCAAATCGTGACATCTGAAATCAGAGTCGGCATAGAAGCAATCAGTCTGCCCGACAAATTCCATCATCATCTCCTTAGAAAACGCACGTGTTTGTTCTTCATTGTCTGGTTCTTCGACTACATCTACCTCTTTTCTTTCTTATTTTCTTTTCTTCTGTTGAAGTGACTTTACTTTTCTTGGGGATTTCTATTAGCCTTTCCTTTTGGCGGTGTAACGAAGAATATTGACCCGGGGGTCATATTTCAACGTTGAATATTGACCCGGGGGTTAATTTTCAACGTTGAAAATTGAGACTAAAAGTGAAATTTATACCCGGGGTCATTTCTCAACAGTTTGAAAAATATTTTTTAAACCTCTTATGACATCGACTGTATTTGATCTTATCTGGAACTTGCTCTTCACGGTTTAAATGTACATGTATGTAATTGAAAGTTTCAGTTTCAAAACTTTAACTCTTTCATATTGTCCGCTACAATTGCCGACTTTGGTGATTTGACATGTTTAAGGTTGATATTTCTGACAACAATCATTTAATATAAGACTGAAAACTTGGTTTATATCCACTCATTATACTATGTAAATAAAACTTAGAAGAAGAGCTTTTGCTTCTGAATTAGACGGGTTAGTCGGGGTACCAAATCTTTTTTTTTTTACTTACGTGGATTTTCATTCCCTCTTGGGACAGAATTAAAAGATCATCAATGACAGATTAATTATTAGTCTTTGCTGTCAGTATTTTTTTGTAGCTTAAAGAAAAGACGTTATTTGCTTTCAAATATACTAAAACAGAATTCAATTAATGTCTCTTTTCTCAAAAATTGGCATCAACTCTTACTATTCCCTTTAATTGATGTAAACTCATCATAATCTCTGATAATATGTCCAGCAAATACTGGCCGTCAACGTTACTTTTTATACAGTATACACTCTTCCTAATAATACTGTATAATTAAGTAAAGGGTTAGCTGCAGAGCTTAAGATGGTCCGTCAAACCGAATTTTCCGTGGAGCTACAATTCTGCAGCTAGTAAAGGGTTTATATACATGTACTTATCTATAAGAAAAATATATAACGTCCGGTGCCTGTAGTTAATTTTAAGAAGTCAGGATATTTCCATGACAAAATAATAAATGAACAATTGTCATATTTTTATCTGACAAGTCGTCAACGGTTTTTATTTAGCTTATTCGCCTTGACAATAATTTTTCGCAAACTTTCCTCATAAGCTATTTTGCGAACTTTCTGCATAGTTTTTTTTAGCATAAATTACATGTACAATCGATGTCTATTTTTTCAGTTTTCAGTTATGTTAATTACGTGTATATTTGAATTTGAAACAGATGCACCTGACGTTATATATTTTTCCCATAATAAAAAATAAATACCCTATATACATTGATAATGTTAGAGGAAATTAATTTAAGAACAAAAAGATGATTGCTGGTGTTTGTTTTTTCTGTTATTGAGCAAACTTCTTTGAAGAGAATACTATTAGCGTATTGTCATATCGTAAATTTGCTACTTACTGGGTGGAATAATCACAGTCTTAATATATCGAGTGGTTGCAAGAACAAAAATCACATTATGTCATATTTTAAAATTTGTATTAACGCCTATCCAGAAAACTTACAATTAACAATATTACAATTTCGCACCTTATTTGTACACCTAACAAGCAAATACTAGTATAAAATATTTCACTGAATTGAATAGTTTAACGTGTAACCATGTATACCTATATTCTTATTAAAAACACATTTTTATTTAAAATATAGATATAACACAAAACAGCAGTTATACGCGAAAAGTTCACTATGTAATAATGAAACATATTTGGAGGTTACTATGTTGATTCGAAAAATGGTCATTTAATGTTGTATTTTTTTGTCCGACTGTTAAAACATGTAAACATGTAAATCTAATGAAAAAATATGGGGAAAAAAACTAAATTGTTGGCGAAATGAATCGAAGTTATAAATACAATTAGTTAAAGTGTGAATATTTGCTGTTGAATTTTGAACCGGTTTCGTGATCAAAATTCCACGATGCGGGTCAATATTCAACGGACCAGGGTCTTAATTCAACACTTTTGGTCTCAATATTCAACGTTGAAAAGTGACCCCCGGGTCAATTTTCAACCCGGGTCAAAATTCTTCGTTACAGCGGCATGATTTGCTGTTTGTTGCCTATTACTTCAGTATAAAACTTCAGTGATCTTGTGTAGATTGGAATTTCGGGACGAAATGGGTCCGTGTTAGAAATTCATAAAAAAAATATTACACTGGTCAGTCTCAGGATCAACCTGCGCATCTTCAGTCGCGCTTGTAAATTGGTATCGTATGCAGCCACCATAGCATAGCATACAACATAATTTCAACTCGGTTTTTATTGATTTTTTTTTCAAAGAATAAATGTTTACCTTACATATTAGTGGTAAACTTGGGTTTTTTAATGTTTTACTTGAAAATATTTGAAACTCTTCTGTATGCAGAGGTGTTTTGTTCAAATCTCATTGCATAAAAATCTCATAGCGTATCAATAATATTGCATACCATAGCATAGCATAAAATTGTTAAAAAATATGCATGAACTGACTCAGTCTGACCGTATGTTCACCGCTTCACGGTTGTCTCTTCACCAACAGTAAACAAAAATAAGTCTGCAAACGAAATGAACAACATATTAGGATTATTCTGAAGACTATATATTCATTGCATTTAAACAGTTAACCTAAGTATTTATTAGGACCCCGCTCTGCGGGTGCCCTATAGTGATCAGTCTGTCCGTCCGAGATCACTTGTTCGGGGCATATCTTCTCTCCCCTTGACCCAATCTGGCTCATACTTCACCTACAGAATGTCTCTGGGTAAAGAAAAGGCAGTGATCTTGAACCAATTTTCTCTGTCTAAGGTTAAGGTCATAGCAGAATTAACTGAAGAACTCTTGTCCGGATCATATATTCTCTCTCCTTGGTCCAATCTGGCTCATACTTCACCCACAGAGTGCCTTTTATCTAAGGGTGTACATTGACCTTGAATGACGTTTATAGGTCAAGGGTGAAGGTCCAGACCATGCAACTTAACAAAACAGAGATTTTGTGTAAAGGGTTTGCAGCGACCTTAAACCAAGTGTCAAGTTCCAAAGTGAAGGTCATAGCAGAGCTCTTTAAAATCAATCCAGATTTAGACCGTAAATTATTTCCCATTGGCTTAATCTTCCTCATATTAAACCCAAAAAGCCTGTTGGTAAGGGGTTATGAGCTTGACTTAAAGCTCTTTGCCAACCTGAAAATTTCTAAGTCATAGGTCAATGTCAAAGCAAAATCATCTGAAATGATTTTGTCCTATTTCTCTTGGAGATGGTCACCAATAATGTCTAGTATTCCACTGTTTTAGCATTTTAAAACGCTAACCTTGTGTACAGTCCGGTGCGTTCAGTTTAATACGATACGCAGTTGGTCAGTACGAGCGACTAAGACGAACGCAAGAGACAAGTGGGATCTCCGCACGTCATGTATGCGAATGAAGTGAAGAAATATTCCTACAGCGCAATTCAAATCACGTTATCTTCTGGGTTTTTAAAGAGACTTGCAAGTGGCAAGTGCTTTAACAGACCGTGGTGACTGTTGTGCATGTCCAACAGATGTGAAATATAGAATTAACGTCGTTAACTATAGTTTTCTGTCCGTAAACTACAGTCTACAAACGTAAAACCTAGTTCATTGACTGTGAAACTATGATTGACTCATTTTTTGTGAATTTGGCGTGCCATATTTATGAGACCGTACACACAAAACTTGTCCATACAAGAGGCCCAAGGGCCTTAAAAGTCATCTGAGATGCAGCCCTTTTAGTGATCTATAGAACGGCAACTTATTATTTATACGATAATGCAAACTGCTAGAGGACTTTTACCAGGAAAAATATGTATTCTAAAATTTTCAAAGTATTTACTTCCATTTTATGCATACAGGATTGAGAATTAAGACCCACATGAGAAAGTATGACCTGAAATCTATTGTTTACGTTATTTGCAGACAGATAAACTTAGATTTTCATTCGTAAACTATAGTTTTACAACCGTTGAATATGGTTTTACAGATGAAAACTATAGTTAACGAAACGTTAACTATTGTTTGCGGTTCGTAAACTATAGTTAACAATTGACTATAGTTGAGGGTTGTAAACTACAGTGTATAGTTGACAGTCGATAAACAAAGTTTATCATCGTTTATCATCTGTGAGACTTTAATTAACGCCGTTAATCTATATTTCACACCTGTAAACCATTAACGCGATCATCTATGTTTCAGAAGTGTAAAACTATAATTAACACTGAAAACAACCAATTGCGATCCGAAACATAGTTTATCTGATAAATATAGTTTCACGATTGTGAAACCACGATTAACAACTCTTAACGTTAACGAATGTAAATTATAGTTTACAGATGTGAATCTATATTTATCAGCAAAATCCATTGTTAACATTATTTGTAGACAGATAAACTTAGATTATAATTCGTTAACTATAGTTTACAACCGTTAATATAGTTTTACAGATGAAAACTATAGTTAACGAGTTAACGAATCGTTAACTATAGTTTGCGGTTCTTAAACTATAGTTAATAGTCGAGAAACCTAATTTATCAAACTATGTTTAGCTCATTTTTGTGAATTTGGCGTGCCATACATAAGTGATTCCTAAAGTACAATATTAATTATACTGTTCTGGGAAAAATCTAATATTTCTTTGAAATAAACAATAAACCAACAAACATGATCTAATTAGTCCTGCATTGTCATTGCTTGTTTCAGCTGTCTAAAATACACGTCATGTGATTCCACCTGTGATTATTTTATAGCAGTCTTTGTGACATAATGTTTCAATGCGATTAATTAATATAAAACAACAAAAGAAGATGTCGATATCCGTTTTCATTTTCGCACAATTTGTTGTGTTTGCCTTACCCTCTCGGATTATCTTAACAAAAATTCACCAAGGTAAGGTTATTCCAAATCATGATTGAAAATTTAATAGCATTTCTCTCTCCCCTTCAACGCCTAATTAATCATCCACAGTACTGTCTTCTCGAGATTTTACAATTATTCACAATCTATATCTAAAATCATTGTTGTCTATTAAAGGACTTGAATTATTTCTACATAAATTCTTAGCGATTGGGTCAGTTTTAAAATGGAAGATGTCTGTGCATTATAATTACATTACGCATTACTTGTCCTAATATAGTTGACTACATCTAAATTCGTGCTAAGTTTTGTAGTGATAAAAGGTGAAAGTATTTTAAAATGTGGTCTTCAGTGGATTTTTCACTAAGGAATAATCCATATTAATTGGCATAAAATGTTAAAGTATTGGTAACCGAGGAAACTCAAACGCAAGGCGGTCACGCCCTATTTGCTAAAAAAGTGTTGGGATAAAGCCCTGTCAACACAAGAGGTAATTAAAGTCATTTGCAATGCAGTTAATTAAAAAAGATCCTTTGTAACTAAATCAGATCCAACCCCAGCACGAGGTGTTAACCAAAACGATCAATTCCCGGAGAAGTTCCATTGTGTACGTGAATAGGGATGTATAGTGTCTTTTGAGAAGCGTTTTCGAGTAATGTACCCCCTCCCGTTAAAACATCATTAGTTGGATATACACTTTGATAAATTTCAGGTTATAAATAATTATACATTCGTAGGATAACGGTTAGTTTTGCAATTAAATACTGGCACAGCAAAAGTAGATTATCGTTTTACACCATTGGTTGCATATGAACCAAGAAAAAAATCAAGCAGTGTTTTGGTCTTCTTTTTTTTCAGAGAAACCATTTCCAGACCAATTGGTTTTTTTGCGTCAACGACCATTTAGTTCACTAAATAGTTTTGCACCGTCCAGGAATGCAATTCCAAAGAAATCTATTGCCGAACTCCAAAATCTGTGTCGAAGTTGTCAAATGTTTACGTCGGAGAAACCCTTGGAATGTAAAACATACTGTGCCGAGATTTTAAAAAGTAAAACGTTTATGCATTACCCGGCGGAATACACTTTTCTATTTCAACATAACAGTTATTTCAAATATGTTTTTTTTTCTTTTCAGGTTCCGGTTCTGCGTATAAAACTTCAACACTTGAAGATGCTCTATGTGCCTTTTGCCAGAAATACCAGATATATCGAATATCAGACATATGCACGAAAAAATTATGTTCTTATGTCTAACTCATTTTAACAAATAGTATAAACACAACATTAATCTATTCGTAAGATATGCAACATATATTCTGAAATCTAATACTTTCAAAATAAACAAAAACCTAGAAACTGTTTTTCTATCTATGAATAGTGTTTATGTTTGAAGGATCGTGTCTTTTTTGTAGAGGTTCAACTGTTCCCATTATTCTCCGTCCAAAATGACTGGGGGTCCTTTTTTGTCGTTGCAAATGAACTATGATAATTTTTCGTTAGGGTTCATGATTCGTCTTGATAAGAACAACCTTCATAACTGTTCTAATGATTCTCAAAACAAACCGTGATCGTGACATCGACAATATTAATACATGTATTACTTAAAGTTCCTCTATATATTGTTTGTCGTTGCTAAAACGTATTAATCCGTAAAGGTATCACAAAGAAAATATTAATAATAAAATTAGACTTGTAAGATACACTTGACAAAACATCTTGTACGGGGTCACCTCAGAGCGACCTTTTAATCAGCCAATGAAATCACAGCTGTCGGATTCTTGGCTTGTAGTTCGGACATTTTTATTTTAATCCGACAAACCTAAACGCCCGATGTGTCTCGTGTAGTAATAAAAATCATGGCAAAGTATCATGTGTCGATGATAATTTTGGGTTTTGTTGACTCGATTCATAAAAGGTTAAGCCGATCGGACAGGTCTTGTACTCAATTTAAGCAGGGAAATGTTGAATTGGCTTAAAAAGACAACTAGGTATCAGAATTGTAAAATATATAGCTACTGAACTATTTTGAGACTTTTTTAACAGTCTCCGTGTTGTGCACTTCCTTTCCTTTGTGATTGGTAGAAAATACATGATGTGAACAATTACATTTATTTCATTGGTTGAAATGCTGTTCGGCGCAAGGAAGATAATTTGCAGATGATGTAATTTGCGTAAAACTTAACAATTATCCGATATTCAAATCTTAAAAATGAGAAAACGAAAAATTATAATTAAATTTCTACAAATGTTATCTGTATAACAGGTCTGTTCTTTTTATAATGCAAACATTTAATCAATGTGTAATTTAATGTGGTAAGGCTAATATTAGTAAAATAAAAACTGCAGAAAAGTAGCTGTATATACTTTGATAATATTATAGTAATATGACTTACTTAAGATATATACTCTTCTTTTTTAAAAATTGTATTCGATACTCACTATTGCATGTAATGTTTCATATAAAATATTTTATTTTAATTTTAGGCATGCGAACTTAAAATAGCACGTTTAAAAAAGTTTTACGTGCATGTTATGCAGAGTATAGCAATAGAAATGTTTTAATACAATTGTCAAAAAGTAGGAGGGTTTTTTTTAGATATATATCGACATTTATCTTTATTTATTATATATTTTAAACATACTTGATGATTTTGAGGCTTAGACTTTATTATTCTTGACATTAGTCTCGTACGAATTATTTGATTACTAAACGAGGTATCTTTCATCGATTTTTCTCAACACCTGTGTTGCTTATGCAGTTGAGTCTAGAGTGCATGTTTAAATTTAGATTGCACAATGGTGGCCGTAGTTGAACTCTGCGAACGTGATTTTTAGGATTGTAACACCACTTGTCGGACATTCAAGAATTAATAACCATATAAATTAAATTTCACTTACTTTTGTTACAGCAGCTGAACTGAAACTGAATAAATAAACCAATACAATTTCATTGTTTCATCACTTTAACGGAAAAGTAATAAGGGAGCTCTGTAAATTAAGCTAGTTACAAAATTTAGCCTGGGTCCAAATCTGTAGAATACGGGCTGACCATACCACATCCTTTTTTTTCTATGCATCAATTGTATTTTACTCGGTGGGCAAACGTTTGAAGAAGTTCCTATGATTTGTAGAACGATAACCTTTTATTTTTGGCTATTGTTATACTGTATACAGGGTTATTTTCGCCCCATGTTATTTTCGCCCTTGTACACTTGCAAACAGTTTCGCCCCGTCTTGAATTCACCCAGACACAGTTGTGTTGAAAGAGAAATAATTTGAGACATTGGAATTCGCCCAGTCTGAAATTCGCCCGCTGACAACGAGGGCGAAAGGGGCGAAAATAAAACGGAGGCAAATATTTCCCTATATACTGTAATACGTATGGAAGTTGACATGGAACAGGATAAATACATGTAGGTGAAAAGATTCTGAAAATCGTAATCATGTCAGTAATTGTAGCATCGCCGCAAGAATTTTGCCACAACAAGTTTTTAGCTCACCTGAGCTGAAAGCTCAAGTGAGCTTTTCTGATCGCTTTTTGTCCGGCGTCCGTCTGTCCGTCCGTCTGTAAACTTTTTACATTTTCGACTTCTTCTCCAGAAGCACTGAACCAATTTCAACCAAACTTGGCACAAAGCAACCTTAGGCAAAGGGGATTCAAGTTTGTTAAAATGAAGGGCCACGCCCTTTTTCAAAGGGAGATGATTAAGAATAATTTTTTTAAAAAATGGTATTTTTAAAAATCTTCTTCTCAAAAACCAATTGGCCAGAAAAGCTGTAATTTGC
>WFKH01011581.1:53281483-53302855 GCA_016163765.1 Magallana hongkongensis | reverse complement strand
ATATATATATATATATATATATATATATATATATATATATATATATAGGCAGTGGTTTGCGACGGGACCATGAAATCAGAGAGCAATCTTTGCAGATTTACAACTTAAGTAATAAGTAGGTGTGCAGTCATACACAGTACACTGTATGTACACCGCTACACGTTTGTCTCCTCACCTACAACCTTAAAAAATAAAGGTGCGAACTAAATGTACACCCGTATATTATGATTGTTCTGGAAACTGTATATCATTTTGTATTTTAATAGATTGTGTATTCACTTTTATCCTAATATTAATATTCCGCTGGCTGACTTTCGTAGCTTTTTAAAAAGCTAACCTTGTTAATCTTATTTAATGCATATTCTGCGAAAACAATTATTTATGGTACAAGTTTAAAGGCTGTAAAATTAAGGAATCTCATGTTATGGCCCACACAATACTCTTTAGGAAATTATATAGCTTGACCTGAAAAGACATAGGTCAAAGTAAAAAAATGTTGGAACGATTTAATTACGTTTTATATCATCTATCTATGGTATAATTTTAAAAGTTGTTTGATAAAGAAATCCAATGTTATGGCCCAGACAGTATTTTTCTTAATTTGTCTTGAGTTAAGAAAAGGGTCAAGGTAAAATTTTTAACAACAGTAATTCTACGTGTATTTCATTGTTCTTTGTTTCAAGTTTGAAGTCCTTCTGTCAAAGTATATTCAGGTAATGACTGAGAGTTTTATTCTAATCTGACCTTGAAATAAAAATATTAGGTCAAGGTCAAATATTTTGGTAGGGTTTAGCTAGGTTATATACCATCTATCTATGATACAAATTTAAAGTCTGTAAGGAATCTCGTGTTACGGTCTGGACAATATTTTTCACAAAATAATTGATCTCGATATACAAGAATAGGTTAACGCCAAAAATATAGGCCAACAATTTTGGTGGCGTGCACTCCTCATCAATAACATCTATCTATGTTTAAAGTTTGAAGTCTTAATGTCAAAGGGTATTTAGGTTACGGCCCGGACAATATTTGAAAATGAAGAAGAAAATCGACAAAAACAATATGTATCCCCTTGAAAGGGGGGGCGGGGGGGGGGGCAAAATAAACATATTCTTCATAGACGACTGACAGACTTTGGCTTTTAGTGGAGGAGGATATAATTTCCTTTTCCCGCACACGACTGCTGTTTAGTCTCGGGATCGAAGTAGAAAAGCCACGTTTTATCAGTCGTGATGATCCTGTTGATGAAAGCATCTTTACTACGTTCGTGGCGTCTAGGAAAACTCCTTGAAAGTTGAACGCGCTTGACTTTATCATTTTCAGACAACAATCTAGGAATCCACCTAGCCTTAACTTTGCTCATGTCCATTCAAAATTGTATGTACATGTACAAGCCCAGTGCTAACCCCGACAATTGCAGATTGTCGGGATTGTTTGCGTCGGTCTCTCTCATTAACGTTTGGGACGGTTTTGATCAGGTTTTCATGAATCAATCTCTTACACCGTTAGTTTAATACCCGTTTTGACAAGCATCTGTACTAGTCTCAGCTGGCGATTTCCTGAGCGCTACATAAAATCTAATGAATTTGCACTGCTTCGTCAAGCCACTTGACGTCATGTTTTATAAGTCGTTTTCAAAAAGAACCCACCGCATTAAAATAACGATTTCTTATAATATTATACTCTCATAATTTTATACTCTTAATGACATTACTTCAAATAATAAAATTTCCTGGCCAATTAAAAAAAGTGAGAAAAATCTTTGAATCTGTAATTTCATTAACTTATATTTCATGCCCTGCTCCGTACATTCCCACTGGCAATATAATAACAACAATATTTAGAGAATCAATAAATTAAAATTTAAAAATATCACTGGAATTATCTTAAACCATCAGTTAATTAAGTATCTGTTTAATTTCATTGGCATTTGACGTCTACAATATTTAATAATAACATCGTTCGCGTATAACAAACGCAGTGACAAGTAATAGTTAATTTCAAATAGTTAGTCTCGGGGACATTTATACAATGAAGAAACGTATCAAAGACATGTATATAATACGTGTATACCACGCATCTTTTCCACATGGAAATTACACACTGCAAAATGCAGTTAGCTCCTTCATTCAAATTCCCTTCGCAAACATTTCATTCTAGTTTTATTCTAATTTATTTTTTTTTTCTGGACACTGTCTACAACTCAAAAAGATTAAATTACTTCTCATGTGACCATATCAGGAATACATGCAATTGTCAGGACTTTTAATTAATTGCTTGAAAAGGGTTTTGTGCATCTACAGAGGAGACATGCCATGTAATTCTCACCCGATGATTTCACAAACAAAAATTCACGTGATACTTACGTTGTATAATTAGGCATGACAAATTACCAACATGTCTAATGGCAATGAGAAATATATTTTGTCTTATTATTTTTAGTTTATACTTTATTTGTTCTTGTTATGTAGTCGGACATATCTGACGATTTCCTGGCCGATTTAACGATGTTGATATTTTACTTGCCAGGTAAACATCAGAACCGGCGCCATTACGAAAACTGGAAATTCGGCGTTTCCGTCTGGAAGCGGCGTTCACGTCTCAATTTTAACTAATAACACTGTGCCGGATAATTATGCCAGTGCCAAGGTGGCATTTTTGCACCCGCTTAAGATGCAGTTTCGGAAAAATCCATATATACCAAATGATAGACCATTGTCTAGGGAGTTTATAACCACTTTTGTTTTTAGTGTGTTTCACCTGACAGGTGAGATATGTACCTTTAAAAATTAATATCCCATAGGAAAATGATAATTCCCATAGGAGAAACGATTCTCCTACAGGAAGTATTGACAATCCGATAGGATTTTTAGAAAATCCTATAGGAATCATATTTCCTATAGGAGAAAGCAATTTCCTGTAGGAATTTGACTCAGAAAGGTAGTTTTCCTATAGGAAATTAAAATTTCCTATCGGATTTTATCATATCCTATCGGAATTGAAATTCCTATAGGAAGTTCTTGTATTCCGATAGGAAATTTCAAATTTCCTATAGGAATAGTGTTTTTCCTATGGGAAAAATTATTTTCCTGTAGGAATTTAGTTTTGAAATGTAAATATCTCACCTGACAGGTGAGATACAAGGAAAACAAAGGTGGTTGTAAACTCTTTAAACAATGGTCTATCATATGGCATATTTGCATTTTTCGATACATGCAGCTTAGACGGGTGCAAAAATGCCACCTTGGCACTGGCATAATTATCCGGCACAGTGTTTAATGTATATTTTAACTCACCAATGTATCGCTTAAAATAAAATTCTTCTCATATATTGATAATCACACTGATAAATAATTATAGTATACCGTATATTCTCGCGAGATTTAAAAATGATTGAAATCAAAACAAATCTCGAAAGTTCGATAAAATGTGTTCAGCATTCAACATGTCTGTTTATGGTATATTACATGTAGAACCCTTAACAGCGTTATTGTCAGTATCTTCGTTTTATTAATTAGTTTTGATTTAAACATCTTATTCGACTCGCAAATATTTAAAATCGAGCCGAGAAAGCCGCCTCCAGTTGGAGGCGGCGAATTTCCATTTTCGTAATGGCACCGGTTCTGAGGTTTTCTTGGAAAGTATATATCGAATTCGTTAAAATAGCCAGAAAAACGTCAAATATTTCGAACTTCTTGTTAGGTTACAGAATGTTATGTGTTTCGTCATTAACTGTTGCACAATGCACAATATTCAGTAATGTTATTTTACAAATGAAGTATAGAATTTAAACAGCTTTTTCTTTTACGTTCATGAATGTGTCACTTCAAAAATGTTGTTTAAACTGGAACAAAAAGAGATCATAAATCCGCATTCGAGAAACCTGATGACGCGTTTGGTTGTTAAATTGATTAGTTGTAAACGCTATTATTTGACTTTGCATAAAATAAGATTTGTAAGAAATCAATACGTGTGGCTCCAATACGTGTTACTCTTCTGTTGAAATTTATTCCGAAATTGGATTTATTTTATTATCTAACGACTTTTTTTCATGAACATCTAAGTGGATATGCACGAGACTATATTAAAGGGGGACTTAAGTTGCTAATTAATTGTTATGTATTACGCCGTGCTGTGTTCTACCGGTACATATAAAGGTGTATATAAAGAGAGGAAACCGACATAGCTGGTGTGTTTCAAGACTTAAGTTTTTGAGCAAAAGCAAATCAAGAAGAAAAATGAAGCTTTGCCTAACATTCCTCGTGTTATTTTTCGTGTTTCTGACTGTGTTTGGAAAAGCAGCGGGAAAACCAGCACTAAAGATTGCTAAAGTCTCCGCAGGTAACACTTTTATGAAATTTTTTATATATACCATCTTGAATTGATTTCCCATATCTTATGCAGTACGCACAAAAATCGATATTTGTTAAGGTTTTGACAGATTAAAATATTCAAAGTATATTCCAAATTGTAAAGTTCTCCACAGTGAATTGTTCGGAATTTGAAAGATCATGTTTAAATTCTGTTCTTACAATAACTGACACAGTAGTTACTTTTTATTGCGAAACGGATTAATTAAAATATTACGTAATGCTTTCTAACATTGCTAAAGGATACCTTAATAAGGTGTTTTTTAAACTACCTCAATTAATAAAAAAAAAACCTATCTGACAAAGGAAATAAATAAATACATTATGAAAGGAAAACCATTTTTGCTTTAACTTAGAGGTCAGCTATTTATTATATTTGTCCAATATTTTAACATTACCATGAAAAACTAAAGAGAAGGATTGTTATGCATCTTTCGATAGAAAATTGAATGCAAATACTTTTGTCTAATATTAACCGTTTGGCGTTTACACTCTAGAAGTGCGACTCAAAATAATACTATTGCGGCCAATTGTAAAATGGTTCAAGTGATGTAAATAAAAGCATAAAATGATCATGTGCACTAGAGTTTTGACATCCAGTCTCAACGTGCGAGAGTGTATACTGAAGAGATATAACATCTGTTTTATGTTAACGTTTGCATTCAGTATACCAATGTTAAGTTTTTATTTGGTAGTGTGACAAATTTAAGAAATTATCACTTGTTACAAATGCAACTTTCATTCAGCTTTTAAATAATTTTGATTCATTTTCAGACAAACCAATAATAACAAAAAAAGGAACGAATGCAGAGGTTAAGGCAAAAAAGTCATTGTTGAATAATTCCCGGGTAAACTCAAGTACTGATTGTCCCGAATGTGCACAGCTGCAACTGGCAGAAACTACACGTATGACTGCATACGAATATTTTATTTTTCATTCTATTTCAATTTCTAAATATTTTTCATCGAAGTTGTTTATTCTAATCTCTTTATTTTTTTTTTAATTTTAGCAAAACCATCTATAATCATCGCTGAAGGCATCTGTGCCTTTTGCCAAAAATATCAAGGTGAAATCAAGAGTGATTGCATGAAGAAGCACTGTGCGAATGCCTGACAATATATACATGCACATTTGAATAATTCTGTACAATAATACGATGATTTTAAAACAAGTCAGAGTATATCAATCATATGCATTATCATTTTTTCATATTCTTAGGCTTTGTTGTTTTTGTTTTTCTTTTGTGAAATACTATATAATCTTTAGTTATCTTACTAACAGAATGTCATATCTAATAATCTCATTTGAATATTATACAAGTAACAAGGAAAAATGTGAAAAAAGAGAATTTCATTATTTTTATTTCGTTTTAGGAAACTTCACTTTTTACTAATGATTATAGTTAAGGAATCGGATTAAATCTTACCCTTCGATCCCTCACCTATCGCTACACAGGGATCTAAAGAAACGTAATGAAGGTCACATCTTAATGTCCCTTTAGACATTTAATTGGATGTTCCTTAACGAGTTTCACGAAATTTCGACATGATTTTGATTTTCAAGACTAGTCCCGTGAATTTCGAATAGATTAGTGCAGAAACAAAAGAAGAAAATCACTACAACTCTTACCTAAAAAAGGCAATACGGAAAATAAGAGTTTTCCAGTCACCTTTCAGTTATACTTAAAATCATCAGAGCAATTTTTCACTTTTTCCTCCACCATTGTTCCGATACCCTACAGCAAGTAGTCGATAATTCAAGATCGGTAATTGGTCAAATCTATAATTATTTAAAAAGTAGTTTCGTTCAAATCCGCATGTGGCGACCTAAGGGAACGGATCCGATTGAATATTTAAGGGCACTGCTTTCGTCACTGAGAACAAGTTACTTTCATGAATTGAACCCCTTTGTCAACCGGGTGATGAGGACAGATTGTGAATTAAATTTTCAAGGATTGCTAATTTTCAGCTTTAACATAAGGTATATGCTTCTATGTTATTTTATCCACTTACTCTATAAAAATACAAAATGAAGGTCATATAAATAAGCACAAACTTCGATGTCAATACGTCTTTGAAAAATGAAATTATGTTTCAGAAGAGATACTGAAAAGGTACATAAAGTACAGTTTTGATGTCATATTCCTTCATAACAGTCCAGGAACATTATTGTGCAAGTCCTTATTATTTCAGATGAAGAAAAAAAACCATTTAATATCAACCATGCCGTCTTTGTTTTAAGGTGTATCTCTTTTAACTTCGTGTCTAATATAATTTTAAAACCATGGAATTTGCGAGTATTGTAAACAGTCTCGAGAACTACGACAGGAACTGCGATGTCTTGCTTTACTTGTCCATCAACTGTGCCAATGTTAAAATGAAATGCATTTTTTATTAAATAAACGAGTCTTTTTCATAACGCCTAGTCCCATAGCTGAGACTTAACAGAAAAAATAGTTTGGTAAACATGTCGCATAATTTCAAGTTAATTGAATTTTCGTTAAAACATTTTAAATATAAAAAACGGTAGGATTTTTGGTCTGTTATCTTGTTTTTTCATGTAACCCATGCGGTAGATTAAACACCAGTGAGTGGTCATATGTGCAATTTATTCAATATACATAATAGAAAAAACCTTAAACAAACAACATTGACTCATTTGACTTAAATCTCAGAATACGGTAGAAATATTTAGAAATAGGCAGTTTAATATATGACATGGAGTCGTTTAATTATAAACAAGAGAATCATAGACTATATTTATATGAATAAGTACTGAATTAAACAAGTATTACCAGACACCGGCAGCTATTATTACAGAACAAGCGTACGCTTAATCTAGTCAGGTCTGTCCCCTCTCAAGGTAGGACGAAGTGTAGTAAAGTTAAGTCTAGAAAATTGTCGAACAGGTCAAACGGGTAGTCGAATGTTTAAATGAAAATAAACAATTACACGTGGACAATCTCACATGGAGATGTAAATGAAACACATAAACACTGTAAAACATCATGCACACAGAAACAAGTACGTTTACAAATAAACAAACATTTAATATTAATTACTTACACTAGTTACATACATATTACACTGCAGACATTCCTTAACATGCTCAATACTGGCCGCAGTTATTGCCATCCATTAAACTTCTGTTTGTTTAAAAATTATTATTTTCATTCGTTAAAGATAACGTCAGGCATAAGGCGTGCAATTTTTAAAAGATGTCGATGATTTTGGTGTTCAAGCAGCCACGGGACAGCGGATTAAGACGATGGTTAGGAATTGTCCGGAGAATAAAGCATTAGGATTGGTTAGTGTCTTGCTGCTAAGGCTCTATATACTAGTATTAGAAGAAACGACCCAGTTTTGTTAGATAGCTCAATTGGTAGCTTTACTGCTTATATCAAACCTAACAGGTACGATGAGTTCTAAATATAATAATATTTATTAAGAATTGAATCATATCTATTAAATTTCTTTAGAAATGTAATCATTTCTTGGTATTACTAACATAAAAACCTCGGTTTATATAATTTTATAACGTGACGTTATGTTTTTTTCACATTTTTAAGCGTTACGTTAAATGACATCAGTAGCGTGCGCGAATTACTGGCAAGAAAATTACTGACAACGCCTGATAAGTAAGCACTTGTATATTCAAAAGTTTACAGATATAATACTCTATGTTATAAGAGTTATTCTTAAATATACTGTAAAACATTGGAATTATTGAGGTGGGTTGCAGGTGCATTGTTGCATAATTCCTGGTTGCCAAGTCTACTCCTGTCTATGCAGCTCAGTTAAAAATTCCAAATTCCAGGACGACATCCCTACCTTAAATTCCTGTTGGAGGTGGGGTGATGTATGCACGTCCTGAGGAGTCGAAAAAACTAGCTTCTCAATATTACATGACCATAGGCAATAGGTTACACATTACACTCAAGTGCGATTAAAAATATATTTTCAGTAAATGGCCATTTTGCCCCCCCCCTCACCTTAATTAAAAGCCTCAATTCTAGCAATTTGTTATGCTTCATCACAGATTAAGTCATCTCAACCATCTCGTGTGAGGTTTGTCAAAGACTCCACCGGGTAAATGCTCAGGTATGAGTCTACACATTAAAGTGTGTAATCCATGGAAGATGCACTGTATAATTGGTCACTGCTTGCATCATCATCAGAAGTAAATGTCTTAATTTATCATGATGTCATCTTCTACCATGCCCGATATATATAAAAGTCTTGAAATATAAGCTATACTAGGTTTATCCCTTCAACTATTTTTAGAATCGGTAGGACAACAAAGAAGTGCCATTAAAAATAAAAGTTCCTTTTTAGCAGGCTAAGTATAAAATTATGAAGCTATGTATTTTTATGAACTTGTAAGTGAGGAGCATTTTTCCTGTAAGTATATTAAGCAAAATGTGATTTAACCTGAAAGTGTATGGAATTATTTTGTGTTATGTGATGCTTCACTGATAGGCAGGAGTTTTCCTCTTTCATTTATTTTTCAGGGGTTGACGTAAACAGACGGATTTTGCGGGAAAACGAATCTGACATTAAACCACGAAACTCGGACCAAAGATGGACAACTTGTGTTGCTCCAGTTTGAGGGATCACTCGTTGCTGAACGAAAATTAGGGAGAATGCTGTGTGACATTTTGTTAACATTATCGACTATGGAGAATGTATTAGTGGACTATACCTACTAGATGATATCCCGTGCAAGCGCGGGAATTAACACTTATTCACATTAATATGGTACGATGCTTGATATGTTGAACCAGATTTTTTTTTGTCATTTTTGTATGTACTGTGTCTGAAAATTTTCTCAATTGCTTTTCTTAACCTACTCTATAAAATTGAAATCAAAAAGCAACTGCATGACTGGATATTAGAGGAGCGGGCAGTGATGAAAATCTTAACTGAAATTGATTTTATATGCATACTCATGTACATGGCCTTAATTCCTTGTTGTAGCTGACTGGAAGAAATTACAATTTTTAATAAAATTATTTCAAACCAGGGAGAGTGGGTGTATAGTGCGTCGTATTTCTTTTCTAAATGTTGATCTTTAAGTCAAATTTCACCATATAATTTTTATCACTGTCCCAGATAAGAATTTTAGATAAAAGACTGTCAACTAATCCCATTCCCCGAATTCAACTTCCCCGTTTTATGCATACATCATTTATTCATATTGACGTTAACACAATTTGTTCATGGTTCACAAATTAATGTTTACTACCAATCTTTCGTGGTATAAAAATGTAATTTATTTTAAATGTGTACGCATATTTTTTTTGGCATATCTTGAACCAAAGTTGTAATCCAAAGTATCTACCCGATGATAATTACATATAACTCGCCCTACACTTTCGGCCATGATGTTAATTAGTCAACCCGCGTTTTTTCCGCACCCCTTTCTCTCAAGTTCTTACCATGAAAACTAAAATCGCGTCAAACTGGCACATTTTATTTATTGACTTTTTTGTATTAACCAAGGATGTCCAATTCAAGGTATTTGCCACCGATGCATGATGAACTCATCCTACATTCTCCGGCCCATGACGTTAATTAGTCAACCCGCGTTCTTGGTTACCCCGTTCTGTAAAGTTTTATCCATCAAAACTAAAATCGCGCATTCAAGAAACGAATTGGCTCATTTAATTTATTCAACATTTGTCAAAATTCCATTTCTATTTATACCCTAAATAAGTTCCCAATAAATATATTTACTCTTTACGTAATGCATTTAGGTAAATAAGTTCCCAATAAATATATTTACTCTTTACGTAATCATTCAGCAGTATTTTATTGCAAGTATATATTTTGATGCAAATTCCCACTGATTAGATCCGCCAAAGCGTGTCCACCACCTTACTCTAATTTTTGCTATTTCGGGCAGGTTTATTGAAAATGAAAGTAGGTTTTTAATTTATGTTAAAATAATAACTTATCAGATAAAATTCAATTATAGCTTACGGACATCAGCTCACATGTGTTGAAATACCAAAGGTGTAAGCAGTTACTCTGGTACAGGCATATCGTAGTTTACTGGCAAAATGTCTTAATTTATACATGTAAGTATAAATTTGGTCGAGGGTAAGAAACCGTGATAGAGGACGAGGCTTGCCGAGCCCTCTTCACGCTTTCGACCCGAATGGTTCTTTTTGATAGGTAGAAGGGGTTCTCATCTGACGAAAAGCCCAAAGGTCTTTTGGCTGCATATACATGTAGTTTGTAAAGACCAATCGGATCTCTTGCATCCCCAGTCGGAAACATTTTGGGACAATATTTTCCCCTGTTCTTGTTTTTTGTTTGTCTTTCATTATATTCGAGAAATTCTGTGCCGTCAACTAATTTTTTTTTTTTTTTGCCCCCCCCCCCCCCCCCCCCATCTTAAATTGTAATGTTCTGTAACTCCTGTTAGACCAAAATGAATGCTATTATTCAACCAGAGAGTGTACAAAAGTGCTTCAGGAGTTTCATTACCAAGGATTTTCATTTCGTATAATATGTTAATTTCTTCGTCTGTTATAGCGTCCACTTTGCTTGGTCTATTGCCTTTCCCTTGTTTTTTAAGTTTTGTTTGTTTTGCTTTTAGGGCATCGCAAGTTAAACGGAAAAAATCATCTTGATTGTCCATTATTTTGTGTCCATATTTTTGTCTACCTAATTTTCTGTTCAAGCTACTGATTATGGAGCGCAAAGAGCTCGGTTCATACTCCTGACTATCAGTTTTTCTGACAAAACAAACATGGCTAACAGCTGATCTAATTCGTCGCAAGGAATTTCATGCTCTCGCGGTGTTCATTTTACATCATTTTCAGAAATTTTCTAACCAGGTTTACATCTCTGAGAGTCTTCTTAATTGTGTTTGAGTTTTCTTGATTTGGAATGAAAGTTTAAAGTTCATCAAATTTTACGTCAATAAACTGAGGGTCAGAGTTGACAGAAGGTTCTGTTTGCGCCGGAACAGATTCCAAAATTTCTGCAGACGAATTTTGTTCAAATTCATTCATGACTTCATTAAAAATTTCATCGATAGAAATATCAAGAGGAACTAATTCAGAAGGTACTTCAGGAGGGGCCAAACCTTCGCTTTGCGTTTTTTCGCTCGTAGTTCTATTTAGACCCGTGTCCATTTTGTTGTCAAGTAAACGAAAGTAGTCCGTCTATCTGTGGTTTATTGGGTTACCTTTATTCGGTCAATGCAAGGGGTAGTTGCAGGATAAATCAAATGGAGTTGTTTCCCCTATGGCTAAACTCTACTGTAATTGTGCTATCTACTGTAGATATAAGGAATCTCATAAGGGTTTGGATATGAAGGTTCATATCCAAGATATGTTCTGCTGAATCTAGAAGTCGCCATAATGGTGCTGTAAGGAACTTTGATATCAAACCTAGAGCTCTGGCACCTTCAGCATAAGGTCTTCCTTAATATCCAGATCGACAGCTTTAATAAGAGTGTTTCTGGTTCCTTCAACTTTCTCCAGGAAGTAGATTTCACTGCGGTGATAAAAAACTGATTGACCGAGAAGAAAAATCAAGTTAAAACGATTATGTTTGAAGCGCAAAATTAAGTTCTTCTCTTTTTTCTCTCTGGGGTAAGTTTCCACGACAAGCTTACACCGTTTTTCTCATCATCTCCGAGAGCAAATGCTTGAGATGAGGTTTTCAATTATCTTGAAGTTCCACTCTCTTGCCGGTAAAACCTTTTAAGTTCTGGTAATGCACCAGAACCTATTAACTTACCATCTAAGAATTTCCTTTCAAACTTCTTAAGTGACTCCTCCGCAACATCAGCCGTTCCGACAAGTAGATGCAGTCCACAGAAAAAGTTGTTCATGAAAATCTGTTGATCTTCATTAAGTTGTTTCCAATCGCCTATGACTTGTGGTAAAACATCACTTCGGTACTCATCTAGTTGTTTATTGAAGTTTTTCTCTGTGCTGGCACTATCCGACATGGTATTTTTAATGTTGTTCTTTTTTTTTTTTTTTTTAAAGCCCAGCATTACTTTCCTCACTGTTTTCACATAGAGAGTTGATGTCCTGAAGAATTTCACGAAATATATCCAATGTACATTTGCCACTCTTATTAAACATGTACCTGAGACCAACATCATATGAATTTGGCTCCTCATCTGTAATGATGTAAAATTGCATTGTCTTTCCTTATTTACGTGTTTCATCAGTATAAAATGTAGTGTTCACTTTTTCTTTTACATTTGTAATTCACATGCGAATTGTTTTGGGTTTTTTTTTGTAAGTGATGATTTTCTGTCTACTATTTCGTCTACTGTAGTACGAGATGATAGTTTATTTGCTTCTTTTCCACACAACGTTGCTACTTCGTGGATTACTGGTCCGACCTTTTTACTTGCAACATTTAACAGGTCGGGTACACTACCTTATATGGATAGCATTATTTAACATGTGACAATATTTACGTCAAACAGGTTCTTCAATCCAGTGAATGAGTCGCAAAGATGACGGTCTACAACGTGTTTACTTTTCAACACAAACACGTGGTTTGTGGCTGTTTTATACACAATATTTAATTGCTTGCCGGAAAATTCGTACAACATGATCTTACTTTAGAGGGTAAAAAAGGAAAGACTACGTACCATAGACTTTGTTCCATGCTCACATTGAAAAATACTGTTGTTTTTATTTATCAATTGATGCTTCAAAAATCGATCTGTATCAATAGACTGGCATACATACGGATACAAGTACAAGCAAATTTTGATAAGGAAAAACTGCATAATTGTTTACTGGTGACTTAATTATTGTACACCATTAATAAATGCAGGTAATTGTAAAGTTTTAACATACGTAAATAGCCACGATAGTAGAAATGCACGAATATACAAATACAGAAGTACAAGTTATGTATCATATGTTGTATTTTGTACACTAAGCATTCTGATGAGTGTCCCTGAAGAAAATTTCAAAATTCTACTAATGTTGTCTCAAACCTGGGGTATCACGTGAAAAAAGTACTCACTGCTTCTAATATACGTACCTTTGCCGATGGGGTATTTAAATAGTTTAATATAAGGCCTCATAGGCAATATTTTTCAAATGTGGGCATAGAAATGAAAGATCAGACATGATTTTCCATATTTATTTCATTAATTCTGAAAAATAATTGAAAATGAGTTTCCAAAGAACAATTCAAAATGGTATATATTTTCAATACGCTTTGTATACACTGAAACTTGTAGTAGCCCACAACGCCTTGCAACTCATTCATCTGATTGGTTTGTCAATAAAAGTAAACAGATTGCTAATGTTGTATGGAAATTTATGCCGACGTCACAAAATCTAGTGGTCTCGACCTGTTTAGGTCAGTCAAATTCATGATGCATTTTACTGCTTCTTTTGTATGTTCCTTTTTTGTTTCATCATAAAGAAGCAAAGTCTTATCACAACTCTCAACTAATAAATCTTCTAGGTATTGCACACTAAATTTCAATTCATCATTACTGTCCTTCAATTGTTTGTTGACTTTCTCTTAGTGATCTATTTAATGTTTGATGGTTTCTTTTCCAAAGTCTTCCTTTAAAGAGACAGGACAGCTGAAAACATGTAGTAGTTACCCCATAGAATATTGTTGGTTATGTGCAGATACCCGATGGGCGTGGTCATAATGACACGAGGGAGCGTAGCTCCCGAGTGTCATTATGACCACGCCCATCGGGTGTATGCACATAATCAACAATATTATATGGGGTAAGTAACTTGTACCATTGTTTACTAACATCATTATATTTTGTAAAACATGTAGTTACAGTACCGATCAGACCCAACCTAACATAATAGTTAACCCCAACTAAACCCAGGGTTTACTTTCGGGGTTTACTTGGGGTTTACTCCGGGTTTACTTTTTGAAAATTTGTGTCCAGTTGAAGTTTACTTTAGGTCCACTCAGGGTTTACTTTGGGTTTACTCGCGGTTTGCTTTAGAGGTCCTCTTTAAACATTGAAATGTGAAGCAGACCCGTCTTTTATCTAACTATCTTACTGCCTGTAATTCCCACCCCTTGTATATTCCAAATACACATGTAGCGTCTGCCTCAGGGGTCTAGGTTTACTCTCTGGGTTTACTCGGGGTTTACTCTGGGTCTGCTCTAGTAAACCCATAGTAAACACCGAAAGTAAACCCACGGTTTAGTCTGAGTTTACTTTCTGTTAGGTTGGGTCTGATCGATACTGTATTTGGTGCGCACTTCCCTATATACAGAATGGTTCCATTTTTGGTGTCTTTACATTGCACTGTGTACTCCATGTATTACTGTTAAATGACTTTCTATCCCCATTAATCGATACACGTTATTTTTTCTTAAATAATTATTTAAAAAATCATATAAATGTTTGGGCTGTTCGTTGTTAAATTTTTTACTTCACATTTATTCATTTTCTGACTACTAGTACCGGTATTTGCTTCAAAGAATCTACATAAATGCAATTTAATATTCAAGTACTCATATCTGTGCAATGCCTCTGTTCAGAAAATTACTAGTAATTAGATTAAATTGATGATGGTAGTTACTCTTTCAAAAATCATATTTGCTACCTTGTATCTATAATACAAGTTGTTTTTTTTAATTTGGGTTGTAAACACGAACAATATACAAAACAATAAATTAAGATAGTCAATGAAACATAAGCGAACAAAAATATTTCTAGAAATATGTGGCGCGAAACAATAAAGGACAAACGACTTATCCGATTGGCTGGCGCTATTCACCCTATCCACAAAACAAGTTTATCATTCAAACGCGTTCTTATCACGTGCTTTTTTTCATATAAAAACTTTATACATGATACCCGTTTTTCTACTTAACGTGTTTCTCAATTTATTCTGACACATGAGTGAGAATATGGAAGCGGAAAGTCTTTGGGACGAAACCACTGACGACATTGCATTGTCCCAAGCCACTAACGAGATTGAGTGTGAGTATTTATTTGGAGAACTCAGTCTTAGTCAGTTGTCTGTGTTTGATATGGGCCATTTTGATCTGGGGGAGTCACAGTAGACAGCATGATGGACACGTTAGAAGACAACTTCCAATGCGAACAAGAGGAAACGGCCAGGTTTGCTTTCGTAGAGGACCTTGACGTATCAAATCTTATTACCTCAACAGAGAGCAAGAATAAGAGAAAAAATACCAAATGGGCGTTTTCCGTATTTATGGAGTGGAGAAAAGCGAGAATGGCTATCAAAGGAACAGTTATTCCTGAACTCGCACTTTTTGATACTGAAAACATCAACTCATAACTGGGTAAATTTGTAATTGAAGCACGGAAAAAAGATAGATCACCTTACCCCCCTCGTTCTTTGTATATGATTAATGTTGGCCTACTCCGTTACATGCGTGAAAATGGAAACCATCGCAATTTCTTTTAACGACTTTAACGAATTTCGTAAACAATTAAGTGCACGGATGACACAAATGACGACCGAGGGCCTTGGATCACATGTAAAACAGGCAGAGCCAATTAGCAATGAAACAGAAAACAAGTTGTGGGAGTTGGGTCTACTAGGCATCCAGACTGCAAAGGCTATCGTTAAAACCGTGTTCTTCTATAATTGTAAGTTTTTTGGACTGCGTGCGGTGAACGAACACAGGCAGCTCTCGGTGGGGGTGGGTCAGTTTGAGCTGGGGACAGACCAGGAGGGAAAGTTCATCAAATTTTCCGGGAGGGCCAACAAGATATATAAAGGTATTGCTTTTTCTATTTTACTCTCTCTCTCTCTCTCTCTCTCTCTCTCTCTCTCTGAAATATCTAATATACCCAGTCCAAGTAATCTTAAGAAAGACACGTCCACTTGTGTGCGAAACGATTGCTTTCTAATTTCTAAAGGAATCAAGCACGTGTTCATTTAGGTATTTAAGCGTGATAATGAATACTTATTACAGTTAACTTGATAATATTACTTTTTGTTTGCTTTCATGAAATGTATACTTCTTTTGCATTTACAGTGCCATTAACCAATCAATGTTATCACGTATTCACATGTATAGCTACACATGGTCAGTCGAACTTTCATTCCACTAACAGCGTGTAGTTTGCTTGATCGTGCGTGCTAAAATTTTGTACTTCGATTACAATAATGCGCATCGATTGGCTGTCAGATTTCAATGAAATGAATACTATTTTGCATATCAAACACAGACCCAATGATTGCACTGACCAATGACATTGAATGATGATCTGCGACTATTTGCAGTAAATATTAACACGTGGTCAGTCAGAACTTGTTTTATATTGAATTAATCGGGGAGTTAATTGATAATATTATAAGCAAATAAATGGATATTTTTTTTCTGATTCGGGTACTTAGTTTGTTCACAATATGGCAATTACAGTAATAAGATAAAAGGAAGCAAACCAGGCTTTAACTGACCACATGTTGATATTTTTACTGCAGTATCTTACAGTCCGATATCATATATTATTTAGTCAACTGATCTGCGGCAGTGGTTTTTAACAAAGGAATATAATAAATTTTGTTTTGTTTTTTGTCAGGAGGCTTAAGGGGGATGTGCGGCCATCTTGTACATTTGAGGATAAGAATGTAAACATTTCTTGAACTGGCTTGTTTCTGCCCGAAACTGACCAAAACCGTTGCCAAAAGATACAAAAGCAATAAATATGAAGTCCTACATGTTATTTTGTTTGAAAAGTATGCATACAAGTACAGGACAATGCCTTTTTAACCTCTTAGAACAGCTGTCGAACTGCGCAGCTACAGACTTGTTTTGAAGATTTAAAAATCTGAAAAAGTATGAAGGGGGTTCATTGGTGTCCTCTCTACAACCATTTGTTGAGATATCAGCGACATATAACAGCCAAGGAATTGGAACACCACTTTGCAAAATAATCTCTATATGAGATTATAAAGTTTACATCCAGTGTGTCAAAGAAAAAGGTTCAGAACGTTTTTATTTACGACCACTAGAAAACGGAGATAATGGAAGTGTACGATTCAGTTCCCAACCAATCGGAGTTAACAAATTATCTAGCCTTTTTAAAAGCATGTGCACAGAAGCTAACATTCCAGGTTTCTTCACAATCCATTCAGGTAAGCGTACATGCGCTACCTCCCTGTACCAAGCCGGAATTCCAGAACAAGAAATAATGAGAAGGACTGGACATAGGTCAGTAGAGAGTATACGGAAGTACAAAAGACCCTTCTCGGAAATGCTGCACGAAGTGTCAGGTGCTTTAGAAGCTGGAATTCCATCGGCCTCGGGGGATGAGCTGGAGCAAACGCCTAACAAAAAGATTAAAAGCGAGGCAAAGGAACATGAGCCAAAGTTGGAGTTGAATTTTTCCTGCAATATTAATTTGCAATAAAAACTGCGTTTAAATATCAATGTCCATTAATTAATAATTTGTTTTTGTTTTTATTCATTTCAGTACAGTTGGTACGGATGGACGATTGATTAAAAATATTTAGTTTTGTGGTTGTTTTTTCCTATAATTGTGGGCGGAGTTTGAAGAAGTGTGGGGTACGTACAGATAACCCACACTTTTAACAATAGAAAACACGTCAGACTATGGTACAAATGTGTGTTAATCTTCACTGTATCGTTAGGAAATAAGAAATAACGTTGATTGTGACAGTTGAAGTACATAAAAATCCCTTCCACATATTTAATTAATGGAGTTATGAGCTTCCGGAAATTTAAGGGTAGTACAAACCGGATTATTCTTATATCGTTTATCTGTACCAGGTGGATTTTGATTGACAGTAATTTACACGTGCTGAAAACTACAAGATCTTCGCCCAACTACGGTCATCATGGAATACGAGGTAAAGGGGACTCTCTAAACGGAACACATCATCACTTTCTCGATAATTTATAAATGGTTTACCAATTTCAGTTCATTTTAAAATGATAAATATGTCAAATAACCACTCAAGGGGCCTCACTTAAAAAATGAAATTAGGTTGTAGCAACTCCTGTGATAAAAACACAAAATACATGCTTACAAAATAATAATTCTGGTTATCTTAAAATCTTGAAACAATTGTTACCTGGGAGAAGTAGAAAAGACATATTTCTATCAACAAACCTGTCCAGGAGAATCTTCGCGAGCCCTGCATGTGTTTTGTTTATAGTAAATACGCATGCGTAATAGTATAGAAGGCGGAACCCCGTAACATGTTGCGATGTATATATTTATGGGTTATACATAATAATTCATTTTAATGAAATAATATGATTGATTTCATGGAGAAATTTGTAATTTTCTGAAAGTTTATACATTTAGGAGTAGTACAAATACCGAACCCGATCGGAAATTTTTTTTCAAGTCGGGTTTTTAATAAGATGCGCCGTACTGTCTCTTTAAAAACTTTATGTTCATTTCTAGAGCCTTCACTTTTCCCTGCAGGATTTTGTTTTGTTTCAAACTTTCTTGATACTTCTTCTTGTAAGAAATGTTCAATTGATTTGATCCTTTTAATTTTTGAAGCCTTTGTTTCAATGTCTTGCTCACTTTTGTAATATTTTTAGTTTGTTTTTGGGATTCTCGAAGGTCAACTTTTAATCTCCTCACTTTTTCTTTAGTAGTCATAGCTCTATCCAACTTGTTAAATTTAGTTTTTTATTTTTCTCAGAAAGTTTATGCTTTTCCTTTTTCAACAGAAGCTTCTCTTTTCTGTCAACAACTTTATCGCAACACATTTCAGTATTTGAATTTTCTGTTGCCACTGTACTATCATCAACATTAATAAAGGTAGCTGTAGGAATTGAAATATGCAAATTTCTAAAATCATTTTTCCGAGTCCCACTATGCTTTTTATCATTCTTTATCACACGATAAATTTTGATATTTGAGGCCTCTTAACAACTTTGATTCCGGTTAATCTGCCTAACACATTAAACATCAATGATATTTCCTTTCCATTCTTTTTTGTTTACTTAAAAAGTTCAATAATATGCACATTAAGTAACAAACTTTCTTTCAGTTTTGGCAATATTTCATTTTCAAGGCTACCTTCATTCAACCCAAATTTCTTCAGCGAATCCATTGTTTCAACAGTGTTGAACTTACAAATATATATTTTAACTAATTGTAATTTAAACATAAGCTATCACTTCTTAAAAATACAGCTCCAGATATGATAGTTTGTGTATTTTTTTCATTGGGAAAGGGGGATAACACAATTTCATTCAAATGCAATCCATTAATATTTGTCCCTAATGTTCCTGTAATAAGTGTTTGTGTTTCTTTAGTCTGTTGTTGTAAACTGTTTTTTTTGTTGTGATATGTGATCAGAGTTTGAACTTGTCTAGTAGTAGTATTCATAGAGATATGTCCAGTCTAGATGTTTCTGAACATACAAATAGAATTTTGATTCCAATCGTCTGAGTAGCAATGTCAACTTTCAAACACTTTTTTTCTTTTAGTTTTACGGGGTCGCAATATACTTTGAGAAACTTCAGAATCGGATTCAAAATCTTAATCGACAGAAAAATGTTTTCTACCTTTTCTACCTTTAAAATTAAACTGCTCAACTGGCTCTTGAGTTTATTATCAGAATGTGCTATAGTCCAAAAAAGTAAACAAAAATATATACCTTTCTTTCTATCTCTCAATGTAATGATGATATAACTCAACTTTAAAACATATTTTCCTCTTGCAAGAGTAGGTATTATTAACTATGATACTAATTACAATTACTAATTGTGAAATCAATATTCTGACACTGAGTAACTGACAGTGACAGTGACTGACTTTAAAATTTTCTGTACTAACATCATCTAGTTCAAGTGCATGGCGCCTGTGTCTGAATCCGATTCAAACAAAACTTGCGAGTCTTCATGATCATAACCTTCCTACAATTAACACATACTATACGGACTTAGAATGGCACAAAGTAAGATTTATCTTTATAATTATATCTAGATAGTACTACCCCTGCTAGTGTTGGTGGTACTTATAAGGCTTTCTTAACAATGAGAGTGGCATTGACAATCATGGTTTTTTAAACATATATTTAAAAAAAGTTAATTATGTCAACACATTTGTAATTAAGTAATATATAAATTGCATTACTCTCAGTTTGCACATTCTTTGAAGCTTTAAACTTTTTTAAAGAGACTAATTTTGCCACGAAGATTTACGAACGAATTTCCTATTACCAAACTTCCGGTGTAAGGGTGCTTGAGATTTCTGAATGATTAAGAGTATATTACATGTATGTGGGTATACTTCGATGAGTTCTTTAGATCGTTAAAGCCGAAAACAACAGCTGACAATTCGATTGCGCTTACTTACCATGTCTTATGACTTTTTCCCGGGAAAATATTGATATACACTTAGTTCAAGGTCAGAACTTTCAGAATATCCGCCAATCAAATCATCGGAGAAGTCAGAGAAGGTGCCAAGAGGCGTAATTAAGCATAATGTACGTCGGGGTCGATATTTCTTTATTACAAAATCGTGCGCGCGCAGCGCCACCTATACCTTTGGCATTGCTACACGAATTTCACAATTAAGATTCATGGGCATCATAACCATGCATTTAGTTTTTCTCTAATATATATGAGAGTAGAGAATAAGATGTTTTAAGATTCAATTCATTTTTACTACATGGTCATAGTGGCCCTACCCTGAGCCTATACCCCTGACCCAGGGGCCATGTATTTCACAATTTTGGTAGAGGGCTTCATGGACATTATTACCATGCTATTAGTTTTTTCCCACGTGTGGGAGTAAAGAAGAAGATTTTTTAATATTTGGTCATTTTTGCATATTTGGCCCAGTCCATGAGGCTCCATGGATGGTATAGTAATAAATTTCACAATTAAAATTTCTCTGATCCTAGAGATGCTTCAAACCAAAAATAGTTATAATTGGCCTGATAGTTTTCAAGATGAAGTTGAAAATGTAAAATTGTTAACTAACGACGACGGACGAAAACCAATTGCAATAGGTCACCTGAGTGATTCAGGTAATTTAAAAACGTAAACT
>WFKH01011581.1:53260923-53273988 GCA_016163765.1 Magallana hongkongensis | reverse complement strand
TGTAGATGTTTTTCTCCTTTCATATGTAGTTTTTATTTTGTTGTCCTGAAGAAGCTTAAGGGACGGGTTGTCCCGAAAATTTGACAATATTTTACTTTATTGTTCGTGTCGTTGGTTATTTTTAGTGCTTATGTATATATATATATATATATATATATATATATATATATATATATTAGCTTTTTCTTTTTTGAAAAAATGCCAAGACATAAGTTCCCGTACATATTTTAAGAAAATTTTTCCCTACTTGCAAATTTCATGAAGGTCGATAAACTCTTTTAAAAAGTATCAAAAGAAAAAAGTTCCCTTAACTGTCTTAAAAATTCTTCTAAAAGGGACTCAGACACGATTTGAGCTCAAAATTTTCAAATTGTATTTTTTCATTTTTAATATCAAGAATGGAAAATATGGGTATTTTAATGATTCGTCAAAATTTGAAAGTCAAATATTGCATTACAAGCAAGATACTGAGTTCGATATACAGGTCTCGTTATTGTTTACATATGTATGGTATTGCTATATGCTTCAATCAAATGTTGCTTTTTTGTTGATAATACTATTTATGAACACATCGAATCAGTCTATGTTGTTTAGCACCAGTCATTTTGTCAAAGAAATGGTAATATATGTACTTTGCATCTCTTGTACACACATGTAAGACTCGAGCTTTGTTTACATAACAATGATTTCTTACCTCTGTATCTCGCTTGTAACTTGACTTCTAACATTCAAGTTTTTGAATCATTCAAAATGCACAAATAAACAATTTTGAACAATAAAAATAAAATTTTGACATCAAATCGTGTTTAGGTCGCTTTAATTTTGTATATGTCACTCAAAATAATTTTAAAAGAAGTAATTAATCTTCTTTATATCTTGTTTAGATTAATTAAAAGTATTTTATTAACACCAGTTATATATTTAATACTTGACAATAAATAGTTTGATAATAATATATAAATCATGATTTGACTACTTCTGATCGAGACAAATGAACCAATTTGAAAATGGAAGATGCTGCAGACCTTGTAAGTTTTAGTGTCTAGAGTTTTAGTGTTTAATGGCAGAATTATTTCTTACCGATTTGGACGGGGAAATTTTAGAGTTTTTAAGTTATATGTTTCTGCTGAAAGTGTGTTCTTCCACTTGAGTATTTTATCAATTGTAACGTCCATTTTTTGTTTGGTTTTAGCTCACCTGAGCCGAAGGCTAGTCGTTGGTCGTTGTCATAGTCGTAAACTTTTAAAATTCTCATCTTCTTCTCCAGAGCCATTCAGCCAATTTCAGCCAAACTTGATAAAAATCATTATTGGTGAAGACGATTCAGATTTGTTCAAATAATGGACTACAATTTCATTAAAGGGGAGATAATTTAGAATTATTGAAAATTTGTTCGGTTTTCGTTTTCTCATAAACCAATAGGCCAGAAAGCTGTAACGTGTGAGGTTAGGCAGGGCCAACAATAGGGTATCGAATTTTTTATGTAGGAATATAGAGAACAATCTTTAAAAACCTCTCTATAACCAATTGGCCAGAAAAGCTGTGTCTTTTCGGAAGCATACTTAGGTAGTGTAGATTCAAGTTTATAAAAAATATGATCGACAGGGGTAGTGTCGGGCCAAAATGTTAGGGGGTCGAATTTTTACATAAGAATATATACAGAAAATCCCTTAAAATCTTCTCCCGGAAAAACATTCAGTCAGAAAAAATGAATTTTGTTAAAAGCACAGGTTGTGCAGATTAAAGTTTGTTCAAATCATGATTCCCTGGGGAGGGATTGGGTCAGGGGGGGGGGGGGGGGGGGGCTAAATAGGAATAGGGGAAATTTTGTGACAAATATTGAAACAAAAAAAAAGAGGTTTGATATTTAATATAAAAATATGTTGGTATTAGTCTTTTTTACTTTTTCAGCAAGATCTACTATACTAAATTGTCAACATATGTTGAATTTGATATTGTTATGCTGATTCGATAAGAGTTATGGCTATTGTTGCTCAGGTGAGCGATATGGCCCCTAAGCCTCTGGTTCGTGTTGGTTTATTTGTTTACTGATCTTGATACATGTACATCTTACGAGTCATTAATCTACAATTGTATCATCCTGAAGGATTTTGTAAACAACAAGGATTATACACTTCTTCTAACAATTTAATATAAATGTTCCATTTACCCTTGATTCGTCATTTTAATAGGCTACGCCGGTGGAGATATCTTCGCAGTAAGAAATATGGCCTCATGGTTGGCAACGTTCATATTTGCAATGAAAATAGAAACATAACTTTGTTAAAACTAAGAATTAATGTATATAACTGTTTTAGGACACCTGAATCACTCAGAAAGTTATTTGCAGTTAAGTTGTACAGATATGCATCATACTTTGTTTTGGGGTTTTTTTTTGTAAATATGACAAAACATAATTGTGACCACGAATATTTCGTATTACGATCGGCCGGTGTTTATCAAATTGGGTTAACAAATGGATACAGATGCTGTTCACACAAAAGAATACCCGCTTTGCTGCCACATTGACAGTTTTCTTTTTTGACAGCTTTCTTCATGTTTTTATTTAAACGCCTGGGAGGCATCTCTGCCTGGTCCCTTCAGATGGGGGTTAGGTAACACGTTTACTAGGCACTTTTGTGGCAATGCACTTTGAAAATATTACGCAATTTCAAACACATTTTCAAAGAGCATTAAATTTTAGACAAAATCAACGCACATTGAAATTTTCATTTAAAGTGCATTAAATTTGGGATCAAGTCAATGCACTTTGAAAAAAAAATTTAAAATGCGTTATGATAAATCACAAAATATGAACGCTGTTCAAAACTGATTTTGTATTGAGTCAGATTAAGTACTGATATGTCTTTTTAAAAACTGTTTACAAGGTCTAGCATAATTGGGAGCGGGGAAGGGGAAAACTAAGATACAGTCCAATTTCCAATATATTTTTCAAATTGATTACTTGAAGAATGCACCAGCATATTTCCTTTCCAAACATCATATAAATTCCATAAACTTATTTAAACAGAGTTTAGTCATATAAAACAAGCAGAAGAGTCAATAGCTTTTCCCATGGTATAATGCTAAATTTGCAGCATAAATCCACTTCTCAAATTCAAGCCAAATTTATTATTTCGATATAAAAAGTAAATAAATATAGTTAGATGTACGACCATTAATTATAAATCAATATCAACTCAAAAACATGCATTTGAGAATGTACTTTTGCTTTAATTTTCAACAAATATCAAACTAGTATTGTAATTGAAATTGATATATTTGTCTTCATATTTTTTTTCATAAGCTTATAAACGCTATTTTAAGTATAGGTCAGCTATTGTTTCCATATCATTGATAATTTTTCTCTTTCTTTAATGAGTAAATACAAAGTAAAAAGATTTTTTTTAAAAGTGGAGGATCAGCTGACGGCTAATTGGTGTAGTTCATAGTAGTTTTTTTTTCATCTTGAAACAAATCTTAAAAAACTACTTTTTATAATGCAATTTTTTCTTATTTAGCTTTTAAGATATATAAATTCAAAATGGGATGTTGAATGAAAAACGATTGTCAAGATGGTTTAAAAATACAGTAAAACGTTGACAAATCTGTTAAAAAATACTTTTGTTATGTTATTTTCATATTAATGCTGCTAGCTTTCCTACTTCTAGGGATTTCTGGCATTTGTAATAGCAATGCCCAGCCATTTTTTTTTTGGGGGGGGGGTTAAAAAATATTGGATTTCTGTTCAGAAATGCATTAAGCTTGCCACACTGAACTTAAAACACTAATCAGATTTCATAATAAACGAAAATTAAATTTTTTATGATATTTTTTTCAAATTTCAATTTTTCTTACAGAGTTATCTTTCTTCCGATCAAAATTTGTAAAAGTGTATATCATGCATTTAAACACTATCAAACAAAATTTTGACAAAAATTGTATTAATAATGTAACAAGAGTATCAGTACACAACTTTTATTTGTCATTTTACATAATCCATTGAGTGTATTTCTGGAAAGTAGACTAATGTTACAGGTTACAGCTGCCGAAGGCCCACAGCACTTGTTAGCACCTGGAATAAAATAAATTTTTTAGAATTACTTTACAATTTATAGGGCTATTTGTGAAACAGGATAATTATAAGAGATTTGTTACTTCATTATTATACCACGAAAAAAAAACTAATCTAGATTTATAAATTCTCAAAACATGTATCTTTCAGATCTGAGGAAAAAATTATTTCATGTAAAAGTTTGCATAAATGATTAACTTTAAAAAATACTATATCTTTTATTTTCTATTTCAACAGGTGTGTAGATGTATTAGTAGTTAAACAGTATTAGTAGTAAAACAGAGATAGAAATAATGAATAAAATAAAAACAAATTTGAAAAATGTAGATAAATACAGTATCTATATAAACTGTAAAACAATTCATAGATATTAATTTAAACATACAAAAAACTGAAGAGTATCATTACCAGCTTTTAATCGCTTCAAGCAACAATGCCAAATATAACAAAAACATGAAGTCAATACATGCAAATCATCTACTGATGCAGTAACATGTAAATAAAATCTGAACTGGGATCTTTTGGGTGAGAAGTTCAACCTGTCAGTTCTTTGGGGGACTATTACAAGATCTATTGTTCATAATCATCCTGTAACTTGTACACATAGATGGCCTCATCATTATCATATTTCACATTATACCAGTCTGTGAATCCTGGAACAACTGATAGAATATGTCCATAATACAAAGCATCATTAAACCTATGTTTTATGTGCTTGTTTACAAGTAGAGGGTTTTTGTTTAATTTTTTCTCAGTTGTTGATCCTTTTCTGGCCTCATTTATTAAGACTGTCAGATGGGTCATTAGTTGCTCTATAGTTTTGGCCTTACTCCCAGCAGAAAATGCAAACAAAGACTTGTCTTGTGTGGTTTGCTGCAAGACTTTTTTTCGGAAAGTTAAATGGGCTTTGACTGCTTTAAGCTTTTCTGGTTTTTTTTTTTGTTTATTTCCTCAAGCTGTTGCAACAACTCTTCTGATGACTGCCATAAACCAAATAAAAAAGAATGTCAATAGTCATTTTTTCCTTTCGTTTATATAACCTTTCCTTCATTTTAAGATGTTCCTGTTCTTTTTGCTTGAGAGCCATTAATCTTTTGGATTCTATTTCTTTTATTCTCTCTTGAAATCTTCGCCGAATTTTAGGTCCCTCTGTTTTTGCTTCCTTTAATAATGAATCTCTTTCTGTGTCTGATAGATCTGCAAGCCAGTTGTTTGTTTTGTTGTGTGCAAATATAAGAAATGCTTCATTACACAATGTTGTTGCATTTGGTTTAAATCGCAGAAGGAAAGCCAACTGACCAAAGAAAAATTCTGGGAGCTTATTGTGTTTTACTGTACTATGACTCTCTTTCCATATTGTGGCTTGGGGTGTGTAAAATTTTCCTCCAGGTAAATGGTCTCTTGCTTGTCAATCAAGAAGGTAGGACATTGCCTCAAAGAGCCATTGTAAAATTTGCATAGTGATTAAGTCAGTCACTGCATCTTCATTCAGTAATTCAGTATCTTGAACATTAACATCAGGAAATGGAAGAAATTTTCCAGTGATGACTTCAGAGCAATCATCTTTTGCCTTTGTAAGAAACTCCAACAAATTTGAGTAAACATCTGTCATTTCCAATATATGTGAGTTGTTTTCTATAATTCGCCATAGTGGGCTTGTAATACAATATGATATTATACCAAGGGCACGACAACCAGCTTTCAACATTGGACTTTTGATGTCTTTTAATATAGACATAAGGAGTTTGTTGGTAGCTCCATGCTTATTTTCAAGGAAATCTTCAATGTCTTTCCGATGATAATAAGTTATCTGTCCCATAAGAAACAAAATGTTAAATCGATTGTGTTTGAATTTCACAAATTGAACCTTTTGCATCTTGCTTGCCATATATGTCTTGAACGGTCCATACACACCACTTTTCTCATCCACACCTCGGGCAAATGCCTTACTTGATGTGCGTATAAGTCGAAGAGTTCCACTTTCATTTTGCTTTATCTTTTGTGGTTCTTCTTCCTTGTCATCATCTTGGGTGATGCTATTGTCTCCCTCAATTGAACTTTCATACTTCAATAAAGCCTCTGCACAAACATCAGCAAAATTTACAAGAATATGAAGTCCGCAAAAAAAATTGTTCATGGATCCACATGATTTCTTTTCTTCTTCATTCATATCTTTCCAACCTTCTTTTATATTTGGCAGAATATCTTTTCTGTAATTCTCTAACAAATGTTGAAACTTTTTCTCTGTAGCAGCTCTGTCAGACATTGTGTTCTTAATATTGGTTAAAATCTTCTTTCCAGTATTTGTTCCTTCAGCTACAGAATCAATGTCACTCAAAATCTGTTTGAGTGTATCCAGTACCGTTTCAGAACTCTTACTGTGCATTTCACGCAGTCCCAACAGGTAGCTATTCTTATCGGAGTCTGTTACAGCAAATACTTCAAATGATCGGCCAAATTTGGAAGTTTCATCTGAATACAATGTTAAGTTTTTACTTTCTGAAATGACCTTCATCTGTTTAGAAGTGACAAAAATTTTCTGATCATTGATTCTATCAACTGTTTGTCTACTGGGTAGTTTGTTGTGGACTCTACCACATAGCCTTGAAATCACACTAATGACCATCTTCACAACGTCAAGGCTTTGTGATTACGAAACTCCACACAAACCCTTGACATAAGTCGCTATTTAAAAGTCGGGCTCACGCTCAACAATACGTAATAATTCTAAAAATAAAATGTCCAATGAAATAACTCCTTTTGAAACGTAGTTTGGGTTGAGCACAAGGATGGGAGATCTCGAACAAAAAATTTGCGAAAAATTCATTATTAATTGTCTCACTGATTATCAAAAGCTCACGATATCATGTTTAATAGATAATCGGGACATATTAATTGGAACTAAGCACATTTGACGTACGTATGTTGACTTTCCATCCAAAGGTATTTATAACTTCAGAAAGCTGTTCTAACACAGTGAACGATTTAAAATAATTAATCAGCGATATTCGATTCGGTTATTATCCATACAAATGCGATAAGAAGAAAGAAACTTGCTATTTTCTGGGATCAACATGTGCGCAGCCACATTTGTTTACATCGTTTCTGATATGAATGAGAACCACACTCTGATTGGCTCCAAACTGAGACTTGGAACCAATGAAATACGATGTCCTGAGCCCGACTTTTAAATAGCGACTTATGTCAAGGGTTTGTGTGGAGTTTCGTAATCACAAAGCCTTGACGTTGTGAAGATGACTAATGACTTGCGAGACGTTTCTTGCTGGTACATTGCAATTAAGTAGACACATTACACAATGAGATAACTCTGTAGAGTATAAATTGCTAGTTTCATCATAAATATTTAAAGGCGCGTTGTCTTCTAGCAAAAGTTTTAGGTACTCATTCTCTGATTTCAGATCTCTAATCTGTTCAAGACCATTTTGAGCTTCGTCTTTAGTTTCTTGTAAAACTGGCACAGTTTCAACTATAACTGTCTCCATTTCATCTTTCAGTACAGAAAGTCCTTGAATTATTTGTTCCTTTTCTGTTATACTTTGTTTTAATTCTCTTATTTCCTGTTCCAGTTTTCCTTTTTTCCTCTCTGGTTCTAAAACTTCTGATGGAAGCAGTAAACCTTTTGACTGTACTACTGATTTTTTTATTTCTTTGATACAAGAATCCTTTTGTTTTGTAAGTGCCTCTTTGGATTCTTTTAAGTTAACCATTTTGTACTGTGCCCTTTTAAGTTTTCGCTTAACAAGTACATTTTCATACTTTACATGTGCAATAGTTTCTTTTGCCTTTTCCATTTTTTTCTCCACATGACGAAGCTTCATTTAAAGTATTCTCTGTAACTGATTGTTCTTTACCACTGGTTGCACTTGGTACTGAAAATGGTTCATCCAGAAAGACCTTGATGCCCTTCCCACCCATTTTTTTTCTTTGCAGCAATCATGTAAAGCTTGCATTTGGTTTTAAGCGTGGTTTTAGAAATACAAAACAAATCCAGTTTAAGAAGATTTGAAAACCATTCTGGACATCTGTCCACTGGATTTTTAGTGATTTTTTTTTTTGCATGTAAGAACAGTTCTAATGCTACTCCTTTGGTAAATTTTGATGGATGGATATGCATTGAAAACGATTTTAAAGATTCATCTGTGATGCCTAACTCTTGGCAGTACTTTCCTAGTAGTGCCATTTTTAAAACAAAACTACAGCTATACAGTATATACAAAAATGTTCAGAACTTCTACATGTATCCTGTGTTCCTGATTTTGATTAAGGTATCTTAAGTTTTAACTCATCAATGGTTCTGCTTTTGTTGATAAGCAGTAATTCCAAATTACTGTTTTTGATTTTTAGTGTCTGTATCTGTTTTTTAAGTCTTGCAACTTCCCTCTGCCAATATCAACATAATTGATACTTGTACGCAGTACATAGACATACTATTAGTAATAATTTTTTATATCCATAATTCAAATAATAGTTAGATATATGATTATGAATACATAAAATAATACCTATTAAAACTACAGCTTCTAAACTGGACTATGAATGAGCATACATTTCAGATTTGTATTAGAACAATTGTGCACATAGTATCAAGTGCTTACCTGCAGATCTGTGTATGAGGGTTCTTTCTTTTTAGGTTCTGAAGGAGGTCTTACTGGGCGTTTAGGTGGAGTTTTAGGGGGCGATCCAAAATCTAGTTCCTCACTATCAGTATCACAAGCTGGAAATTTGACATAAACAAGTTACAGAATTTGAAATACATATGTATTAAAAATATAAAAATTAAAAATATATCAATAATTTCTGTTCATTTTAAAAAATAAACAGCTATTAATGTTTACATAAATGTGTGTTTGCATAAATCTTCTTTACCTCTTTTTGTACCCTTTTTGGTACTATCTGTATCACCTTCGGCTTCACTGGCGCTGCTGATTTCAATTGGCACAAATGCTGTTGTAGATGGATCAGATGCTAAACTATATAGTTTTGTGTTACAGAGTGCAGTGATCAACAAATTAAATATAATATATATATATATTAATGTAACAAAAGAGCTAGGCATTTAATTTGCTAAATCAACAAGTCATATTAGTTTAAGTGTGGCAATTTCATATCATTAACTAATTGTAAGCCATGATACATGTCATACGTTTAATTACTGTGTGCTTTGGTCATATAAACAAACCAAAAATTATTGTTTACTGTGTATAGTTTTTTTTCATTTGACTTTGAGAATGCTTAAGAATGCTTAAGACTAAGAGTGCCAGTAAAATAAATATTTACATCTCATCCAAACAGGTAGGGATGTTGGTGATGGGGGCAATGTCTGATCACTGTCCGACTCAGTAAATAAAATTGGAGATGAGTTTCTGAAAGATAATCAATTTGATCAGCACTCATTAATTAAACGTCACCCTTTTTGAAGTTCTTGTTTCCCAACACAGTTGACGTTGTTGTAAAAAATCTTTTGTCAAGTCTTGCAGTTGCACATATTTATCAGGTAAAACATATATTCTGTTTCATTTGTTCATTGTAAGTACCTATAATCACCCCAACCATCTAAAAAGCCAAGAAAAATGGCAATAAAAGGTTTTATTTACATTTTTACACCCACGTGGAGGCGGCCATTTTGGATTTTTGACACACAGACAGAGGGCTAACACCATCAGTATTTCAACACAAGAACGGTGAATTACATACCTGCAACTAATATATTTACTTAGCATAATGCCTAACAAAGCTATTCATACAGTTTCGTTAAATTACTCGCTCGTATAAGAAATCGGGAACTGTTTCAATATTTTAACACTGGCCAAATACATACCTTCCCGCCATACTTCGTCAATCTAATGTTAGTAATTCCAGGGGGCGTCTCAAACTTCATCCAGACATCATCAAAACGTTTGAAAATACGTTGAAAAATACTGTAATTAACCGTTCTTTACAAGCATTTATTTGAGACGGATTGAAAACGAGGCAGAGGAAATTTGGAAAATTATCTCCCCCTTGCTAGGGCATTGCTATTTGTAAATGGGTATTGTTGTTTAATTGTAAAAATGAATAAAGAATAATAAAAAAATCCCAACATACAGTCCTAATCTTGCTGCAACTTAATTTGAATATTGTCTCCCCTGTGGTGTTTTTTCGACGATGAAGGTCCATATACGGCGTATGCAATACTCTGGTCATCCAATAATATGCTCCTCCTTTGTTGCTACAATCTATTTCACTTCTTTTCCAGCTTCTAAATTATGACTTATCAAACAGTCGTCGAAAAGTGGGTTGTTATTCCTAGTTTTTCTTCTTTTTTTAAAATAGGGACTTCAATTCGTCAAAGAACGAGTGCACCTAAGCTATAGAGAATGGGCCCTTTTCCAGTGCCGTTTTTATGTAGAAAATATCAACAAATTGCTTTTTCCCGTAATATTTAAGCATTGATGGATACTTTTGATTTATATGCACGCTTAAATTTACCAAAATTAGCACACAGTTTAAAAAATTGAGGATTTTTAAATGCCTATAAATGATCTAAATCCGGAAAAATCGAACCGAACCTACTTGAATTGTGTCTACTTAAATCAGAGGGAGGAGACATTTAAATCAACATTATTCTGTTGGTGGATCGATTGGCGCGTTTGCACCGTAAACCATATTACTTTATGCATTATTTCACGTCTTAAAAAATCGAATAAAGCTTCGAAGTTGCATATTACCATAGTGATCAAACAAACATTCCTGACCATAAAAAGTTGATGGAAAGCGATTTAAAAGGTGTCAATGTTTTACAGTGAGCACATTTGACAAACGTCTACCTGGATAGAACCCACGTGATTGTTTGAAATAATTTATTCCATGCGTGGGTTCAAACATGGATCACGCAGGTAATAGCTTTCGCTTGCAATAGGAAAAACCTTCAAATTTCCATGTTTTTCATTTTTTAGGTACCAACCTAATGTAGTACAAACTTCTTATTTTCACAGGAGTTTTCTAAATATATAATGCATATTTTGTCTTTTCTACAAGTTTGTACTCGGTTAGGCTGACAGTAAACAAAGGCTTTGAAATGAATGCCCGTCCTCGATTTACTATACAAAATCACCAGTGTCGGCTGACCCCTGCTATATGTAAAGCTTCGTGCTTTTTTATATACAGTAAATTCAGCACTAAAACTTGTTGATTCTTATGAATTAGATATCAATAGGTGATGTTAGGTAAAAAATTATGCTTAATTTTAATCTTTATTTTTTTCACTTTTTACCGGGGCCAATAAGTGCACTCGTCCTTTTAAGAAATGTTTCTATTTAAGTTTCCTTAACTTCTATTGCTAAAGGGGTTATTTCTCCGGGTTGCTGGAATCCCTTATTAGTTGAAAAAAAAGTTTTGATGCTGATGGTATCGGCACAGGAAAACTAATAGGGGTAAATAAGATACATAGGAATGTGTTTGCCTGTGTTGGATATATATATATACGATATAAGTTCTCAAAAGAACGCTAAATAAATAATTTGTCCAAAGTTTTACGCGTGTTGTTATACTGCATTTTGCGCATATTTAAAACAAAATCAATAGATTCCTCAAACATGCACTTAGATAATAATATCTCGAAAGAACCTCCGATTATTAATTGTGACATTTTGTTTCATTTGGAATTTCTGTTGAGAATGGTTTAGGGGTTCCTTGATCTTGTTTCAGATTTTAACGATTAATGTAGATCTGATGAATTAAAAATATTCATCACACATCTATACTTATAAATTAAAACATTTTGCCAATAAACTAAAAAATGCATGAACCAGAGTAACTGCTTGCACCTTCGGTATTTCAGCACGTGTGATGTGATGTCCGTAAGCTATAATTGAATTTCACCTGAGAAGTAATATAAACCTACTTTCATTTTCGATAAACGAGCCCGAAAAAGCCAAAATGAGAGTAAGGTGGTTGACACGCTTTGGCGGATCCAAGTCAGTGGTAGTTAGCATCAAAATGTATAATTGCAATGAAATAATATTGAATGATTACGTAAACAGTAAAGGTAATTTACTGGGAACTTACTTAGAGTATACATAGAAGTTAAGATTTGACGAATGTTGAATAAATAAAAGGAGGCAATTCATTTCTTGAATGCGCGATTTTAGTTTTGATGAATAAACGCTTCTGGTGAGAGAATTAGAACTTTCCAGATTGGGGTAACCAAGGACGCGGATTGAAAGGACACGTTCATTATCCATCGCAGGCAATATATGCATGGTTAATTAAAACAAGAGGCCCATGGGGCCACATCGCTCACCTGAGCAACAATGGCTCTATATGGGTGTTTAAAGGATATTGTGCCATATGGCCTCTCGGTAAAATAACAATCAAAGGCCGGAACGGCCACAAAGGCGTCGCGCTGACATTTTCTTTTATATAGAATGATACCAATTATTTGAATTTCTGTACTATAATAGTCGTATATCAAATAATATAAGAATAAACAAGTAAATGAATTATGTTTTGGGTTGCTTTAAAACAAAAATTAGTTTCCTTATAAAATAGGTAGTGATGCGTTTATAATACAATAACTCGTCATGGTTACAAAAATCGAAGACATTTCAAAGTTCAAAAATAAATTATTTTCTTTCTGCTTTAAACAGTCTTTGAACAATTTTCACAGGTTCATAACTTGAATACATCAACAGTGTGTCCCTAATTATAATAATAAAACATACTTTTATTTATTTCAATTCCCGTTTCAAACAAGATTACCTATGGTATATGGCTGTTTACAAACAAATCCACAACATGTGTTACCTAAAATGCTCCACCAAACCAACTGCATTATCGTGTTTATTAATATCAACAAAATCACTAGATACGTTTATCGCTTACATTTATTTTGGAGACCGTGCCCGATAACAAAATAAATTTACACATCAAATTTTATTTCTATCGGGCACGGTCTCCAATTAAAATGTAAGCGATAAACTTAAATAATA
>WFKH01011581.1:53202087-53218127 GCA_016163765.1 Magallana hongkongensis | reverse complement strand
CGATCAGTTTACGGCATCGATCAGTTTACGGCATGAATATGACCTTAGCAGGTTTAAAGACTGCGCCTAAGTTAAACTAAATACCTAAATAATCTAATTATACTTTGTTCTACGTACTGGTCTGCAGCTTCTGGTGCATGTATATAAACAGATGAGAAACAATTAATTTTCGTCTGTGATAATATAAATGGGTTTCATCGATTGGTTTTAAATAAGGAAATCTAAGACATGACTTGCACTTTTTAAATGATCAAACTTGAACTATTGTTTTCAAACAACTAGCTCCAGAAAATGTAGGTCAAACAGCAGAGCAAAGCGGGAGCGGGAGGAATCGGGATGACGGACATCGTAGAGGTAAAAATGTAAATTATTCTCAACGGTAAAAAAATGATCATAAAAATATTATGTTCCATATCTATGTTCCTCTAGTTCCTTTTAAGATTTAGAATCAAAATACCACTCTTGCAAGGATATGAGATGCATGAGTTTAATGAAGAAGAATGTTATGTTTTCTTTTGATTTTAAAAGATATTTCGTATCCTTACTTTTACCAAGAGTAGAATACAATAAACAAGAAATATGATTCATATAAAGTTATTAATTTAATTGCATTTCAAATATACTAAACAATTTTTATGAAACAGAGAATGGAGGCGGTAGAAAATCCGGTTGGAGACACTCGGAACGACATGCAGGTTTGTGGCGTGTTAACTGTAGCTAGTTAAATTAAAAAAAACTTTAACGAGTAGAAAAAAATACTAACACAAGATTTCTGTGAGCCAATGCACACTAGTGATACTCCCTCTCTGATGTGAATATACAAAATAAACAACGAACAGTGTTTTAAAATTTCAACCATCTGCGATGACTTGTTGGTGAGAAATCTTTGACAAAAATTTAGGCTAAAATAAACAAAGTTATCATTTAACGTTGATGTTGACGTCTGATTAGTGCAAAAATGAATCCAACCATATGGCATACCTACACAAAGAGTGTGTTAAAATTTTAAAGATCTGCGATCAATAGTTGCTGAGAAATCTTTGATGAAATCTGATTCGAAATTTTAGGCTAAAAATAAACTAAGTCCAAGAAATTGACGTCTGATTGATACATATTGGTTAATATAGCTGGAAAAATTCTTAAAACAAATATTTAAGTATTTGTCGACTACTCTAGGTTTTATATATATATATATAACTGTCTTTATCTGTGATAACATTACGAATCAATTTTGAAGCATATAGCCCAATAATTGCATAGATGAGCGACACAAAATGGGCGTGTCTTATAGCATAACCGAAATACGGTATTGGCTGCGCCGCCTAGTAATAAAAAAATAGTGGTTTAAAAATGTTGTTTTAAAGTGTACAAATTGGAAATAATATTAATATAAGTAATGGTTCCTTTTTCTTTACATATATATGAATGGGTGATATGTACGGATAAAACTTAAAACCCGGTGTTCAAATAATCATTTCAGACCGCTAACGACCTGAAAACGTCTATGTTGTTAAATCATATTTTTTTTGAAATGTCTATTCAACAATACGAATTTGATAACGCTCTTACATCTACAAAAAAGTGGCCCATATTCAATGAGGAAATCTTTGCTAAAGGTTTTTTTGTCCCAAAGAAATTGCATTTAGTTTAAACGTTTTCAGATACGGATAGCATTATACAATGAATAATTTTTCATCAAATTATTTAAATAAATCTTTACCAATTAAATGTGGTGATAACGAACAGTATTCAAAATCAAAAGTCCAAAGGGAAAATAGAAAACAGGAGCAGAGCAAACACGGACCTCTAAATAAAAAAATTGCGACCCAGTGTAAGATTGTATTTGCTGACAAGGTCGTTGTATCGACCATAGAACTTACGATAAGATGACTTCATCAAGACTGTTGATAGTCCTGTTTTATCAACTTGTCAGTAGCTTGCCTAGCCTTTAAAACTGTTCATACGTACAGCATGTCCTTGCGTATCGAATTAACTAAGAGACAAAAATTCCATATGTAGGTGATGAAGGTATATTGCTACAAAAGTAAGAAAAGTTGACTATAGAAAAATTGAAGTCATCACGTTTATCATAAAGTTTTGTTAGGTTATCGTCAATGTACCTTTCTAGTAAAATATCCAATATGAAACAGATGACGCAGACTCTGTGGTATCTTTTGCAGCGTTGAATTCAAAGAACTTTTATTTTCATGAATGTGACAAAAATTAACTACACTAATTAATTTCCTGCTATACACTCGTTGAAAAAATTCTCACAAACAGTAATTGAAATTAATAAACGCTTTACCTGCACTTAACGTCAAAAAACTACTTATTATACCCCCGCTCCGAAGGAGAAGGGAGTATAATGTTTTACCCTTGTGTGTCTGTCTGTCCGTCCGTTTGTCTGTTCGTAAAAAAATTTCTGTCGTATTTTTCTCAGCAACTATTTTTTCGCAGATGCTTGAAATTTTAACACACTCTTTGTTTAGGCATGCCATACATTGGGATATATTTTTGTAGCAATCTAACGTCAACTTCCTGTTAACTTCCTGTTAAATGACGACTTTGTTTATTTTTAGCCTAAATTTTCAAACAAATTTTCGTCAAAGATTTCTTAGCAACTTTTTATCGCAGGTGCTTGAAATTTTAACACACTATTTGTTTAAGCATGCCATACGTTGTAACAATCGGACGTCAACTTCCTGTTAAATGACGACTTAATTAATTTTTAGCCTAAATTTTCAAACAAATTTTCGTTAAAGATTTTTCAGCAACTATTTATTGCAGATGTTTGACATTTTAACACATTATTTGTTTAGGAATGCCATACGTTGGGATCTATTTTTGTACCAATCGGAAGCAACTTCCTGTTAAATGTCGACTTTGCTTATTTTGTATATTCACATCAGAGCGGGGGGATTACTAGTGAGCATTGGCTCACAGATATCTTGTATCTATTTTCTTTGAGCAGAACATGGAGGAGAAGGAAGACATAGGAATCGCGGAGGATGGAAACACTCAAAACATGGTATGTTACATGTAAACAAGAAGCCCATAAGCCTTGATGTGTCACCTGAGTACCATATCACGGTGATGGACTTGTCAGGAAGTCTCATGTTTGCCTTTTAAGCCTCATTTTGGAGTCTAAACCCTTATCCGAGACTTCTTTGACGGTTAACGCCACGTTTATTATTTGATATTTGCAAAGTTTACATAAATTCATAAAACGGGGGAGAGTCGGAGGAATTTCGGATTATCTATACCCTAGCCCCAGAGGCCAAAAATTGTAAATTTGATAAAGGAGACCTGCAGGCCTTTGGTGGTCACTTGTTAATGTGTAAAATGAAACTTTGTACCCGAGAATGTTGTAAGTTTTAATAGCTTTAGCACATTTTTGTGATTTAAATACTCTTAGGATATCATAGGACTAGCATTGTGAATTTAAAGAAACAATGCAGTTACTATGGGATTCTGTGAACAAGTTACAAAATCACAATTTAAGAAGAGGTTGTTTTAGACACAATCCATCGACGGTGAAAGTACAAAAGAAAATATAAAACTTTGTACTTATTCACAATATGTTTCCACGTTGGCCCTCTTAAAGAACTTAAATCCCTGACCCAGGGTTAATAAATTTCACAATTCAGGTAGTGGTCTTCACGGACTTTATAACCATGCATTCAGTTTATCTCCCACTGTAGTGGAAGTGGAGAAGATTTTCTAAGAATAAATACATTTTCACTATATAGTCATATTGGCCCGGCATAATTAAGGGCCTAAACCCCTGACCCGGGGACAATAAAGTTTCCAATTGTGGTAGAAGGCTTTATAAACATCATAATCCTGCATTCAGTTTATCTGGATATAGAGAGAAAGATTTTCTATAGGATTTATACCATTAATACATTTTCACAATATGGTCAATTTGGCTCCTCCCTACGGCCTGAACCCCTGACCCAGGGCCATGAGTTTTTGTAGAGGGTTTTATGAACATAACCATGCATTTAGTCTTTCTCAAATTGAAATGGGAGTAGAGAAGATTTTCTTACATTCAATACAAGCTCACTATATATTAATATACAATGTATGTCTATATTTGCCCCGCCATAGAATCTGAACCCCTGACCCAGAGCCAATGAATTTCACATTAATTTTCTTAAACAGTTCATAAACACCATATCCATGCATTTATTTTTCCCCATACATGTATGTGTGGGATTAGAGAAGATTTTTGAAATTTAGCCTTTTTGCCTATATGGCCCCGCCCATTAGACCCCGGGGTGTTTCAAACTATAAATGGTAACAAATGGCATTGCAGTTTTCAAGAATTTTTTAAAAATGTAAATTGTTCACGGACGACGCACCAGGACGGACGAAAAATCACCTGAGTGACTCAAGTGACCTAAAAATTGAATTAATACGGGAATCTGTCTTAGGTATTATTTGATAATGATAACGAGATAAAACGGATATCGCGTTATTTCGCCTCATATTAAAATTCGCCCCTGACGTCGAGGCAAAGTTGATTGTATTACGACTTTGACATCGCTTTTATAAAAGGTCACAATGTTTTTGGCAAATCAAAAATAAACCTGTGTACATTTTGTTCACTATTATTTCTGAAGTTTGATCGATGCATAACGTGCGGATTGAATAAACTCAAACATTCGGAGGACGAAACCAAACGCTTCCCTTTTCTAAACATTCCCATGATAAATTTTGGTTTGTTTGTTTGGGGGGGGGAGAGGGGTTGTATGCCTTTAAAGAAATTATTTTTATTTACATTTGAATTTTTCTAACTTTCTGCTGGTGTAAATAGGCGAAAATCTATACCTTTCTTAGATAATTGGTTTGTGTGGAAAATAATTTGATACTGTAATAGCCAAAATAAATCGGACCATGCAACTTTAATATATATTTATACATGAGCAGTGTGAGACCGGTGTCGTACAATTTAAGATCCGCCCCGTAAAATGGTCCGGGGCGGACCATTAATGTTAACATTTAAGGTCCGCCTTTGCTCTAAAAGGGCCCGGTCCGTGTAAGAAAAGGTACGCCTAACATAAAAGGTCCGGGGTATATTTTTCATTTTTATTTGTTTAAATTTCGAGTATTTTGTTACTAAATAAGTGGTATTATTTTGTAATTCTTTTAAAGGAGTACTTATCCGAAGTGAGTTCGTAAATATCCAGCACAGAGTGTAAATGAAAATACATAATTATACATGTAGTTTGGTCAACACAAATAAATTACAATATTTATTACCGTTTAAAACTGTTTTTTTTTTATTTCAACTTTAATTTGCCGGTCGATCTATTCCGGCGTGTTAACATCTAAACAGCTTAGTCTGTTCAACACCCAAACAACTTGGTAAGTTGTAATGATAATGTATATATCTTTCTTTTATTTTAGACCATGGGACCACCCCGGAACCAGTTCTAACAGAGAAAGACATGGTTCAATTTCTTTGTAATCAGTGTAAGCAGAAAGAACCAAATAATGCAAACTGCCAAAATTTATGCCAAGGTATTTAAGTTTTTAAATTTATTATACTTATTTGCAATCGTAATACAATGACCCTTTGTATTTGAGTGGGCTTTTAGTTTTTCCTTTATGTTAATCTTTCTCTTTTTGTTTCATTTTAAAAATAGTTTACTTACTTTAGTTTTCTTTCCATAGCTTCAACAAACACCGATGTTAACAAAGCCATTGCCGGTCAACTAGGAAACTCGTTTTGTAGCTTTTGTGAATACTACCGAAGCTACCCAAGTTATTATCAAATATGCAGAAATCGGATGTGTGCAGCAGGAAAGAAATAAAAAAAAAATAATTATAATATTACCAAACGTTTATCATTTTTATTGATGCTTGTATTTTGAAAATTTTTTTGTAACTTTTTGATATTTGTAATAGAAAAGCTGTTTGAACGAATGTCAACACAACAATAATAGTACTTCGTTTAATAATAAACAAATTAACGTTTAAGTCGACCTTTTTTAGCCTAAATAAAACTGAAAGAACCATTATTTAAAATTGTTTCCAATTTCCGCTTCGAGGAACTACCTGTAATTCATGTTTATATTCATTAAAATAATTTAGCATTCTTAGCTGATTAATACGTTCTGATTAACGCTAACGTGGATCTTGTTTTCTGACTTACGTAACAACGTGGTCAACTGGTCACTTCGGATTTCGGGGGAAAAAACTGAAGTTATTGTGTTTTCAGTGGTATTCTTTGGCATCAATTTTTCATGCATTTATCGTTTTCTTTACTAAATAAAGAGCTTACATCACGTTTTCAAAATCTCTTAAAGCTGCTTGGTCCGATTTTATACCAAATTTTGAGTACGCTTTTCAACGATGGTTATGCTAAGTATGTGTATAATAATAGACATTGCAGTAGTTTACCCGGTCAATTAAGCCAAATTTCAAAGAAAAAAATTATGCACAAAATTTGTTAACAAAACAAACCACATAAAAGGGTATCGCGTTATTTCGCTTCATGTTAAAATTTGCCCCTGACGTCGAGTACTACGACTTTGACATCGCTATAAATAAAGGTCATAATGTTCAGGCAAATTAAAAATAACATGCATGTGTACATTTTTTTTCGCTATTTCTGAAGTTTGCTTTGTTTACAATCGATGAATAACATGCGGGGTGAATAAACCCAATCATTTGGGGGGACGAAACCAAACGGTTCCGTTTCTAAACATTCCCGTGATGCACTTTGGTTTGTTTTTTCGTTTGCCCAAAGAGAAATTATTTTTATTTACTTTGAATATTTCTAACTTTGAAAGGAGACCGATTCTGTTGGTGTAAATAGGAGAAAGTCCATAACTTTCTAAGATGTTTGCTTTGTATAGAAAATTATTTGATACTGTAATAGCCAAAAAATCGGACCAAGCAGCTTTAAAGGGGCATGGTCACGATTTTGGTCAAATTCCATTTTTATGTTTTATTATTTACAATGCTTTAAGAATGCATTTCTAATGATCAAATGAAATTTAAGAGTCAGTCGTTAAGTTATAAGCAAGCTCACAATTCTTTGTCATGTAAACAAGGCTCGTGCCCTGTTTTTGTTTACATAGGTTCAATATGCCGATAAAAAATCTTTACAAGCTGATTTGTCTATCTTCTTATTCATTTTAAGCATAAATAAACAGTTCCTAACGTTTAACACATTCATTTTAGGTCTAAAACTGGGATTTTCACTTCAACATTCAAAATATAAACAAAAGCTTTGTTTATATAGCAAAGAAGTGTACTAAGGTCTGTAACTCGCTTATAACTCAACGAATGACACTCAAATTTTGGTTGCCTATTAAAAATGCCTTACTGAATCATTGTAAGCATTAAAATTGGAAAAATAATTTTTGACAAAAATCGTGACCATGCCCCTTTAAGAGGGATGGATAGTCGTAGCCATTTTTAGACGATATTAAGCTCCTAGAGAAGACGAGCCTGTTGTAAACAGATAGCCATGCTATGACCTTGAATTGTTACTATTACAAATTGGTCACTATGATAATTATGTATTCATAGATACTGCGTAATGAATTGTGTTAATGATAACTAACAGAATGAACTATGTGACTCTTGTAGCACTGCGCAGTATTCCTAAATGATGTTTTGCAACCAGGTGCAGAATACGGGCACAAATATCCAAATTGGGAGTTTGTAAATAAGTTGTCATATTTGGCGATTCTGCGTCTGCATCGATAGCTCTGGTACTCTATATAGAGTCATGTATTGCTTATTCTATTTAACCTTTGTAACCTTAAAGCCATGTATGAATGAATGTATTATGAGTAAACGATGCATCATACCCAGGTGGGGGACTCAGAGACTCGGATTCTGAGACTCAAAACCCACATCACAATATTCTTTCTGACGGTTTTGACAGTTTTGTTACTTTATTTAGAAATAAAATTTAACTCCGGAATTTTGACACTAATTGTTCACTCATGATCATTGTAGATGGGCCGGACTGGTCAGAACCGTCAATCATAAGTAAAATGTTATATATACTCATGTAAAATGATGTTAGATAGATTCTTTGATTTGAGCTGCTCTTAATGATTGTAAAATCTACTATACGATCACGCTCATTAATAAACGCTTATTAATTAACAATTGGACTTCGTAATTACCGAGTTTGAGGCGAATCTCCAGGAGTTAAATAAGGTGAAAGGCTTACACTGTGTACAGATATGGAAAAAAAAAATGAATTTCAAAGCTATTTTATAATGGATTTCTGTTCACTAATTAATCGTCGTTTAAAACTACAATATATAACAAATCTGAACTTTTAAAGTAGATTTGATGGGTAATTTGTCGACCGTCCATCTTTCTTAATTTATTCATTGACGTTTGTACAAGATATCATTAAACTGATGAATCTAAGAACCGATAAGCTCGTTATGTAAGTAACGAAGCTTGAATTGTACGATATGCACAATTTTGAAAACGATAGCTAGGTGTCATATTGTGTGGTGTCATAGATCAATCCAAGAATACTTAATACGCATGCTATAATTCGTTTATTTAGATGCCTTAATGAGAACCTATTTGTAAAGATACATGCCACACACGCTCTACATTATGATACAGTACTTTTTGACTCAAACATATCCTCATCTGCTTCAAAATACACGATGGTGATTTACTAATTATTAAACAATGCATACAAAATATTCGCCAATGTGACAAAATTACCGATCCCGAACCATATTATAAAATGTAAAAATAATTCTTTACAAAATTGGGCGATAGTTAAGACGGGTTAAAATTCATTGCATGCTTTTTACTTTTTTTTTGGGGGGGGGGGGGTGGGGTTTTTTTCGGGGTTTTTTGGGGGGTCCACTTCAAAAAATTCATAAATCAATGTTTCAAAATAATATATTTTTGGTTCATAATGTCTTAACATTTTAACATTTAGCTGTCAAAAGCTCTTCTTGAATAAATATTAAAGTATTTTATTTGTTTTTTTAAGCTAAACAGAGTTTATGGAGTCGAAAAGTATGAAATTAGTTCTGCTAGGTTTCTTCTTTCGGAAATGTTTTCATCAAATGTCATTTATTCTATACTGCGACCAAAAAAAGATGTTTGTGAATTACTGTAACAAATCCGAAAACGACGTTTAACTATCTAAAAAATTTGAATTATCTCGATTTAAGCGACAAGATCGTTGAAGACCAAGGAAGAGATACCAAAGAGAAAATAACTTTACATTGCAAGACAGAACACAATAAAATCCCACATAAATCATAATGCAGTTTTCTGGATAAGATGTTTATGAAATAACAAACGTCGTAAAAGTTTAAAGGCCTTTCACATAACAAGTGAAAAATGATTTCACTTCATAAAGTTACTATTCATTTTAAAAAGGATACGCAGAAAAAAAAAAGCATAAAATCTAAATTATATTCGCATGAGGAAGAAAGCTTGTGATTGATAACAGAAAATTAAGTTGTCCGACCTCTTGTCTCTAAGTTCAAAAAAGAGATAGCCTCCAGGCAAAATTTTGCATAGAGCAGGTGATCAACTCGCTCTCTTATATGCGATTAGTATCACGACCATTTATACTGACGAAATTTTAAGGACCCGCAGGCATGTTCACGAAACTTTCATAAGATATGAACTAAGTGTGTTCCTAAGATATGACTTAGGAAAAAGGTTAGGAACATCCTAAGATCAACTTAGGACACGTCTTAAGATGTAGCTCGACAGTAACTTAGGAACGTATTAAGTTAGGATATCCCAACCTTCTACAACCATTCTTATTTTTCACATTTATTCATACAAATCGAATTTGAGAGACTTGTGCAGGGATAAATCATCAAATTGCCGGAGAAAATTGTTCGTGTCGGTAGTTAACACAATAGGCCTAAAACCAGTAATTTTAACGTATACATTTTTAAAAATTTACATTTAATTAAATATATATGAGTGACCAATAACAACTTAGTTTAAAAAAACCAAATACAAAAAAAACCCAAAACAAAACGAAAAATAAAAATAAAAATTAAAAAAAATAAAACAACACCCCCAGAAATCCAAATAACTGGTTTTTTGGGGGGAAGGAAATATGTATCAGGACAGAATTGGCTTACAAGCAAATAATTATTTAAACAACACGTGTCCATTCTTTGAGTGTAAATTAACATTTGATAATCTTGTCATGATATTTACATTTCCAAATATGCTTCCTTATATGAACCTAAAGGATAACGAAAACGTTCAATTCTGTGTGAACTTTTTCATGACGTCACAATGCTTATCGCAACGTCTGACGGTTGCTTTATTGTAAACGTAAAAATACCGTTATATTTATTATCCTGCACGATTTGCCTTTCTCAAACGTAAATACAAGTAATAAACAGCAATGTTAAAAAGTTCACCGGGATATAAACTTGGTTGGTACGTGATCAAATCTTCTAAGAAGCCCTTTGGGCTTCACAGGATTTGATCACGTGACCAACCAAGTTCATATCCCGGTGAACTTTTTAAATTGCTGTTTATTTCTTAATAATACATAAACACGCTTTACTTTAGGGGCCAAAATATTTATACCTTTGCACGTTTGTTTCCCTTAAGTAAAGGACTATGTGCGGTATGGTCAAATATCTGCCCCCAATTTTAACCAATTTTTAAATAGTATCGTATAAAAATCAAATTTTCATAAATCAATGTACAGTGGACGCCTATCACTTTAACCTTGATTTTAGGCATCATTGCTCATTCGCTCTTTATCTATGACGTCACCTAAATGACCTAATTCCTGCAAATTTGCAAACATATGAAAATATTCTCATGTTTGCTTTAGATTTTGCATTCGGAAGTATAGAGCGCAAGTCTGCTCAAGTACGATTTAAACATATGTTTTTCTTCAGATAATTATACACATTATACTAAAACATGGTACTTGAGCAAGCCTTCGCTCGATGTTTCCCAGTCGAAAAACCATCGAAAAACACCCATATTTTGCAACAAAACATTAATTTACCAAAATAAGGCAATCTTCATGACGTCATTTCTACATTATGACGTCACTGTGGTGATAACCTTTCACACTCTTATTTTCAATATCATTTTAACTATCTTTCACCTTATTTTTAAAGCTTTTTATAAAACTTTAATTTTGGGGGCGAAAAATGCATAATACAGCACATAATCCTTTAAAAGTTGTTTTAACTGTTCAAATTAAAAAACGTTTGGTTTGACACAAATTTCAAAAACACTGGGTCTACCTTAATTAAATGTTAATCAATGATTGACATTTGATAATTGACTTAGCAATACTGAACAAATCTTTATTTTGGAAAGTACTCTCCTCTCATTGATTCTTACTTACAAGTGTTTGAGAGAAATTTTGAGAACAATCATATCAGGTAAAAACTAAATTCATATTAGCCAAATTCATAAATTTATATTCAATGTTAAACAAATTAACAAATGACAAAACCATATATTGCTGATATATATACGGGATGATCTGTGGCATTTTAACACATCTGTGGAACAATTTTTCATATTTATTTGCCAATAGCTTCTTTGGTTTCTCATACATTGAATGTTTATATCAATAAACTTTGGAATAAATTCAAAGGAAAGCGCATCAGGGAAACGGCGCAGCCATCTGCGTTCCGAGATCAATCAATTTTCCTCTAAATTAACAAAAACTTATTTGTTTGGAATGAACACAGGAAATTAAAAGGATGTTTTTAAAACAATATATATATTAAAAGAACCATTCTGCCTCCAAACGTGTTCAATTGTCGTCAACAGAAATTGCCAAATGATGTGTTATTTGGGGAAATATATTAATAATAGATATATTCATTAATGCTCAAAATTAAGAGCAAAAATATATCTTTGGATATTATCCTCTCATTATCATGTTTACTATTGCAATTATTGTTTGATATTCATTATAGCAGTGCCAGTATAAAATGTCATATTGTAACATCTAATTTAAGACTGCGACTATTTATATGTCTATGTATATATTGTACAAATTCATGTATATGCATGTACGTTAAGCCTATGAACTGTATAGTTTTTAGAAATAAATACAACGCAATATTCTCAATTGTCGTTGTTCGTGAACGTGCTTTGTTCTTAAATCTTTTTTTTTAACTTGGCCAGTATCTTTAAATTTCACTTTGCTTCTTCTTTATTTTTACAAATATTGCACTCAATTTTCGTAAAAAAACGTTTATTTTTATTGTATTGGACCCTTGTCGTTCGGCCCCGCATAAAACTCTCTCAGTTCTCTGGGGCAATGTTTAAAACAAATTTGAAATTACACATGAGCTTGCTCTGCCACATCACATTCGAAAGTTTTTACACTGGTATGTTATTTTTTTTTTTTATTATGATTACTTTAACTCCCTACCCAAACCTTGGTCCCTAGGGATGAATGTTTGAATAAGTTTGAATCCAACATGTATTGGAAGGATTAATCAAAAGCTTTGTTTTACTGTCTTTTTGGAACTTGAGAAAATTCTTAAAACAATACACCCTATTCTCATTTCTCATATTCATACTTTCTTGGAAAGATATCTAGCTCTACATTTAAAAAAAAATAAAATAACTGAAAGTCTTCTACTCAAGAATATTTTGTACCAACTTTAGTTGCAATTGACGCGGTAATTCAAGAGGAAAATGAAAATGTTAAAGGTTAATGGAACGGACATTGTCATTATACGCCGAACAAATTGAATAGAAAACCTCAATTAACCTATATAATCTTAAAATTGCACACGAAAAATAAATAGATACAATTTATGTTTGATATTGGATTTCCTATGTGAAAAAACATAATTTAAAATACAGTGATTGTCAATTTTTCTGACAAAGCGGAACAACTTTGACGAAAGGTGAATAAATAAATATTCTGAATGGGGATGAAAAAGTAAAAAATATTGTAAAAAGGCCAAACAGATAATAAAGTTTTTTCACATGTTGTTAAATGTGACAGGTTATAACATCCCCTCTCCCTCGCCATAATTTCTGTGACGGGGGTCCTTCCTGTCACCGGCACTGATTAATAACTATATACATGTATTTATATTTACACGTTTATTTACATATTTACAACGTACGTAAAATACGTCCTCACTCAATGACATTTACACTAGTTCTCCCTTCTCTCTTCGACGTGTTCCCTGGGCATGGACGTGTTCCCTGGGTATGGCCATACCAATTATCTCTCACTCCTCAGACTCTCCCATAAGTCAATCAGCTACTCACTTTAATATATTGGAACTCTATCATTTACAATAAACAAATGACAACTACTGAGATTAACTTGCAAATGATAAACTCATGCTTGCTCGCTCTCACTTTCTTAACAAGCTATAATGATACTCTTGGGAAGCAAGGCTACAGCGGCTGCATCGCGCACCTACAACCTTATCAAACCTTTTATACCACAACTTTCACTTAACATTTATTAATAATAATTACTGCAGAGGTGGCCCCGTAACATTTCTTATCCTAACAAGTTAATAGTGAAATGCAATGAAAATCAATGAATGGGTTTACAGTATCTTATGTGTGTATATATTTGTCTAATTTTCGTTACTTATTTTAAGGGTATAAATAAAGGAGTGTCGAAAAGACGGTTTGAAGATAAAGGGTCTTAATGATGACCCTTGTTTTGAAAAAGAAAACCCAAATAACAACAAACTCATCCGTTAACTTTTTTTCAGATGCAGTAGACAAGAAATCTGACGTAGAGCATGTGATGTTCAGGACCTAGTAAAAATGGTTTTTGATTGGTCAATTGCTTCTTATTTAGAGGAGTCACAGACAGGTTTTCTTTTTAGTTCATAAAATAAAACAAATGAAAGTTGTACAGCTGCTTCTTTTACTTTGGATACTGAATTTAAACACTGATGTTCTTGGTCAGAGGCAAAGAGGTGGTAGAAAAGGAAATGCAAGGAATAATGAACTACGTTATGGTCGGGGGCAAGGTAACAGACAATAAATATTCTGATAAATATCTATGTTCTTTACCTGACTGTATTTATAACATCCCGTTAAATATCAAGGCGAACTACGATTGTACAATGACGAATGAAAATATTCGTCTTTACTCTGCAAAGAATGTTGGATAAATTTGTTCGTATCAATTCATAAAGTCACAATCAATGAATCCAATATCTTTACAAAGCCGCAAAGATTTGATTATTAACAAAATAAAAAGCTTGATTCATTAATCAATTTTGGGGGCGTCAGTTGATTAAAGTTCTTTTTCTCAAATAGCTTCGCCCAGTACAGAAAAATCAGCAGAGCGACGGGAAAGGAACCGATATGATGGAAGAAATGGAGGTAAAGAACAAATTTAATTACTGTTATAACTTACTTCAGAACTTACTTCAGTAGACATTACTGTCACATAATTAATTCATGCTTCAGAAGCTGCTGCGGGGGTTATAGTTCAAACTTCTGAAATGTAACGAAGAAAACGTTGCCAAATTAAAGAGAATGATATTTATGATAGGCTTTTAAGACTGATGTATAGTACGTATTACGTCTGTAATTGACCTGTAAGGCCCTGCCACACTACAACGTTTAAGAAAACATACCGACGTAAAAATGGGCATACCCTGATTGCCATGAAAGCCTCTTTTGAACTGCGTATATATATAGTCCCATGATATAGCATTGAGCGAAAATATTATTATTCAATAAATATTTACAAATAAATTTTCAGTGTTGTTTTCATGACGTCTTAAAGTTTATGACACTTTGTAAACAACGTCTCTCTAGCGTGTAAGGGTTATGTGGAATGCAAGCGCAACGTTGGGAACAACCCCAAAATTCTGTTGGAATTGTTTTGGAGGCGGGATATAATCGAACCGATATTTTATTAGCAGTGATCTAGAATACTGTCTAGAAAAGTTAATTTGGGCATTTCGAACGCTTGACTAAAATTTGCATGTCAGAAATCAAGTAAAATGTAAGATGCAGAGCTTACAATTCTTTGTCATGTAGACAAAGCTCGTGCCATGTTTTTGTTACCAAATAATGTAAATGTATTTGTTTTTAATGGTCCCGGTGTTTATACTGTTTTCTTTGCGTTGCATACTAAATAGCAACACATTAGAGTTTTCCGTTGAATTAAATTTTTTTTAAATAGCAAGAACCCCGCTTTATATTGTTATTTTGTCAGGAAATATTAACCGGACTATAATAATAACCGTATCATAATAATAATAATAGTAATAACTAGACACGATCTCGTTGCGAGCAACGAGGAGGTCTTCCGTCTGATTTTTAGAAGTTGATATGACATCATCGACTTTGATTTTGGACAACAAAACATGATATGGAAATAGGAGTTGAGTACTTATGATTTCCGTCATGCTTTTTATAAGTTCTCTTATGTTACTTTTTTAATACTTTCATTTCTTCCAATGAGATAGAAAAGATTAAACCTTTTTTTACCTCTGGCCCCTAAAAACCCTAATTAAGTAACGCATGAGAAAATCATCATATTGTTAGGATATATAAACGTATTATATCTAATTTTGCTTTTATAACCTAATACAAAACATCTCTCAGTAAATGACTATATAGATATCTTGATCCCTTATTTGAGGGGTCAGTACCTTTTTTCTTGATATCAAATGAAAGGTGTTTACAAATTCATTACCTTTCCTGAGATATATGGTAAAGAGCGTTTTAGGGGCCGATCCCTTATCTCCTTATAGGGGCCGTTTAACGACATTTTGAGGGTTGAATATTGTTTAGTACATCATTTTGAGCATCTTTTCTTCTATACTGCATTTCAAAAAATGTTTGCTTTCTGATATATCGATGATTAAAATGTTGGACATTTGTTCTCTAAAAACGTAACGCATGATTACATTACATTGCTTGGATACATAACTGTAAGATAACATATCTGATTTTACGACCTTTCCGAAATTTCTCTCAGTAAAGGACTTTAGTTAAAAGACATTTGAGGGACACGCCCCTTTTTTGTGATCGGCTTCGGCCGATCACAGTTGTGTCCATATGAGGCA
>WFKH01011581.1:53168449-53197087 GCA_016163765.1 Magallana hongkongensis | reverse complement strand
TCTATGCCTGAATTGTCAGTATCTTTGCTACCTTATAAAGTCATCTTTCTGTATTCTAATGATTAAATAACTTTCCTTTTCTCATAATTGAAGATTTACTGAAAAACCTTTAAACTTTAACTTACCTGAGAAAAAATCATTCTCCATACACAGGTAATCAACGCAGCTGTAGATGGATCAGTCTGGTGTCATCGGCAGACTCTGTCATTTTGAATTCTTTTTGTCACTGATATTCTTTATCCACCATGATAGTACTTGATCGTTTCTCTGTAACTTCCTTAGCTTCTCTTTTAATATACCTACCACTTCTTGACTTAGCTAGCATCACAGTTTCTACATCATCTATCACACGAGATAAAAAATCTAAACACTCCATTAATAAATGAGTATTCATGGATATATTTCAAACTGCTTTGACAGATTTGGATGAAATCTGAGTTTGCTGATCCTCATCAATCATTAAAATCAGGAAAGCCGGACAAAGCATCAGTATATAAATCACTTATCCCAGTTCAGTCATGATACATGTATCGATGACTCCCAAAGGAGGCAAATCAGCAATAGCATGTATAAAGCAACTTATTGCAGTTGTTACAACATATATTAGGAAGCCATAATGATTGTCTTTATCCGTCAATTTGTTTCCTTATAGTTGTTCATTAAAGTTCTCACTTATGAATTATTTTGGTAAAAATTTAAAGCTTAAGAAGATTGGATCATTCAATTTAAAGTCTTTAAATTCTTTTGTAAAGTACTTTTATATCTACATACAAAGCTTAACTGAAAATCGAAGGTCAATACGCTGAAATTCTGGTTGATCAATAGAAATGTCTTACTAAACATTAAATACTTGTACAGAAAAATTAAAAAGGATGATTTGCTATAACTACTTTCTCGGGCCTCTCTTATACGATGAATTATATGAAATCTACACCAATTTTGATAGTTTTCTAACAAGAGTAAATAACAATAAAAGTGACGTCTTTGATACAGTTTCCATAGTTCTGACACATTATTTTAATTACCGCTCGTAAATAAGCACTGTCCGCCATATTTCTCTTTCATCACCGCTTTCCCTGCAACCCTTATGTAAGCCGCAGACCTCTTAACAATTATATTCACATTGCCATAGGAGAAGAAATTCAAAATGTGAAAAGTTTACGGACAGACGGACGACGGACAAAATGTGATCAGAAAAGCTCAATTGAGCTTTCCGCTCAGGTGAGCTAACAAAAATCATACTTTTGAAATGAACTTCAGTCTACACAAGAAGTTAGAAGGATGTGTTTAAAATATATATTAAAAGAACCATTCTGTTTCCAAAATTGTTCTACTGTTTTCAACAGAAAATGCAAAAGTGATATGTTATTTGGGCAAATATTTTCATAAGTGCTCAAAATTAAGAGTAAAAAAATATACATGTATCTTTTGGATATTATCCTCTCTATTATCATGTTTATTTTTGCAATTATTGTTTGATTTTCATTTTAGCATTGCCAGTATAAATATATCATATTATAAAATCTAACTTAAGACTGCGATTATTTATATGTCTATGTATATATTGTACAAATTTATCTCTATGCATATATGTTAAGCCTATGAACTGTATAGTTCTTGATTATAAACAAGCAATCTGAGAGTATTGCATAAGCAATAAACGTCCCCTATCGGTTTATATTATTTTATGAAAGCTTCGAAGCATACAACTATTTCAGAACTATTTTAAACAAGATGTTATACTTTAATAAGAGATAAAAGAACAGAGGAAATTCAAACTATATAGTTGATATCGAAATAAAATACAAAGTGGGTAAAATAATACTCTTTATTTTATCTCCTGTAATTTCGCCAAGTCCATTAAGTATTCGCTGGTAGAAATTGTGAAAACAATGCACTGTTATGCACAATATCATTCTTACCGTCTTCTGTACCCCAAATCAAACCAAATAGTTAAACAGCCCAACCCGATAACGAACGTGATTGTAATAATTCAAAACAAAACTGCCGATTAAATTTACAACACAATACTTGACACTATTTTACAGAACTTATTTGTTTGTTAGAAATGATAAAAGTAACGATACAAGTAACGCACGATATTATTACTGACCACAAACTGGCCTCGTTTATTCAATACACACCAAATCTGATAACGAACCCGAACATTAAAAATTGGAATACAAAAGATTAATTTTCTCGAAAATATGTCAACCAGACGCTACAAAAGTGTAAACTTGATAGTGTAAACTTGATCTGTTGTTTGACATTTTGAAGCTGTTCAGCACGTTTCATATTATTCCCCAAACGCATAAAGAAAAAAAGTGTGAAAACTGAAGTGGGACAGACAGACAGACATACAGACAGACGGACTGACGGACGCAGAGGAAAGTTATAGCCCCCTCCGGTGAAACCGGAAGGGGACTAATAATACCTCGCAAAATTCTCAACTGATGTCCGTGATCGTGCTTTGTTCTTGTGATTTTTTTTATCACTTTGCAGTTAACTTTAAATTTTACTTTAATTGCTTCTCTCTTATTTTTACAAATATTTCACTCAATTTTTGTAAGAAAATTACATTACTAGATTCGGACCATTGTCGTTGTGGCTCCGCTTAAAACCTTCTCAATTCTCTGGTGCAATGTTTAAAACAGATTTGAAAGTACACATAAGCTTGCATTGCCACTTAACATTCAAAAGTTTATTTTACACTGGTATGTTATTTTCATTCTTAGGATAATTACTTTATTTCCCTACCCTAACCTTCGTCCCTAGGGATCAATCCTTGAACACGTTTGAATCCAAAATTCATTAGAGGGCTTCATCAAAGGCTTTGTTTTACTGTGTATTTGGTTCTTGAGAAAATTCTTCAAACAATACACCCGATTTTCATTTCTCATATTCATTCATTTTTGGAAAGATGTCTAGCTCTACATTAAAAGAAAATAACTAAAAGTCCTCTACTCAAGAATATTTTGAACTAACTTTAGCAATTGGCGCGGTACATTCGAGAGGAAAATGAAAATGTTCAAAGTAAACGGAACGGACTACAATGACGTCTATGTCATTACACGCAAAACAAATGAATTAGGAAACCTCAATTAAACCTATATAATCTTAAAAATGCACACAAAAAATGTACAATTAATGCTTGATATTGGATTTTCCCTGTTAAAAACATACTTTTTTTTAGTATACAGTGGTTATCAAATTTTCTGACAGAGCGGAACAACTTTGACGAAAGGTGAATAAATAAATATTCTGAATGGGGATGAAAAAGTAAAGAATATTGTAAGGCCAAACAGATGATAAAGTTTTTTCACATGTCGTGAAATGTTATAAGGGTATAACATTCCCTCTCCCTCAGCATAATTTCTGTCATGGGGGTCCTCCCTGCCACTGGCACTGATTTATATCTATAGATTATATTTACAAGTTTATGTAGATATTTACACCCGCACACATAAAATACGTCTTCACTCAATGACATTCAAACTAGTTCTTCAACTCTCCAAAATGTTCACTGGGTATGGAAATATTAATTATCTCTCACTCCTCAGACTCTCCCATAACTCAGTCAACTACTTACTTTCATATCTTGGAACTCTATCAAGCACAATAAACAAATGACAACTACAGATACTAGTATTAACTTACAAATGATAACCCCATGCTTGCTTGCTCTCACTTTTGGAAGCAGGGCTACAGCGACTGCATCGCGCACCTTATCAAACCTTTTATGCCACAATATCCACTCAACATTTATTGATAATAATTACCGCGGGGACGACCCCGTAACATTTCTTATTCTAACAAGTTTATCGTGAAATGTAATGAAATTCAATGAATGGATTTAAAGCATCTTGTGTGTGTGTGTGTGTGTGTGTGTGTGTGTCCTCTCAAATTGTCGTTTAACTGTATTCCACCTGTATCTCAAACGACTGTGTAGTGCGCGGCCAGCGCGCTAGGTTCCATTCGTCATCGAAAACAAGTTTTTTGTCTTGCCTAGATGGCCGAGTGGTTAGCGCGGTGGCCGCTCACTGCTAGGAGAATGGGTTCCAGAGGTCGTGAGTTCAAGCCTCGGTCGGGGCGGAGGTGGAGCTCCAAAAAAGTGAATTTCCCTGTGCTATATATATATCTATATCATTCACTATGGGCAGGTATATGTCAATTTGAGAGTTAATGCAATGTTTGTGCTTATTATATATGTATATATCTATGCAATGTGTATCGTTTCGATCCTCTCAAATTGTCGTTTAACTGTATTCCACCTGTATCTCAAACGACTGTGTAGTGCGCGGCCAGCGCGCTAGATTTCGTTCGTCATCGAAAACAAGATTGTTGTCTTGCCTAGATGGCCGAGTGGTTAGCGCGGTGGCCGCTCACTGCTAGACGAATGGATTCCAGAGGTCTTGAGTTCAAGCCTCGGTCGAGGCGGAGGTGGAGCTCCAAAAAAGTGAATTTCCCTGTGCTATATATATATATATATATATATATATATATATATTTGTCTAATTTTTCTTACCTTTTGAAGAATATGAATAAAGGAGTTTCGAAAAGACGGTTTGAAGAAAAAAGGTCTTAATGATGACCCTTGTTTTGAAAAAGAAAACCCAAATAACAACAAACTCATCCGTTAACTTTTTTTTAGATGCAGTAGACAAGAAATCTGACGTAGAACATGTGATGTTTACGACCTTGTAAAAATGGTTTTTGATTGGTCAATAACTTCTTATGTAGAGGAGACAACGACAGGTTCTTTATTTAGTTCATAAAATAAAACAAATGAAAGTTGTACAGCTGCTTTGTTTGCTTTGGATAGTGTATTTAAACACAGATGTTCTAGGTCAGAGGCAAAGAAAATGAAAAACAAGGAATAATGAACTACGTTATGGTCGGGGGCAAGGTAACAGACGACAAATATCCTGATAAATATATATGTTCTTTACCTGAGTGTTTTTATTACAACCCGTTTAATGTCAAGGCGATCTACGATTGTACAATGACGAATGTAAATAATCTTCTTTACTCTACTGCAAAGAATGTTGGATAAATTTGTTCGTGTCAATTCATAAGGCGACAATTAATGAATCCAATATATTTACGAAGCTGCAAAGATTTCAATATTAAAACAAAATCAAAAGCTTGATTCATTAATCAATTTTTTGGGCGTCTGTTTATTAAAGTTCTTTTTCTCCAATAGTTTCGCCAAGTATAAGAAATCCAGCAAAGGGAAGGGGAAGGAACCGAAATAATGGACGGAATGGAGGTAAAGAACAAATTTAATATCTGCTATAACTTACCAAATTACTTACTTCAATAGAAATTACTGTCACATTCCTAACCTATGCTTCTGAAGCTGCTGTGGTGGTTAAAGTTCAAACTTTTTGAAATGAAATGAAGAATACGTTCCAAAATAAAAGAGAATTATATTTATGATAGGCGTTAAAGACTAACGTATAGTACATGTATTACGTCTGTAATAATTATTGATCTGTAAAAGCCCTGCCACACCACTACGTTTAAGAAACGTAAAAATTAATTGGCATACCCTGAATGCAAAGAAAGCCTCTTTCAAATTGTGTTTATATAGCGCCATAATAAAGTACTGAACGAAAATATTACTATTCATTAAATTTTTACTAAAAATATTTTACTGTTGTTTTCATGGCGTCTAAAAGTTTTGACAACTTGTAAACAACGTCTCTCTAAGAGTTGTGTGGAATGCATCCACAACGTTAGAGATAACCCCACAATTCTGTTGGACTTGTTTTGGTAGCGGGATGTATTCGAACCGACCTTTCATTAATAGTGATCTAGAATAGTGTCTAGAAAGGTTAATTTGGGCATTTAGAATGCTTGCTTGAAATTTTCATGTCAGAAATGCTAGACGCATAGCTTACAATTATTTGTTATGTAGACAAAGCTCGTGCCATGATTTCTATACAAAAATGCACTGCAAAGAAAATAACCATATATTTAACATAATGACTTGTGACAAACAAGTTAAACTGTTCTTTTGTATTCATTAAAAACTTATGATGATTAACAGAAAAATACTATATTGTAATAAAACTTTTACCAGTTTAACCAAAAAAAAAAAAAAAAAAAAAGACTCGAGCTTTGTTTAAAAATAGAAAAAGAACTCTGAATTCTATATCTCCTTTTTAACTGAACAAATGGCATTCAAACTTTTGTAAAGCAATTTGGAAAAGAACTGATAGTCTATTAATATCTGAACAAATGGCAGTTTTTAAATTTGTATCAGTATATTAGACTTTAAATACCTGAATACTCTATATATCATATGGGCAAGGTTATTTTAAAACACGGCGTATTAGTTAAGGTTACCAAGCAAAATAAAAAAAGAGAAACGCTCGGTTAAGGTCCTAAACGAGTTGCATGCAAGATCATTCATTTGCAAGATGTAGCATCCTTTCGCGACTATTTCTTTGCCTTAAAAAACAATAACTATTGAAATTAACAGGTTTTGAAATAGTTTAATGATTATTTAGCAAATGTTTTCTTTCAGTCTTGGCTTCAAGATTTTATACACAAACACACCCACATTCTGTGCATAGATCTGATTCTAGCAAACGTAGCAGTTTACTGTAATACTCAGCACTGACTTATCCAAACCACCAAAATATGTCTCATCACTCATATATTGAGCCAGACATCGTTAATGCTAAGGTCTTTCTACTTCATCTATTCTACGACTCCTCAAATATGTTCAAAACTTATATAATCACAGAACAGGTCACATGCTGATCCATTGACAAGACCCATTCTTCTTTTACATCCACAATATAAAGAGAGTAATTATAAGGATTAATGCTCAAATCTACATCCTGATACAAAATATTGTAACTTTACTAAAGGACAAATATTAAGCTTACCCCTTTACAACAGATATATTACTTTTCCTTTTGGCTCATGGCAATGTCTTCCGAGAGTGATTAAACACAAAACCGCTTCACTTCCTCAGTAACCAGTTAAGCACGATCTCCTGTCCCATTAAGCACGATCTCCAGTCCCATCCTCGGAAAAAATTATAATTTCTTGTCTGGGTGTCTATAACACATTTCTGTTGCATTTTTCTCAGCAACTACTAGTATTACTTGCACATGTTTGAAATTTTAACAAACTCTTTGATTAAATATACCATATGGTGGGATCAATTTTTTGTACCAATCAGACGTCAACTTCCAGTAAAATGACGATTTTAATTTTTTGGCCCAAATTTTTGATCAAATTTTCGTCAGTTATTTCATTTATTCATTACAAATGGTTTAAATTTATACACACTTTTTGAGGTACACCAAATGGTCTGATATAGTTTTGAACAAATTCGATTTCCTGTTAAATGTCGACTTTTCTTATTCTGTAAATTCACATAAAAGTAACTAGTGGCCATTGGGTAACAGATATCTTGTGTTTCTTATCCGATACGGGGCTGGAACCTTGTTGACCCCTAAAAAACCAACATTAGCTCTAACCTCAGTCATAAAAAGGTAAGGCCTGTTAAAGTACCAAATGAGCTTTTACTTATTTCTTTCTTAAAAGCAAAGTCCTTTTTCAAAAATGTTTTTCACCCTATCTCCTTTTTGAGCGGGACCTTAAGAGATAGTCATCTCAACGATGTCTAGTTCTCTTAACAACTTATCGGTGCTATGATATATGACTGTATCTCTACTTAAAATTTTCTTAAGTCAATGACTGAATTTTTTTAAATAGTTGTAATAAATTGAAAAGTGAATATTGATTAAAGCTTTTAGATTATTAAAATTTTTTATTACATATTTATAGCTTCCTTGAGATATGGTGTAAAAGAATACCGTCATTTTTCGTTAAATATTTTTTATTCTGTTCGACCATCGAAACGAACATGACTAAGTAATTACATGTAATCCTTGGGCTATACATTTGAAAAGTTTTTGAAGTATACGTTTGTATCGTCAAAAGATAATTAAAACACCGAACAAAATATTCTTCAATGATATTTATATAAATTCAAAGCTAAGTAACACTTTGTTATTTACCTCTTTTGAATCGAGTATTTTTTAGTTTTCTCTGCTTAAATTCCAACCTTTTTTTCGTTTCTGAACAGTCGAAAATGTATATGAAAATAGACATACAGATATTTTAACATAATTAATTAGTATGCACAGTTGGAAAATATTTGATGATTAAAACTATACCTTCTTTTTTTTTACTGGGAGAAGGAAGAAGAAAAGCATCCCCTGGACCAGTTTTAACAGAGCGGAACATTCTTCAAGCTCTTTGTAACCACTGCAAGAAAAGGAACCCAAACGCAAACTGTCGATCTGTTTGCCAAAGTATTATAGCATTGAATGAAATATACTGCAATTCTAGTTACATTATCTAAAATTAAGTTAAATATTTTCCTTTTTTTCTTTTCATAGAATCAAACAACACCGGCGTTATCATAGCATCCGCTAGTCAACTCGGAGATTCGTTTTGTTACTTTTGTGAAAAATACCGAAGCAATCGAAGTAATTACCAATTATGCAGAAATCGGTTGTGTGCAAGAGGAAAGTAATGAAAAAGATGTTATTTTTTTGTTACCAGAAATAATGATAAAAATCGTTCTTTGTATATAATCATTTTGCTTTTAAATAAATAAAAATTAGCCGGCTAGAAATTTTAGTTTTCATGAAGATTGTTAAATTATTGTAAATCTGCGTTGAAAGTAACATGTAAAACCTGAATACAAAGATCAAAGAATATTCCGCGTCCATTAATAATTGTAAATAGTTAGCTACCTTTTGCTTTATATAGCCAAACTTGAAAAAAAATAAATGGAACTAAAAAAGAATTATGAAGTTGGAATAGGTAAGGAAAGACAACATAAGTTATATATAATATGAATTAAATTCGGAAAATTTCACTTGTATATGTATGTTGGTTTTTTTTAAGGGTCCTCCACACACCTGGGAATAGTTCTACATTCAAGCTCGTTCTTCTAAATTATTCAAAGATATGGATTTCTAGCAAGTGTTCGACTTGAAAATGACAAAAAAATTTCAATTTTGGTGAAAAAAGGAACTTTTTAAAATTTTACCGCTATTCATGAAAATAAAAGTCCCTGCAGTATTCGAATTCGGGACCTGCGGGTCGGTACGTCGAAGCTACACCTATTGCGCCACAGAGGTAGACATAACATTATGGCGATATAAACTGTTTCACAATGTGTTAAAATCGCCATGTTGTGACGTACTGTCATAAAAAGTAGAAGTCACGGGGTGTCGAGGATCCTTAATATTGGTTCAAGGAGAATAGATGCCTCTAGATTTGATAGCTCTACCAACTATGGTCTCTTAATTATCGGACTTGGGTTAAGTAAGGAAAATAAAATTCATTCATTCATTGTTTACAGTGTTATCAATCTCTGGAATTGAATAAAGGGGAATAACTCTGGTATCCAACTTAATGGATGGGAAATACCTTCATATGGTCTGAGATAATCTACATATAATTTGATGACATGCTTTATTTGTCTGTGTTGTTATTTTTATGGGTCACTTCCACAATCATTGAAATTACTTTATAATGACCTATCTACCTAAATCCTAACCTAATTCCTAGAGTAGAACGATACCATCTCCATACAAAATCGCCTTCTTGGGATGTTCTCGGTTTCAAATCAAAATGTTTCTATTGTTTTGTTGCAGCTTGTTTAAATTAATTATGCACAAATTCATAAGCAATATAAAGCATCTATTCAAACATTTGTTAACCATTCAACAAACTCAACGGGGTATGTAGTGGGTAAAAAACTGCCTATGGTCAGGTGAGTTGGGCTGTTTAGTTATATACCAAACATAAGGAAATTGGGTAAAACAGTACCTATTTTTAAATTTATAAGCGATGAGAACAAATGGTAGATTTTCGTCACTTTTTTTTGCATAGCTAGTCAATATTTACTGTAGAGTTTTATTAAATATGTCTACTAATCTATTATTTGGTGACCTGAAGGGTGTAGTCTTTCTTTTTTCAATGAAGTTTTTTTTAAAACAGAGAACAACTCTGACTCAAACTCTGATCTTGATCTGTTTGAATTTGTTTTGGTTTACAAAATCAAATCATGTACAACTGAGGTGGAATTTTGAAATTATTACTAAAATGTATCTATCTTTTTAAAACTCATTTGGTTCTACCAAACTTCCCGTCCGGACCACCAAAAAATGTTGATTTATGTTCTTGTATCCTACATTTTGATGATTTTTCAAACAAAGATTGCAATTGATTTTATAATTCTGATGAATCAACCTTCACTAAATTTTCATTTAACTAAACAGTATTATTAGTTGTTTTGAGGCGACTGTGGTATGCTTGTCAGTTCTAACTGACTTGTGAAACATACTTAAAATTAAATATTTTTCAAGATCAACTTAAACTTTTCCATCATATGCATTCTGCAGACACTGACACTCTTGAGAAAAAAAGCGATGATAAATCCACGTAAGAAATAAAATTTAATAATTTTTATTGCTTATTTAAAACAACTCACTCCAGTTTCCTAATTCCATGCTGTCACTGCACGACTAGTGTATGGTTTGTGCATGTGCGGCAATATGTATAACATTAAAACACATGAATACGTTCTGGGTCTGTATTGTGCATTTTTAAAAATATGTGTGCCTAGATTTAAGTCTGATTGGTTAGTCTTCCATTAGATATTCCTTTACTGTGCAGTGGATGTCAGTTCTTATTTTCAAAATATTTGTTGCGTTCAGCGTTCAGTTTGGGTGAATAAAATACCTGAATGCGGTGAAGCATGAATTGTGTTTTAGTCCTTATATAGGGATGTGTGTAGGGATAAGCGAAACAAAACGAAAATAGAAAACATATGGCGGCATTTGGAGATGAAAGGCGAATAATGCGTATAAATGAATTTATTTCGGCTTTAACAAATGTAAGCAAAAACAGCAGACAGAACAAAGGATTGTGAGCTGGTTTTTTTGGTTTTTTTGCGGATACTGTAATTTGAAACTTACACTCAAATTTTGACTAACCATTAGAAATACATTATACCTCATAGAAGCATTGTAAACTCTAAACATGGAAAAATAAATTTTCAACTCAAATCGTGACCCTGTCCCTTTAAGACATGTTCTGAGAGAATTCGTCCCCCTTATGATTAAGGTTGCTCACAACACCTTAAAATAGTTTTTTCAAATCAGCAGAAAATTACTTGATTGTGAAAGATATCATGATGCATAAGATTTTTTTAAGTCAAATGAGCAAATATATTTGGACTTTTCGCTAAAAATAAAATTTTTCAAAAAATTAATTCAGTAAATATGAACTAAAGCCCCAGGCGGATCCGAACTCATGATCTTGGGTTCACAAGCCCAATACTTTAACCACCGAGCTGTGATGATATTCAAGCAAATAGATTGATACAAACAATTTAACAAATCATTTTAATCGCCATCTTGTGACGAAGTGTCTTTAAAAGTATAACTCTTGATGTTGTGAGGTACCAAAAGTTTCTTGTAGAGGATGTCTTACTTTTGCCTATATACAATTTTTGTCTTCTTACACACTCTACAATGACCTTTTACAAAGTCTTACAAGGTCAGCTCGGCAATTTTATTTGTTATTTATTTGTGAACTATCCAGACAACATGACATATTTTCAATTAAATTGAAATCAATCATCTATTTATAAGATCTGTGAAAGAAAAAGAAATTGAAATGTCCTAACCTCGGTTAGATTCAGTACTAGTTTTGTATACATCTGTTTTAAACAATGTTGATTTCCACTCAAATAGTATGTATACAAATGACTAGTTTTTAGAATCTCAATAACTCAGCAAAGCCTAAATTACAATAATCTTGATACTTAATTCCGTCTTAATACAACGGTTACAACTTCTGATCCACTCTTAGATTGCCTTGTTCATATTAAAGTGATTTAATCTATCTTTGACTAGTTAAATGGTGCAGTCTATGCCTGGAGTATTTCTAAATAATTTTGGACTGAATCCGGGTCACCCGGTAAGGTATCAGATCCAGACATGCATACTTTCAACATCACACTATCATCTCTGTATCAATCTAATCAGACACACTTTTAAATGAAAAAACTCATACACGGATGAGATCCGTTATAAAGGAAGACGTGCTGCATAACCTGCAGCAAATTGACAAAAAATCTAAATAATTCATATGAAATTAATTTATATTTTTTTAATACACTCAACGCTTGATACTAGTATACTCGTAAATACCACTTTTACTGAAAGACATATATAAAACAAGTAATGAATAGAATGCTTATCCGCATTTCACAATTTTAAGATTTTATTTACAGGACACTTGTCACAGAATGATTAAGCTATGCAAATCTTATGACTAGTTTTGAATAAATCTGTTTTAAACAATGTTGATTTCCACTCAAATACTATGTATACAAATGACTAGTTTTTAGAATCTCAATAACTCAGTAAAGCCTAAAATACAATAATCTTGATAGTTAATTCTGTCTTAATACAACGATTAAACTTTTTATCCACTCTTAGATTGTCTTGTTCATATCAAAGTGATTTAATCTATCTTTAACTTGTAAAATGGTACAGTCTTTGCCTGGATTGTAACCTTATAAAGTAATTTTTCTGTATTCTAATGATTAAATAACTTTCATTTTCTCATAATTGAAGATTCACTGAAAAAACTTTAAACTTTTCTGAGAAAAAAGCATTCTCCATACACCTGTAATCCACGTAGATGTACAGTAAAACACGGTTATAACGAACACGCTTATAATGAATTGACGCTTACAGCGAAGTGATTTTTATTCCCCATGACTTTATTACATGTTGTAAACTTGACGGATATAACGAATAACGCTTATAACAAAGTAAAGTTGCCCGTCCCTGGGACTTCGTTATAAGCGTGTTTTACTGTAGATGGATTAGTCTGGTGTCATCGGCAGACTCTGTCATTTTGAATTCTTTTTGTCACTGATATTCCTTATCCAACATGATAGTACTTGATCGTTTCTCTGTACCTTCCTTAGCTTCTCTTTTGATATACCTACCACTTCTTGACTTTGTATCACAGTTTCTACATATAATGAGTATTCATGGATACATTACAAACTGCTTTGACAGATTTGGATAAAATAGGGGTTTTATGATTCTCATTAATCAATGAAATCAGGTAAGCAGGATATAGCATCAGTATATAAGTCACATATCCCAGCTCAGACATAATTCATGTATCGATGACTTCCAAAGGAGGCAAATCAGCAATAGCGTGTATAAATCTACATACAGAGCTTAACTTAAAATTGAAGGTCAGTATGCTTCTTTCTGCGCTTTCAATGCATTAAACGTGGCCTTTCTGTATTGAAATTGCAACTTTCAAACAAATCGCTTTTTCATATTTCCATCATATTTTAAATAGATACATTCAAAATATTGAAAGAATTCGAGTCAAAATGAAAATATTCCAATACACCAAAATTTCTGAAACTTAGTTCTGTACTGACAATTTGGAAGTCAAACTTACATTACTCTTAATATATAGAAATTAGATAAATGATCATTTTCTTCTTGAAAACCTTCCGCCACAAAAAGAGTAGTTTTTAATTATTTTTTTTTTCTTGAATCCTTTCTATATAATCAACCCTAAGTAGTTTTATTGAATACAATTTTTTTGGCATTGTAAAATTTAAACACCGTATATGATTAGAATTGATATATATTGCAGAATTTTCAGACTAGAGGTCAACACAAATATCTTCTGAAAAGCAAAGGAACGAACCTTTTATAAAAGCGCTGTTATGCTTTTCTGTCCTACCGACACTTCTACTTCCATAGAATAAAAAACCGGTCCTCAACCCAACTTGACTTGTATCAATGAAACTCAAAGGCAATTTGAGTAAAATCTCAGCTAAGTAATTTGAATTCTTACTTGGGTAAAAACTTAAGGTTTTTTTTCGAGAATTCGGAACCTGGATAGCCGAGTACATGAGGAGGGTAAGATCCTGAAAGGCATGCTGTTCAACATCTCTCCACTGCCCCTTTCTTTGACTGGATTACTTCTTCGGGACATGCAGCAAATGAAGTAAGGGTTAAGCTATTTTAGAGAAGTTCCGAACAATTGTACGGTAATTGTACGGTAATATCACTGAAAAAAAACAAAAACAAAAACAAACAAAATGACGGATCTGCTCAGGTGTATTTCACGTAAAATTTGATGTAGGCCACATCTAGGATCTTTCTTTCACTTCATCAATCGTGTCAGGTTAAGTTAATATGTGTGGGACTGATGATGCAACTTCACGATTAGTCTGCATTTTCTTTTCTTTTTTTAAATGCTGCTTGCAAATGTCAAATCAAATTTTCATGCATATTCCGCTTTCAGAAAATGAATAAAGACAAATCTTCAATATAAAATGAATATTTTTCACGTATTTGGATTAAACACACAACAAACTATATAAGGAAAGCTTTGTTAAATATCGTGGCTCGATAAATTTTGGGTTTCCTGTGTAACATTTTATCCAACTTTTATCGGTTATTATCATTATTATTTAATTTATTGAATTAAACCTTGAATCAACTGACAATTCGACAAATGTATAAAATAAAAAGGTGTTTGAAATTTGTAGAACAAAAGTATTTTATAAATTTCGTTGAAATAACACTGTAAAGCTATTCTAAACTTCGCTTTCTTTTTAACAACTTTTTGCAGATTTTTCTTAGTTGATCTAATAGAAACTAGAACTGTCCTAATGGGACAAATACCCCCGCAAGGCTAATTCAAAATGGGACAAATTATGAATTTAATTAAAGTAACTAAAATATCTAATTGAATCATAAAGGTTTGTGGCACATTAATAAAAAAATATTCTAGAGTTGTAACAATTTTTTTTAGTTAAAAACGAAAGAAATCAATAATGTCAGAACTTCACTGTAAATACATATGTAATACATTTACAAATTTCTGTATCTGATATTTTTTATTTGTTACAAAAAAAACCATAGTGACAATAACCCCTCCCTTTGCAGTAAATGAAAATAGGTTTGCAAAGTTCTTTTGTGGCTAAAACCTTGAATATGTTTCTAATCTAAGTCTTGACAGATGCAATTAATCGTTTCAAAATTGTCCTCATTTTCTATTATGGTACAATGCAACTCCATATCTCAAAACATTGATCCCATAGGACTATGATTTTCTTTGATGAGCTTGCATTTTGTTAACTTGGATAAACCTCACAAAACATTATCATAATTTGCATACTTCCATTATCTAAATGTAAAAAGGAGAATTTAATATTACAAACAATTTTAAAATTGCCAAATTTTTTTACATTAATGCCCTACAGGGTCACTTTATCAATTTATTTATCTACTAAATTTTAACAGCTTCTAAGTATCATTATGCAAAATCATTCCTTTTTTTTAATAATGATATAATATATTTCCTTATAATGATAGAAACTTTAGGTTTATATAAAACAGTATTAAAATAACCCACGAACCACTGCCCATTTTACAGATTATCAGTTTTCCTTAAAAACATGATCCATCTAAACCATGGCTCAGATAATGGCCCCCTAGGGAAAAATGAATTCAGCCACACTTTTTTTTGATGTTCTTTTTAGCTCCTAAGGATTTATCATTGAAAAACAAAAATTTTGCATTGTGAGTTGATAGAATATTTATGAAACATATATTTAGTTATGAAATAAGGACAAAAAACCTCCATCTAGATGTATTTTTATAAATATATTTTAGAGTGATTAATAATATTTGTAAGGATTACCTCCCTTACTTTTCAACATCAGTGTACAATATATAGGATAAGGAAAATGAAAACTTCAGATGGTGTTCAACATATGTACAAATGTACATACTATTCAATGCAGTAGTAAAAAAGTCTATGGGGGGGGGGGGGACAAAATTGCGTCTACAGACAGAGTTGAGAAGGACGAACGGACAGACGGACAACGTGATTCTAATATACCCCCCTAAACTTAGTTTGCGGTGGTATAATTATGGTCGCACAATCATTATACCCTATATTATTTTTATTTTAAATTTGTATCTTTTTGATCATGTACTTTTTGACTTGATTCTGGTCTTCATTATGGTACTGTTATTTTAACCTTCGGACTGTTTTGGTTCTAAACAGTACTATTGTATATACATGTTTTTTGCTTGATGAGGTAGTATTTCTCATAACTACATTTCTTTTTGTGTATAGATTGTGCATACATGTATTTTGTTTTAGGAGCGTAGCATTGTTAAGTTGCTACATTCCTTTGTGTGAAATATTCTTTGTCATTTATTCCCTCAATAAATGACCATTCTAATTCCTGACAAATGTGTTGTGTTAATGTGTCAAATAAGTAACATGTCAAACGGAGCATCACCCTATCAGTTATCCATAAATTATTTTTATTTGGTCCTTATCGTAGCAACACTAGATATATTATCAAAAAACATCAATTGTCAATACCTGGTAATTCAAAACATTAAGACAAATATGAATAAACACTCATCCCAATCTTTTCACCTGTTTCCAGAAAAACACAGATGTTTAGCTATTTAAATTTTCATGCAATGTGTCAAGCTTGTCATTTTTATGAAAATGGAGTGGACTAATGCTGTCACTTTATTGACATGCTAGCTACAAAGAATGCACAAACAATTAAAATATCAAAATTTGGATGGGTAGAAAATATTACTGATAGTTTTCTTTTATTTCAAAACTCTAAGCAAAGAAAATTCTAGAACTTAAAAAACAGAAAAAAAAAACCATCAATAACGGTTCTTACTTAAATGTAGATTGATTAATAAACGTACTATTTAAACAATTTTTTAATTAGTATTATAGTTTAAAATGACCGTTCTGTATTTTACAGTATAAAATTAAGTTTGCATTCAAATTCAGCCATGTACGTATCGGTTGTGATTGCAATTTTCTGACTTACTATCTAAATTAAATAGGTATTCCGTTTAAATAGAGATAATTAACATAATTGCGACAACCTAATGACATACTTCGTCAAAAAGAATGAAAAGCAGTTTGGGGTTTTTTTTTCAAAATCAAAATATTCATATTAGTGTTGGAATAAAAGTCTATTTGTACTGAGTGCGTCTTTAATTAAATAAGATTCCCAAGTCCGAGGCCCTTATTAAAGTCTTCAACAGTAATATGTGTTAATGATTGAATTCTTGGAAGGAGTTAATAGAAATGACCTTTTGACGTACATGTATGTGTAGTAATTATATTGTAGTCATTGGTGTACAGTTGTTGAGCAGAAATCACATAGAAGATCGCTTTATGATTAGGTTTGTACAATTTTTATAATATACTAGATGATATCCCGCGCAAGCACGGGAATTACACTGTATACATTTTAAAATATGATACATTGCTTCATGTACGTGGCCTTAATTCTTTTTGTTGCAGCTGACTGGAAAAAATTACAAACTTTTTTATTTTATTTCAAACCAGGGAGTGGCTGTTTAGTGCTTCGTATATCTTTTTTAAATTTTGTTCTTTAGGTCTTTAGGTCAAATTATACTATAACTATTATCACTGTCTTAAAAAAGAATTTCAGATAAAAGACTGCAACCCCACCCCCACTCAATTCAACTTTCCCGTTTTATGCATACATCATCTATTCAAACAGACGTTGAGTTGTTAACACAATTTGTTCATGGTTCACAAATTAATGTAAAAGGTTTACTACCAATCTGTTGTGGTATAAAAATGTATGTAATTTAAAAACCTTAGATTATTATATACATATTTTATTGCATATCTTAAACCAAAGTTGTCAGATCCAATTAACTGCCCGATGATTAACTCGCCCTACACTTTCAGCCATGACTTTGATTAGTAAACCCGCGTTCTTAGTTACCCCGTTCTGGAAAGTTCTATTCATCAAAACTAAATTCGCGCATTCAAGAAACGAATAGGCTAATTTTTTTTTTTTCAACGTTTGTCATATCTTAATTTCTATGTATACCCTAAATAAGTTTCCTGTTAAAATACTCACTCTTTACGTAATCATTCAATATTATTTCATTGCAAGCATATACTTTGATGCAAATTCCCACTGACTTGGATACGCCAAAGCGTGTCCACCACCTTACTCTCATTTTTGCTATTTCCGGCTGGTTTATCGAAAATGAAAGTAGGTTTTCAATTTTTTTTTTCTCAATAATTACTTATTAGGTAAAATTCAATTATAACTTACGGACATCAACTCACACGTGATGAAATACTAGAGATGTAAGCAAGTACTCTAGTGCAGGCATTTCTTAGTTTATTGGCAACATGTCTTAATTTATAAGTATAGATGTTTTGTAGTATTATATTTTTATACAATGTTTACTCACAGGGGCTTGTGTAGAGAAAAAAAAACATCGTTAAAAAAGTGGGTACCTCGGAGGAAAAATAACAAGGGAGGACGCCATCTTGGATACCGCATCGCTTCATCAGCTAATTTCTCATTTAAATTGTTAAACTAGGCATATGTGCCGATTTGTATTCCTTTATAAATGATTCTTCTTTGAGCTATCACCTTCGATTGAGTTCTTTTTTACACCAATATTATCAAACTTGCTGATTTCTCGCGTAAACATTCAAAATCGACAACTCCCTGGCTTCTGCATAAAGCGAAAGTATCTCTGTCATACGATTGGCTATGGGAAAAGCCAGGGAGTTGTCGATTTCGGATGTTTACGCGAGAAAAAGATAAAATTTGTTGATGTAGACGTAAATAGAATCAAACTGGAGGTGAGATCTTAAAGAAGAATCATTTATGAAGGAATACGAATCGGGACATGTCTAGTTTAACAATTTAAATGAGAAATTAGCTGATGAAGCGAGGCGGTATCCAAGATGGCGTCCTCCCTTGTTATTTTTCCTCCGAGGTACCCACTTTTAACGATGTTTTTTTTTCTACACAAGCCCCTGTGGTTTACTTTAACTTAAATTTCCGTGCAAATTAAACAGTGATAAGAACTACATGCAAATTAAACAGTGATAAGAACTACGTATATTAAACGTATATTAAAAATGACTCTATTGATAAATGTTATCTGTTATTAAAATACCTTCATTAAATTTATAGTTTACATTCGAATAAATATGGAAATAATTTTCCAAGAGTCTTCCTTCGTTTCAGTATACACGATTTTTTTTCTTAAATTCTAACGAGAACAATCAATATACAAGTTACATAGGCGAAATAACTACAATTTGTGAGGTTGTTCCCAACAGCTCTTTCAGTATAGACATTTCCATTTTTTTCTGGAGGTAGGTTCAGAACCGTAGCTCTAAGGGAAATCGGTTGACAGACCGTAATTTACTATTCTGTACATATGCAAAGTTCATTGTTCAATAAAAACTTAATGTTGGACTTTCCTTTTTTATTTAAAAGAAAATAACAAATTTCTGTCATAATGCATGCCATGGACCATTTGCCAACATAAGATACATCTCGTTTTAATATAACCTGTTTTAGATGACAAATTGACAGGCATGACATTTCCACAGAGTATAATTGATTTGAACCTGGTACTTGATACATTTAGAAATCAAGAATATTTTTCATATAAAAACAGGTTCTCAAGGACTTTTATTTCACACCATGAGAAATTCATCCTAACTTAATTTTATAGACTTATAAAGTCCAGACACAATCCAGGTCATGGAATTTATAACCTGCGCTGTAAGAGATTTTCGAAAGAAACTTTAAAATTGCAAATAATAAAATAAATGCAATTATTGTTTTCATAAAACACTCAGAGAACTGCAGATATCTGAATTCAACGTATCAAAATAAATATATCCCATACAAAATGACTTTAGAGCAAATAAATGGGTTAACAGCGAACAATAATTATAAAATTAAGCCAAATTTAAGATCAAGAAGAGGAACTTTCTGAATTTGAATATACAATACTCTAATATTGTATGGTTATAGATTACTATCACATGAATGATATACAGATCTTAAATCAAAGCGATCGTGTTTAGTAATCAACTAATTGAAATATTCATACTTTAGATATCCCGGACACGACCAAAATCATTTTTAAAACTTTATGCCGAGAATTACTAGTTTAAACATATTTTTATTGAATAAATTCAATAAGGATAAGAAAACAGTTAATAACAGTAATGGAGTTTCGAATATCCATTTTATATGAATAAGCACACCTCTACAGATCCCTTGGGAGCTTTAATATGAATGATTTTTTCTATTAGATCTCTAGTTTTAGATCCCTCTACCTAAATTGTGAAATTCATGGCCCCTAAGTCACGAATTCAGGCCCTAGGGCTGGCCCAATATGGCCATATAGTGAAGACATAATAAAGATAAGGAAATCTTTTTCTCTACTCCAGTATATATTTGAAAAAAAAATACTTGCATGACTCTATGGAATCCGGATTGGGCCATGTAGTTCACTATCGCTTCATCGCACTATCGACGATGGTGCGATAATGCGATGACCAGGAAGCGATGGTGCGATGACGATGAAGCGATGGTACGATAGCGCGATGACAATGATGCGATGGCGCGACAATGTGATGACGATGGTTCGAAGGCACGATGAAGCGATAGTGCGATGACGCGATGGTACGATAGCGATAACACGATGGTGCAATAGCGATGACGCGATTGTGTGATAGCGACGACGCGATACTTTATCGTGTCATCGTTAGTTTTCTGGCCCCTCTCTCGCGCTATCGTCATCGGGTCATCCCACCAAAGCTCTATCGACTTTCTTTTAAAAGGATTACATTCCCAGCAGCCATTGCACAACATGGAGTTTGATGACAAAGAGGTGCTAGAATATTTCTTTAATGGATAAGATTTAAAATAAAATAAATTTATTACGGACAAAGTGATGTGCAGATGTTCTTGTTTTTTGATGTATACATGTGAGCCCTGCAAATATCTTGTAAGAAAAATAAATATAATGTTATTATTTTGTACATAATTTTCATCTAATTTTGAATTAGAGTATAATGCTATAGCAATATCATAATTCATATTAAGGTGGTATGGTACACCTGTCGATATTAATGTGGATAAAAGTATATAATAATCAAAATAGTCTCACCGGTTAAGAATTTTCAAATTTTACAATATTTGACCAAAAAATGTGTTTTAAAAATGTTTGGAAAGATAAAAGTTATAAAAGCTCCAGCGGGATTCGAACTCATGACTTACAGATTCGTAATAAATGCTTTAACTCATTGCGCTACGCTGTTACGTAACGATTTTAGGAAAGAAAACATTGATTAAACTATGCTTGATTTTATTGTTTATTTCTTTCGGAAGTACGTCACTATATGTACATAAAAGATTTCAAGGGAGGTAACTTTGACAATTACAATGAATATAGAATACGTACTTTTCCCTTAATAGTCATAGCAATATGTACTGGTTTAAAATATTACAGACACATTAGTTATTTATCAAATCAAATACCTCACTAATATAATGGAATTAGCTCTTAATTTGCTCAATATACGAAGCATATGTGTTTGTTTTTAATTTTTCTTGAATGTGAATTATCACCCTCCCCGGCCCGTTTCAAAACCATGCCTCGATCATGCGGTTTTCTTTTATTGTATTGTTTTCGTTGTTTATTAAACTATAATTTAGCTCTTCTAAATATTTATATGTCTAACAAAAAGGACATGGTTAATTTGTAATACCTAATTATTATTAGAGTCAAGTTTATCAACCGAGTAAGATCAATTTCTAATATAAAATCCGTTTATTCATTCAATGCCTGACGCGATTTCTCTTTTCAGTGGCACATGCGCAAAACAATCGATAGTGAGATGAAGCAAACACGATGGCGCGATAAAAAATTAAGACACGATAGAGCATCGCATTATCGCTATCGCACCATCGCGTCATCGCTATTTCCATCGCATTGTCGCGCCTTTGCATCATCGTTATCGCGCTTTGACACCATCGCTTCATCGTCATCGCATTATCGCGTCATCGCACTATCGACCAAAACCTCGATGGTGCGATAGTGAACTAATGGCCCTATCCGGATTCCATAATAAAGCCCTCTACCTAAATTGTGACATTTATGGCCCCATCTTCGCTAGCCAAGGGTTTACGATCCACTCTGCTCCTCTACAACCCTTGGCAGATTTAGCCGACAAAATCTAAACTCGCGCTACGGAATCTGATTGGCTGCGAAGACAGGCGATCGCAGGGAATCTACTAATTGCCGGTGTAGTTCGTTGTGTTTTCATACAAAATTTAAATACCATCATTATTACAATTTTTACGTGATTAATGAATAACATACGATATATAATTACAAATAAATGGTTTTTTAAAACTATTCTTCTTTTTTTCTTTTTTCACACGACAATTTCTTCTAATACCTCTTAGAGGAAAAATACGTATTTTAGCTCCTCCAATTAAACTCAATCGCTAGACGGCGCTGTGCTATTTCTGAAAACATTGGCTAAATCTGCCAAGGGTTGTAGAGGAGCAGAGTGGATCGTAAACCCTTGGCTGTTGTAGAGGAGCAGAGTGAATCGTAAACCCTTGGCTAGGGAAGATGTTATGGCCCCTGCGTCAAGGGTTCAGGCCCTAAGGCGGGGCCAATATGGCATTAAAGTGAAAATAATTAAATCTTGGGAAATCTTCTTCTATACTCCTATATATATTTGAGAAAAACTAAATGCATGATTATGAAGTCCATAAAGCCTTATACCTAAATTGTAATATTTATGGCTCCTGGACCTAAGGCGGGGCAAATATGACCAATATGGAAAAATGTAATAAATCTAAGAAAATCTTCTCTATAAAATTTAAACTGAATGCATGATTATGATGTTTATGAAGCTCTCTACAAAGTTGTGAAATGCTTGGTCCCTGGGTCAGGGGTTTAGGCCCTATATAGCTAAGGCGAGGCCAATATGGCCATATAGTAAACATGTATTAATCTTAGAAAATCTTCTCTACTCCCATATAAAGAGAAAAACTAAAGGCATGTTTATGATGTTAATAAAACACTTGCCTAGATTGTGAAATTCGTGGTCCCTAAGTCAGGGATTCAGGCCCTAAGGCGGGGACAATATGGCAATAAAGTGAAAATGTATTAAATCTTAGGAAATCTTATCCTCTACTCCTATACACGTATATATTTGAGAAAAACTAAATGCAAAATTATGATGTCCATAAAGCCTTATACCTTAATTGTGATAATTTTGGCTCACGGGTCAGGGGTTCAGGCCCTAGGGCGGAGCCAATATGGCCATAATGGGAAAATGTAATCTAACAAAATTTTCTTCTCTACTTCTACAGCAGGGGGAGATGAACTGAATGCATGGTTATGATGTCCATGAAGCCCTTACCTAAATATGAAATTCATGACCCCTGAGTTTATAATTCCCCCCTACCCCCACCAGAGTTAGGGTATAGATTATTCGAGATTCCTCTGACTCTTGTCCCCATTATGAATTGATGTTTGCATGCACATAATGATAAAAGAAGGGGTAACAGTCAAAGGAGTCTCGGATTAGGGTTTAGACCCCAAAATGAAGCGTAAAATGCAAATATGAGACTCCCTGAAAGGGATATGGTACTCAGGGGACCGTCGAGGCATATGGGCCTCTTGTTAATTATTTATTTTTTAGATAAGAAAAGATATATACATGTTGTTGCAAACAATCAAGGACTTTGCTGTACTAAATAGATTGAAGTACTACTAACCTTTCATTTTATGCATGCAAATAGCTTCGTTTAGTGCATTAATTAATGTTTGCATTTTATCTTTTAAAAAATAAGAATTGTGAGTTATTTTTATAAATAAGGAATACTTAAAATGAATTGCACTTTGAAAATATGACAATAAATTGTCTATGCCCTTCTCATTTAAATACAGAACAAAGCCTCATCAAACAGTTTACAAGATTAACTATACAGTAGCTAATAAAAGAAAAATAATGAGTACGAAATATTTCATTGTAAAGAACTGGTTCTTTGGTAAAATGTACTGGCGATGAGTTTTTCATTATTTTTACATAAATTGGTTTTATGCGGAGGAAGGTTGGTTTCAATTTTGCATAAGCTCTAACAGTGTCAGAGGAAGGATATTTCAGCCTCATTTTGACAATCCTATATCAACGGATTTTTTGGTCGGAACCTTCTACAACGATCGCTATTTGAATCCACCAATGATTTTAAAACCTCAATCCGTGAACTTTACATTTTAAAACCGAATCAAACCCTTTTTCGATTTGGTTAATACAAGTATCTAAATTCAAAAATGCAATGTATACTATTATATTACTTAACTTCAAAGAGTGATGCTGATGCTTTGAGTTGAAATCAATTATGGAATTTCCTACATTTCTGCCTATAATGATAGATCATTGCCAATGTAAATAAACTGAATTTTAAAATTGCACTTTTATCAATGAATATTCTGCATCAGATATATGATATTGAGCTGGACTGCATTAAGTATGTGCAAAAACCTTTCAGATTTCAGGCAAATTGAAGGTTAATGATGATGAATGTATATAGATGAAGATGAAGTTATATTTCCTGTACATAAAACAAGAAGATTATATATGAATGGAACTTTGCAACTTAATGCAAATTCCCTTGAGCACACTGCAGGATTGTCGACAGACACTTGGTGCGTATGGTAAATACTATCCAACATCCATCCAATTGCCAACGTAATACAAATATTTGCATTGAATGGAAAGAAGTGGGAAAGCTAGAATATACAATCAGGTGTTGAAGGGGACTATAGGTAATGTTTATTGCTATAAGCTGTAAGGTACTCCCACAACCTGACACATAGAGCACAAGTGTTTCTGTCGACGGAATTTATTCACCATCATTAGGAGATTTTTTCCACAATTAGAATACTATGAAAAAGTGTCATATCGTTAGTTTTCGCATACTTTTGGCAATGTAAGATTGTTACATAATAATTGGTTATTACCAAGGGCAATATAATTGGATGAAATTGCTTTAAAATATGCGAGTTTTATTGTATGTTGTTGGCCTACCCCAGTGCTCAATATTGCTTTGTCCTTTATATTTCACTTTTTAAGGGATGTATACTTTGACAAATAAAGTGATAAAGTGTGAATTTAATTATTGAATAAAATTGCATATTGCGTACAACACCGAATACGACCCAATAAGAAATTAAAGATTTAATCTTCAGAAAAAAGTGGTGGTCCATCATGTAAAATAAGTTACGAGACAGACAAAACAATGTTTGACTGCTACAATTGCATCACGAATGACAAGGCAGATCTACTTTGAATCGTTAATATCATTGTAATCGGTGATGCATCTGGCCTTTCCTTAAACTTATTTATGTGTCTTTGTTACATAATCAATTATCTCAACAATATAAAACCCAAACAAACAAGAGTGTCTATAAATCTGATCGGGGAACCAGTCTATTCGTCTAGTGGTATGTATGATGCTGCACGGTCATTTTAATGGTGGCTTATTATGTCTCTGTACGGAAACTTCACCCTTTTTTTACTTCATCTCAAGATCTCTCAACTTTTTAAAAAAAATTCTGTAGTTCATCTTAAGATTTCTTAATTTTGTTTGTTAATATCTTTATTCATTTATTTATAAAATTTTCATACATTGTTCATGTAAAAGCAGTTTCTTTGATATATATTAATCAGATGAAAGTTATTATCACAGAGGTACTTTTTTTTTAAATCATATGGTAGGCTCTTTTTGTTTTTTAAGGGATCGCATTCATTTTCTTAAAATGAATTTCCGTAATGTCAAAAGCGCTGAAAATTTACAATAAGAAAAGTTTTCAACGCCTCAATCTCCACCTTTCATAGCTCAACCATCTGCAAGTTGTAATTTGCCAAAATCACCGAAGCGTATTGCGTTCTTTGATGTAACCTACATCGTTAACGTTGCTTATGGCAAGAAACTAAAACAGAGACTGGTTAAATATACAGCGACATTAAATTAATATCTAAAGTAATTTACTTATCTCTCTCTCTCCCTCTGGATTAAGTGTTGTACGACACCTCATTCTCCTGCATTTAATCATTCTGTCAGAGAGAGAGCTCCCCTCACTGTACACAGAGAATGTTGATTACTTCACTCCAAAAGATTCTCCCTCTCACCAGATATCCAATGTACTGCAGGAACCATTCAAGATTGTGGATCGAAGGATTATCATGCACTTATTGCTTCCGATGCTCATATGTCTAGTGTATCCTGTTTGGATTGTAAATAGCGGTCACCAGAAACATCACCAGTTTACCAGATACAGAGGTAAGCAACTTTAACGTACCCATTTCATTAGCTTATTGATCAAAATTCACAAATACATTATCATGGCATGTTTATTTTGTTGAGTTTCTTTTTTGTTCTGTTTTTGTTTTTGTTTCACATTTGCTGATGTTGCCTAAACAGAAGTGTGTTGCTGCTATTTTGGCTGTTTCGTTATGATGATGCATATAAGTGTTATGTTGTTATTTATGAATTACATACACATGTCCCCTCTATATAATGCAAAATTTCTATCTTAATGCTGAGTATTTTGAATCCTAAACTTCAAGACAATATGTATGCGTTATCGAAAACATGACGGCTTGTCTTGGCTCTTGCCAATTTCTAAATTAATTAGTAATCGGCTGGCACCTGGAACTCGATTACCGTGGACATTTCTAATTACAAAATATTAATTAATGCTGTTTTTTTTAGAATGTGTACACCTTGCAATAGCATACAGAATATGATACCGTATGTGTATTGGAAATATAATATCAACGTTTTATCAAAACTATAAATATTCATCCATTTTACATACAGATGTATATTTTAATTTCCGCATGTTTAAAATTGTTTGAAAGTAACAAGTAAAATTTTCCCATCAATATTTACAAACCTTATAATTACCTTGTTTTGTTCGAGTTTTACTTAGTATCACTTTGCATGTATTTCTGTGTGAGCAACATTGCTATTTTTTATCTAAAACATGTTTTATGTTATGGCAAGCATTTCTTTCTTAGAAAAAATTATTATGCGGCATGTGATATAATTAGCAATTTATTGTGTAAATGTGACAAACTTGAAGTCATATTTGGGTGTTTTCTAAGTTACAATATTTATCACACGTTCAAGTTCAAGTTCTTTATTTCCGCGTAAGACAATCGTTTAATAGGTTTACATAATAATAACATGACATAGGAACATGATGAGTACATACATCATCGACTGACAAAAGAAAGTATACTAATTATAGTAGGTACATACTCATTTTATATTGACATAATAACTACACACTTTATGTAGTTTTTAAATATTGAGATCTAAGTTTATTTGCAAAATACAGATATTTCCCTACATTCCTTATTTTTGTGTTTATACTACAAAACAATTGAATTAATTTGAATACACTTGGTCTACGGGAGTAGTATAATTTGATAAAGTTATGTCTTAAATTAGAAAAAAATGGACATATTAGTACAAAATGATACTCATTTTTAATCTCATTACTATTGCATAAATAACGTATCCTATTATTTCTTGATAAATTTTCATATCTCCTTGTTTCAATTTTTAAATCATGTGAAGACAGTCTAAAATATGTAATCATTTTTCTATATTTTATATGTATTGGTTTTCTCAAGTACAATTGTAAACAAAAATAATCAACCAAGTGTATATATAATTTGCATTTTGCGATCCATATATATCAGATATAATTTTTGTTTAAATACATCGCACATTCTATTGTATGTTAAATCTAAAATAACAGACTCTTTTTGACTACCGTCATACAAGTCACCCAAGCCTAAAGCATATAATTCATGTTTAATATTCAAAATCCAATAATAATACAATAATAATTAATATACAATTTTCACTTTTTCTTATTTTCAACCAGTATTTTAAAATAATTTTGTTTTATTGATAAATAACAGAACAATAATTTTATCACACGTTAAAAAAAAGATATGCAGTTCTAGAGTTCTCTACTTTATACATTGTATGTTCAGAAAATGACAATGATTTTATTTCTTGAGTACCTATAAACGTAAAGACAATTCTTTTATTTATATGACTAATAAAAGAAACAAATCTTCTGAAGACAGTATTTATGTCAAGTTACGAAGAAAAACATATATGAACTTTTTGTTGAAATTTCAAATCTAACTGTGGATCCTACACAGTTTCCGTTTGCATTTTGCATTATAATTACTTTTTTTTATTATATCACAACAATTATTAACAACAAGAAATTAGGATATGCTTTCTGACGTCTGCAATTCTTCATAATTGTTTCATCTTAATTATAAATTGCACTTTTGTTCCTGTGGTCTAAAAGACTAAGATGTTCTTATGCTAGTAATAATACACCTTAGAAACAAATGTTGCGTTATCTATAGTTGACAATAACTTAAAAAATACAATTGCACTTTGAAAAATAATGGCCACGTTCTATAAGTTTTGATCTGTATGATGTGTTCAAAATTGATTTCCTGTCTGTGAATACATTCGCTTCTAACGTAGAAAGATAATACAAACGCTCTTTCTCTCTCTCTCTCTCTCTCTCTCTCTCTCTCTCTCTCTCTCTCTCT
>WFKH01011581.1:53110655-53161239 GCA_016163765.1 Magallana hongkongensis | reverse complement strand
GAGAGAGAGAGAGAGAGAGAGAGAGAGAGAGAGAGAGAGAGAGAGAGTAAATGGAATCTGCTACTTGTGAAATTGTGAAAACAATCATTTATGAAAAAGAAAATATGTGTTTTATACTTTTCTCAGTTTTTATTCATTTTTTCATTAAAAAAATTTCCTTAAGGTATCCGATCCATAATAGCCTATGTTCAATGAATCGGGATGCATGACAGATATGTATAGGGCTTAATACTCAGTATACTTGGACATACTTTTCATGTTTAAGTATCAGTATGTAAGAGTGGAATGTGTCCTAATAATTTACCTTTTCCTGTTATCGAAGAGTTGCCCCCCTTTGCTTTAAATCTATAAAATTCAATTCTAAAAATATCTATACGGTATAAAATTTGTTTTAAATAGTTTTCCTATTCCTAATGATTAAATGCATCTTTCCACCAGAGCATTTATTGATATTCTTAGTATTTACTTTTTTATTTCAAAAAATGTGCTTGTCCCCATAGACCTTAATGCAATCTTCATTAATTAATTACTGCTTAGTTAATGATATTTTTGAAAATTTCTCTCGGTTAATCTTTTTCTACTCTAAAATGCTTTGAATTAATATAAGAGTATTTAATACATGATTGATATTTAAGGTTAGAATAATTAGGTCCTAATATGGGTCGGATACCTTAAACTTAAACCATCAATTTCATGAACATTGAGAGGTATTGTTTCTAATTTCATGGTCTGAATTACAAAACAGTACATTGTGTATGATTTTTTATACTTAAACCACTATGAACATACAATTTAAAAATTTAATGGAACAAAATACTTGACCCGTATTTTATCCACCATAGGACCTAAGCCTCGTTGACCTCTATAATCAAGCTATTTGCATACAATCAGTTCATTAATTCGTTAATTTACCATTCAGGATAAAATGGTACGATTATAGAATAGCATTAAATGTCGGACAGTGTTTTAAATGAGCGCACGATTGCAGTCAATCCTCTGGTGACTGACTTTAGAAAATGCCAAGTCACGACAAGGTGATTTGGTTGTGTTCCAATTCTCTCTTGTTATATAACTATTGTCAGTGAAAAGAATAATTAGCATATTACGGAGATAAGATATACTGCGCGGTAAACCTATCTGTGTATTGAAAAGGTCATGGTCACAGTGATTTGTTATACATATGGTCTATTATCTATATTCAGGATAACTCATGTAAGGGTAAACTTTGTCTTGCAATTTTAGGATTTCTCTGACTTGATTAGAGCAATAGGAGCTGCAATATCTAATTAAAGCCGGATTTTTTTTTTTATTGTAGTCATTTAATTTATTACAAACAACCTTAATGATTGAAAATATCGTGGTTTCAAAACTTCTGTTACTGATGATTTGGAAAATACGCTGCTTAGAGTCTCTGATCAAAGCAATGTTACATTATTGTCTGGTACAAAAATTAGTTTAATACATAATTTATATAACAATTTTAAAAATTAAATCTCAATTATTTTTTTTTTAATTTCATCATATAGGTCAGGTAAAGTGCATAGGTATGATAATGGTAAGTTTTTGCAGTAAAAAAAATATATAAAATACAGCCTATAAGTAGGATGCAAGACAGATTCCTAAAATGCGTAGATCTTATTCTGGACAAGAGGTCTATGGGACATATCGCTCACCTGAACAACAGTTCTGAAGTGCATGAGTTCCTGAATCCCTCTTTAAATATATATTTATATTAAACTCTAAAAGGAGAAGTTGGGGAAGGTTAGGTGCTACAAAATTAAAGTAAAAATAGTTTAATGCATTATTGGTATATTAACATGATGCTTTAATAATAAAGTCACGAGTTGAATAATTATACTTTATATCGGAAACTTGAGAAAAAGATTTTGAAGATGTTTTTTATGATATTCTAGTACGTATGCTAATTTTGGGCTTCATTACTGTTCAGTGTTGAACTTCGAACCCCTCACGTGTCTCCAGTATGGATTCAGGGATCAGGGTTGGAACAATTGTAAAGAATCTACACTATATCATGAAGCAATACATTTACAACAAATTATAGCATTGTAGTTCTGGAAATGATTTTTAAAGATTTTTCTCTAAAATTATATTTCTATGTTGATTTATGAATCCTTCCTGGGGCCTCAGTATTGGTCGGGTGGTCATTGTTTGCAAAGAAATATCACAAATTGTAGCACTGCAGTTCTTGAGTAGATCACTTCCTATATATTTATTTCTTAAACTTTGAATCCCTTCTGGAACCCCAGTATTTGTCGAGGGGTTTAGAATAGAACAATTAGAATCTACACTTGTCTATATAAGGCTGTCTGCATTGTAATATCACTAATTTTATCATTCTAGCCAATTTTCTGATAAATGGTTACAAAGTGGTGTAATATCGGTCCATATTACCATTAAGAAAATTGAAAACTTAGTTTTCCTACTACTGTATTTTAACCCCTCCTTGGAACCCAGAATTGTCCGAAGATTTACGGTTTAAACAATTTTTAAAAATCTTCAATAGGCATAGAAGCTTGATTATAATCCGTAATAATTATAAATTATATATGGTTCTTGAGTAGAAGATTTTAGGACACCGCCCTGTTTTCAGTTTCGCAAATGAAACTTTCTTTTAAAGGGTATGGTTGGTTTAATTAGGGCCAGCACATTTAGGAAAATATATGAAAGAGTTGAAAGAAGGAAGGATGGCCAGATGGAAGGAGAAAACGGACGGACGACGGACATCAGGTGATCAGCAAAGCTTACTTCAACATTCGGTTGTAAAAAGAGCTTCAGAGTATAGTAAAGAGTGTACATTAATCTATAGAATTATCTAGTAAAGCCTGTTAAACTATACTGATCCGTTGTGGGCGCATTTTGTAGAGTTCACTTTCAGAACAACCATATTTTTCGACTACATCGTTAGTTCTACGTACAGTTTCAGTGTATAACAGAATGCCTCCCATCTGATAAGAACCATTCGCACCAGGTTGTCTATATTGCTTCATAGTCGTACAGATGATGCAGGTGAATTAAAACGACAAGTCTCTATAACTTTGCAAGGAGTGCTAGTATTCAGAAAAGACAAGAAATGATCGACTTGCGATGTCTTCGTCTTACGGTATTTCATTTTACAACGCAAACAAAATTCAACTTGGCACAGAATAATGACACCTGTATGACATTATGCCTTTGTCACTGGACTACCAAGAGAAGAGTGAGGCCTCCGTCCGTATTGCAAAAGAAACTGTACAGTAGATTCCAAATCAGGAGCCGGACCTCTGAAACACATTTTAAATTAACGGTTTCGTTGAGGCGCCAAAAGATTCTGGTTTGGTTTTATTTGTGTGTTCTTTTATACAATGACCTTGTAATCAGATTCAAAAAACTTTTACCGACTTTTACACACATATTTCGCCTTCATCGTGAATTTCATATTTAAAATAGGAAAACCTCCGAGACAGTGACAAATGGTTTCTGTATACTGCTTTGCCAGATTTCATTTTCTTTTGCTTCACATCATTCGTCTTTTTAAAGATGGAACCGCATGGTATGTTCCTTAAATGGACATTAACAGCACTTATTTACGGGGAAACGTGTCTGAGATGACACTATCCCCTATACAATATACAGCGTGTTTTGGCCCGAAGTTCAATAGTTTGTATGCAAGACCAGGAGCTTTTAGATTTATTGTTAATGACATAATGATATACTTTACACAACTTAAATTACATATCGGTATGCATTTTCAATGTCATTAATCAACCAATTTAATTCATCTAATTTTACTATGTACAATAACATTAATTGGCCGTAAGAAAAAAACGCCTTAAATTGGTTACTAGCCTAAGCCAAATGCCTTTTTGTATATATTTGTTTAATTGGATAAAATTAGAAATTAATAAAATAATAACAAAGTTATCGTTTTATTAATTTACCGGTAGTCATTTGCTCTAGAAAAAACTTACGAGATAATTGTGAACGATATAACCTTTCTAATTACGGAAGTTCGTGATGGAGAAGGTTAGTTTATCTTTATCGATAAGAGGCCATCACGTAAAAGCATTACAAACCACATCGTTTTGGATGAATTCTCCGCATTAGGGTTCTAAGACCCATAATTGTGACAAGATACAATGTTATACACAAAAAGATTTTGTTCTTCGTAGTACAGGGTATAATTCAAAATCAGATGGAATCTTATCTTTGGAATGTTTTAGGAATAATCAATTATATAGTAGTTCAACACAGTCAGGAGAGTCATGTATTAGTTTACCATTTATTGTGTTCAGACTTACAGAACTTAGCCACTGGACTTTAATATAATAAAACAAAACGAAGTAAAAAATAAATATTCATATAAATGTTTTCGAACCCTTAGACTACCGCAGGAAAATGACCAAGATACCTCATAATTCAAATTTACATGTATTTCTTGATCATTCTAAACACTTTTTCCTGTTTTTTTTTAAATATAAAGATAGTCTACAATATTTATTCCTACATTCTAATTTCATTAGCTGTACAAAAATAACGTATTTCATGCGCGGATCTAGAGGGGGTCGGGGGTTCGAAAATTTAAACTTGTTAAATTGACATAGTAAAATTTTCGAAATTAGGCCTCGGACCCCCACCCCTGTCAAACACATTTATCAAACGGCCCCCCCCCCTCCCCTCCGGCAGACACAATTATCCCTCGAATCTTTTATTTTAAAAAAAAAAATTGAAGTAATTTCTAGCAGTTAAATTACATTACTTTGCCTTCAAATTTTCTCTAGCAACTCTTCAAAGGCATTTAAATACAACATTACACTTTATCCAAAAAAGATGGAAGATAGTTGTTAAATGAATAAAATAACTATAATAGTAATTGGACTAAAGTGCTCTAAAAATAAAATAGTTTTCTATGACCAATTAAACATAGCAAATATATATGAAGTACATGTATAACTGTTATCATAGTATCAAAATAAAGGTTCAATAAAATGAAAATACATACAACAAATAATAAATCATCTTATTTCAGGAAATCCAACTACAATTCAAAGCCTCATAAACTGTTAAATACTACATGTATGTATAGATAAACAAGCTTTTTGTATTTCAATGACTTTTACAAATTTTTAAAAGAACAATTGATTGAATTAATTGAATTGAATAAGTCTTGTGAGGTGCCGAAAGAGAGAGAGAGAGAGAGAGTTTACATTTAGATTGGCAGTAATTGTAAGACATACAAATGTAATTATGAACATTGTCACATCAGTTGCACAATAATATACGTAAGGGATAAGGATTTTTAATCGGACCTGCTAATTGTATGTATAAATATAATTTTGAATAACTTACTTTGTAGTTCATAATGCATTAAAAGGAATGCAAAGTATAATCAAAATATAGTTACTAGTATTTCTACAATCCTTGTGCACATAAAAATATGGACAAAAAAATATCAAATTATTTTAAAATGCATGAAATGGAATGCCCACCATGATAAAGTATAATTATCTTTACAATCTTAATGCAATAAAATATTAACCAAAAACAATAGTTCTCTGACTAGATATTTATGACAGGATTTAAATGTTTTGCAGGAACGCTTGTAAACCATGGCAAACATTAAACATTTCAATGTATATCTATGGTAGACCTTTTCCACACAAGGTAAATATTTTGGCAGTACTTTTTGTAAAACCTCCAAAAACCATACCTGGTATATAAATCTGAGTTTAATGCCATATCATCAAAAAGATTTCATGATTACTTGATATGTAATAAAAAATCATGAACACTTACGTGTATAGGTTTAAAACCGTAAAAACTTTACATTGATTGATGAATAATATGGTGACCTCATGTCATAATTTTTACAATGCTAATACATAAAATAATGTTACATCACTCTGATTTCCAGCACAGACTACATGTACACTATATATTTTCACAACTTGAACTTGTGTAAAATTGTCTCTAGTGTTTTAACTGTTATCATTCAATACAACTCAGCTACTAGAGAAAGGCATAAGAGGGTGACTGGAGGAGTAACCACTTGTTACGTCAGGGTCTTGCCTGGTTCCCGCCTCACTGACGTGGTATTTGTTATTTTGTGATTTCCTACGCAAGTACTGTCTGACTACATCAGCAGTCAATGACAGGGTCACTATGGTAATCAGTGAGATGACCATGGCGAAACTCCTGAAGGGGAACTGCTGTCCATCATCCTTGGTGTACATTGGATACTCAATAAATGGCTGCCAGTCCAGCAGGACTTCCCCTGCACCAATCCGAAGAAGAGTTCCAACCAGGAAGCCTGGGATAGCTCCGTAAACATTGGTTTTCTTCAAGAAAACGGCACAAAACAGTTGTGGTAGAACAATCACAAAGACAATATCAGCTGCTAAAACAAACAGTCCATACACTATGGGTACAAAGAGAGAGACCAGAGTAGCCAGTGTACCAACACAGAATATAGAGACGGTCTGTACCCACAGGGTTTCTGTGTCCTGGGCCTGCAAAATAAGCAACAATTAGATATTTAATATCATATGTAAAAGGTAAAATTTAGGAATATTTAATTTTCTTATATTGCCATGCAAACTGAAGATAGCTAGCAATTGTCCAACAATGGGAAATAACTTGATTTTTAACTTATCATACAAAATAGCATATAAGAGTTATGTACGTATACTGTACAAGCTGAAAAAGGAAAAACAAAGAAATACACCTTTAATATCAGTTACTATATTGAACAAATATTCTTGATACAGTTATTTATGCTATTGTCATTATTGCAGAACCCTCATTCTTGTAAGTTTTACCTTTTTTCTAATGATCTTTTTATAGATGTTATTGGTAAACATAGAACTTGAGCCAAGTATTGAACTATCCATTGAGGACATCACAGCTGCAGAAATTGCTCCAAGACCTTAAAAATAACAGGGTATCCATGTAAAATACTGCAGATTGATTCTGCAATACTGATGGTACAACAACACCATTTTATGTAAACTTTAATCTATTGTAGTAGCAAAATGTTGCAAACTATCAAAATTAACTTTGTCAGCTACAAAGAACATGCATGTAATTTTCAATCAAATATCACTGTAATCTAGCATCCATTGTCACTGTAATCTTAGGTTATGTGAATTTGGGTTACTGTCACAGTAATCTTCAGTCAACTACAAAATTACTGTAAATTAGAATACCGATACTGTATTTTTAGTTCCTATTACTCTTATCTTCATTCAATTGTAACAGTAGTTTTGGTTTGCTATTACTGTTATCGTCATCTTCAAGTAATTATAACAGTCATTTTGGGTCATTATAATTGTTGTTTTCAGTCAATTCTTGAAATAATCTTGGCTCCCTCTAACAGTTATCTTTAGTCAAAAATTACAATAATCTCAAGTCAGCTGTTACTTTTTCCTTAGATAGGTACTATTACTGTGATTTTTATTGATACAGATGTTTAAATACATGTATCCCAAAACATTTTTCATTTTGAGCCTCTATGCTAATGAATTCTAGATCCATGTAAGCAATGTTAAAAAAAGAATTGCATGTCTTAGCATATTGCATACCTAAAATAGCAACCCAGTTAGGTGTGAATTCATGTAGAACATAGGGCAGAGTCATGCTTGATTGATTCAATGCCATTGGGGAGGCACCAAGTGAAGTGTTGCTCCAATCTACAAAGAATATCAAAAATGTATAACGTGTACATGTAACTGCAAAATTGAATTTACATGTATATTTTCTTTTTACTTGTTTGATTTGCATATTAATACACAGAATAGTGAATTTCAAACAAATCCATCTAATCACAGATAATCTGTTCCATGCTCTTAGCATAAATGAACCCCATATATCATTTTTCCTCTGTCTATGAAAAAACAGGCTCCTATTGAAATCATTCTTAAAATGTCAGTATGTGTTTCAAGTCTGCAATTTCATTAGTTTTACTCTCCTTCAGCCTGAGCTTATGGATAAATTGCTCAATTGATTACTGTAGATTCCTTATTTTACGCGAGTACTTATTTCCACGATCCCACTGTTTTGTACAAAAACGCGAGATTATAAAATCACGAATGCGGAACTTTTATCCTAATCTCTTGTAGTTCTCAACTCTCAGAAAATAAAATCAAGATTTTAAAATCTGCGAGGGGTGCTTCTCACAATTTTACGCGGATATTAATTCCTCGTGTTTAATTAGGAATCCACAGTATTTGATAATAACCATTTCCTGATCCTTTGCCTGGCTTTGTCTTATTTGTTACCCAGACACAGTCTTATGGGACATGACTTACTGGCACTCACTGCCACCGCCCCAATAATCACTGAGGGAATGGCCAGAATCACAGCACTGAACGCCCCCGCCACAGACAACAGTTGGGCCTGTCTACCACTTCTGACAGAGAGCACTCTTTGAAAATAGGCCTGCCAGGGAATGGTTCCAAAAATCTGAAAAAATGCAGTAACACAGTCATGTGAAAAATCTAAATGTGAAAATAACAGTGGAGTCCAAATACCAGACTTTGTATTTTTTTGGTTGACTTGATTACTGTATACAGGGAAATGTTCACCCCCGTCTTATTTTCGCCCCTTTCGCCCTCGTTGTCAGCGGGCGAATTTCAGACTTGGCAAATTTCAATGTCTCAAATTATCTCTCTTTCAACACAACTGTGTCTGGGCGAATTCAAGACGGGGCAAAACTGTTTGCAAGTGTAGAAGGGTGAAAATTACATGGGGCGAAAATAACCCTGTTTACAGTATATATTTTTTTTTTTAGATGCTTACATCTTTAATTACAGTTTTTATGCTTTTATCCTTTTATCTTTGAAATTCTATGTATTTAAGTAGTTTCTTTTCCCCTTACCTCAATGGAAATTATTAATCTGACAAAAATTATCATTCTTAATGAGCATTACCATAGCGATGAATAGGTCAATCCAAGGACTGGTGATGCTTGGATCAAATTGTCCAATCCATACATCTGATGATGCCGCTATACTGCCAACATTTTGATTGGTCAGAATGAAAGGCAGTGACAAACCCTAAGCAAAACAGTATCTTCAGTATTGACATCAAAGCAACAAAACAACATTTTTGATTTCAGAGAAACTATATGACTCAAATTTTGCAACAATAAATAAATCAAGTAGAAAGGTCCTAAAGCACATCACTTGAGTTGACTTGTATGTATGTATTGTTTGTAGCAACATTACCATAGGTCTACACCATGCAAAGCTTTCTATTACTCTTTCTTTCAATGCCATATTGTTTCACTCTTTAATTAATTCAAGGAGAAAGAGGCTTACTTTGACTTTCGGCCATAAAAGGCTATGAAAACTAGCATTCAACCTTCTTCATTTTGCATAATGTGAATTAATATAAAACACTGATTTTTCAGATGAGAGATAGCTAAATTGCACATACAATAAAAGCTTATCCCAATATCCAAGGGATAGACATACATGTCATCTAGTATTTCACAAATGCAATAATACATCAGATTTATAGACAGTTATTGGCAAACAGCAAATATCTGTGTATGGCAGGTAACATGAATGTAATAGTTTAGTTAAGGTCAGACGACACGTTCCTCAATTTTATATAACTTTTTCCAGGAATTTGTTATTGATTTACTACCAATTTGACAAGCTTTCTTGCAAAAAATTAGGATACCTTACCAGGCATTTCTGCAAAATACTAGAGTATGCAATTTCCTATATAATCTTCTTGAAACTACACGTGAAATGCAGATATACAAAATTTATATACTTATATGTACAGCAAAGGGAAATTCACAATATTAGAGCTCCACCTCGGCCGGGGCCGGGGTTTGAACTCACGATCTATGGAACCTAAATTCCTAGCAGTAAGCGGCCACCGCTCTAACCATTCAGCCATCTAGGCATATAAATGCAAAAGAATAAAATTCAAATCATTTTAAAAATGATTATAAGGCCACATAAAATTAATGTTTAGATTCTCATCCTGATTTGCAAAAAATATGGGGCGAGTGGGCGGATTTTATTTATTATTTTTTATTTTTTTAAAAACATCTTTTTCACTGTTCATGTTCTAGAAATAACAAGTGCTCTATTCTTTTAAATTGTTAATGCTAATATGAGTACACAAACCCATTTGTAATCTTTAATTCCATTTAATTTTGACTGTACTGTTAATGCATGAAGATACTTGTATCCTTATGATAACAAACATGACTGGAGTCCAACGGTAATCTACATGTTAAGCAGCCATTAAAATGTTTTGAATTTTTTGTATACGGAGCCCGATTTTTTTCTGAACTTTTTTTTCCCCACACATTTTTTTTCAAAATAAAATACATTGGGGCGGGCCATTTTCAGAGGGGCGGGCGGGGATGAGAATCTAAAAATTAATTTTATGTGGCCTAAATAGTTTTTTTTATTGGAACTCTTTATTACGAGAAGATACAAAAAAGATGCTCGAGGAACGTGTCGTCTGACCTTAAATCATATGATTCACAAGCAATTTGGAGAGTTAAATATCTTGACATGAGCAGCAACTGCCAGCAAGAATATACCAGTACATGTATATGATTTAGGGACAAGGATCTCAACTGTTTTTCAAGATTATATTAGCAATGGTAAAATAATGGAGTCTGAATGTCCATGTTGGCACTTTATAAACCTTGAAACAAGCAACAAGAGTACATATGGAAAGGTATGTTAAAATATCAAAGCACAATGCTGACAAAGGAAAGGCTGATTGGAAAAGGTATCCTGAGTTACTCATGTGACCTAAAAACTAAAGATTTAGTATGAGAAGTTGTTCATGTTAATACACACCAGACCGAGGATGATGAAGATGAGCTGAACAATGTCTGTGTAAGCTACAGAGATCATTTGACCAAACATGGTGTAAAAGATGGTAGCTGCTGAGGAGCTGACAATGGCTGTGCTCAGGGGGATGTTCACAATAACACTGAGGCTGGTCCCTGTCAATAAACACATCGTTTCTGTAGGTACAAGCAGCCACTCTTTACATACTGGTGTGGATGTACATGTATGTACATGTATGTACATGTACACAGAGGAAAAACCATTTCATTCATTAAAGATTCTTTGTCTACCAAAATCCTGCAAAGCTAAATATAATAAGTTAAAAGGCAAAACTATAAATAAGTGTTGATTTTTAAAATAGATTTTTAGCATTTAGAAGTCAGAAACACTTATTTAAGCTGTTAGTAAATGCCTTTATATCATTTCCAGCAATAAATTTATTTGGTTAATGTGAGAATGCATTAACAGCTAGATAAACACATCTATGATATCATAGATATACGACAGTCATAATATCAATTATGCTTTGTGATTATGTTTATCATTTTAATTCTGTATTTAATTGGCAATCCTTTCTGATACCAATATAGCTTTAAAACATTTACAGATTAGAACAAATTATGTAAACCCTTTTTTTAAGATGTAAAAAGTATGATATTACAGAAAAAAAATAAAACTTTGGACAAAGGACTATATGTGATATGGTCAAATATCTGCCTCCAATTTTTACCAATTTTTAAATGGTATCGTATCTAATCAAATCTTCATCAAACTTTATACAGATGATGTCTATCACATTAATCTTGATATTAGTCATCATTGTCCAATAGTTGTTTATCTATGACGTCACCAAACTGGGCTAATTCCCGCAATTTTGCAAACAAATGAAAATATTGTAATTTTTCCTTCATATTTTGCCTTTGATAGTATAGCGCGCAGGTCTGCTCAAGTACAATTTTAACATATTTTTTTGTTCAAATAATTATACAAATCATCGTTAAAAATGGTACTTGAGCAGGCATGCGCTCAATGTTCCCGGTCGAAAAACCATCAGAAAACACCAATATTTTGCTCCAAAATGTTAATTTATCAAAATAAGACAATCTTCATGACGTCATTTCTACATCATGACGTCACTGTGGTGATAACCTTTTCCACACTTATTTTCAATATGATTTCAACTATCTTTAACCTTATTTTTAAAGCTCATTACAGAACTTTAATTTTGGGGGCGAGAAATGCGTAATACCGCATATAGTCCTTTTTTTTTCTAAATTGGTTTGTAACTATTGTAGTAGACCAATGGATTTTTACTGTATAAGCATTAGAATAAAAGAAATCAATATCCAAAATGAACATGTACATGTCAAAAGGGAGTATATGTACAAGAACTTTCATAAACTGATACAGAAGTATGGCGCTCTAAAGCTTACCGAGAGCTACTAAGATGGAGGCCGTCCAGAACACATCCCCACACAGTGTAGCAAAGTAAACCAGAACCACCACTATAGCTCCAGACTTCTCCTGGATAGGATCCAACATGGTCAGGTACTGACGATCTCTCATTGGACGAGCAAATATAACACCACCTAAAGCAATCAGAATTTTTCTCTCATACATGTATTTGCATTGGAAGGTTTTTGAACTATATGTACCCAGTATACATTGTAAGAACAGAGAACATATTTTATCATTGAAAAGAATAAATCACAACAATTTAATCATGGTTTCATATATAGGAGAATTTTTTGAAGATAAAGTTATATGCATTTATTCAATTAAATCAGGAGGTTCAGAGTTGTCAGTCACATGGCTTTAATAAACAAGAGGCCCATAGGCATCATTGCTAACATGAGCAACATTGTCAATCTCTGGCCCCAGTAGCAAACAAGCTTTACTATATCTAGTACAGTAATTCAATCAAATACAGAAAGTCATCACCTATTACTGTGATCTTTCTTTGATAAATTACAGCTCCATTTATATCATAGGATGTAGCCTCTATGATCTTCACGCGAAGATTTTAAATGTTCATTTTTATGATGAACTTTGACCTTTATGTGGGTCTCTTTCTAAACCCCATGATTTAAATAAACAAGATTCTACTCTCTATTAGAAGCTTAAATTATGTGTAAGCTTTGTTGATATCACTGTCAGTGTGATTCTGAAGAAGATTTTTAAATAACCCCAACTAATTTTCATCTATCCTTGGAAGTGGGCTTAGCCTTTCTTTAACATTACACCTCAGGATGTTTTTGCTGAGTTTGTTGGTTGAAATTAACTTATAGGTTCTGGTGAAGACAATGCAAATGTAACAAGAATAGATATGGGTTACCCCATATCCAAGATATTCGACTTTTAAATTACTTGAATTTTCACTGTGCTCAGCCGATCTCTAAGTTAAAATCACTGAACTTGTTAAGAAACTGGCGTATATAGTTCTTCATGTCCGTATTAAATACTGCCACCCTTAATAGCAAACAGTGCACACATCTGTGCTTAAACAGGGTCTACACGAGTGCGGTCAGAAATATGGTGCAGGTGTTGCGTAACCATTCCGTCGTTTAAAAGAAAAGAAAAGAAATAACACACACTCATACACAACAAATAATTAAAAGAGATTGTGTGATAACTAACGAGTATTAATAATGAAAGTAATATAATTATTGTAATAATATAAGCAATATTCATTAGTGAAAAAATTGTCAATCGAAGAATGACCTATATTTTCGTGAAAAAGACTGAGGAGGCAGCTAGCGTAGGAATATGAATACTTCACATTTACATTTCTTGGGGTGGGGTGTTTTTTTCAAAATAATTTTCCATTAATTTTGTTTTCTTCCACGTATTATATATACATCGATATTCTAAACATTTATTGTAATGTTGTATCTGCTGATCATGAACAGAACTATATTTTTCAGCGCAATTGTGTAAAGAGTACCTGACTTTAGTAATATATCTTGAATAGATAGTAGGCACTGATCGAATATATTAAAAAGTTGATAAAAACAAGGATAAAACTATGACAGACACTGGACAAAGCTCTCTTGAGTCTTGAACTCGGGTATGGTAACCCATAGCCAAAAATGTAATCAGATACAAATATGACATAGTATTTCATTAAACTGAATAAGCTGTTTTAGCCTCTTATTTTACCTAAAATCAATCCAATGAAAATACCAAATGGAGCCAGAGTCCACACCATGCCACTTGATGCAATAGACTCTGCTGTTCCATTGATGTATCCTCCCCCAACTGTTGTTGCTGAAAATGAACAGACCAGTGTTACAGCAAGTTTGAATGAACCATTAGCAGAATAAAACAAAAGATTAGGGATGTCAGAATTATCAATAACATTGGACAAGTAAATTACTTAAAATTTCATTTAAACAATTAAGTTACTTAAAATGCATTTAACATAAAATTGAGAATTTCAAAATGATGTTAATTGATGAATACAATGTATCATACATTTACATGTACAAATTAGTTAATCAATTAACTACTGATTGTAATACATTTCAAAAAGTTTTTGAAAATTAAAAAATAAGGCAAAACTTTACATATTATCATACATCATATTGAATTTTCTCTAAGCCTTCAAACATTATACTGAAAACCAAGCCTTGATCTTTACCTGTCATGGTGAAGATCCCTACAACCACATTGATATCCCTCCCAGCCACAATGGCCTCCTCCATCCTAGAGCTCCCATTCCTCTTCCTTTTGAGCCTGGCCGCCAGAATCCCAACCACGATAATGACCAGGTAAAAGACGAGCAGCACCACCAGACCCAGCACATTAACAGCCATGGTCTAAAAATTAAAAAAATCCAGTATTTTTATTTTCTGTCTGAATCAGAATGAATGTACCAGACTGAGTACTTTTATTTTCTAGCTGTTTAAATAAGAATGAAGTACGTGTCAGTATTTTTTAAATTAATTTCTAGCTGTTTAAAATGCAAGTCCACAGTCCTGATATGGACCTGTCTGAAAATAAATTGTTGTTTACATTTCCAAAACAGAAGTGGGTCAATAAATGCACAACAATTTGTTACCTATTTTGTGACCTGTACTGTGTGTGGTGAAATGAACAGCATTGGATAAAGTATCACATTCCCTTGGGTCAAACAAAGTGTTGTAAATTTTGCGATAATGTCTACCAGCTCGAATACTAATTACCTTTGATATATCACTTTGACACAAAAACAATCTACTGTAATTCAAATAAAATTTCCAAAAAAAATAATATTAATATTCTTTGTCATTAGAAGATAAACAAATTAGATCTTTTCAAACAAGCATCATAATTGGATCATTATATTTAAGAGCTTGTTTTATGTAAATTCTACAAAATGTAGCAGTCACATTCTGCAGAAGATATCTTTAACAATTTAAGCCCATGAAGATTAAGATGTTTATGTCATGTCTTTCTTTATTTTTTTTTATTACTTAAGCAGGTAAATCTTCAAGTGTGTGCATTCAATTATAGAAACCTTTCAAATGTTGACCCCAAGTTCTGTTTGTTTGTGGTTACAGATGAGACACTTGATGGCTCCATTACTTATAAAGTAGCTTTTGATCTCTCAAAGTGAAATAAACTGTCTAAATTTTTGTCTCTTAATAACTGAGCAAATCTACTTCTGATTTCTCCTTGATCTTAAATCCCATACATACTTGATAATTCATTGGGTTTTTTACCTGTTAAATAAAGTGCTGGTAGTGAATACACATCATTTATTGTGTATAATTCACCCTGAGTGTACCTCACCTGTAATAACAGTATATATGCATGTTGCTTATCAATTGTTTGTATACATAGCTATAAAAACACCTATATATGCTTTGTTTTAAGGGTATATTTGATTGATTTATTATTTTATTGGTCAATCTCAACAATACACCAACTTCTGCAGGACATTAATTTTGAACTAACGGCTAGAGAATACCTGTAATTTTGAGAACATATATTTAAGCTTTTCTTCCAATGATTTTTTTTCTTACATATTAAATTTAAAAAAAATAGAAACCCATCAATTAGAACACCTCTTGCTCAACACAATTTAAAATCAATTTAGCTTGTAAAGAATATTTGGATTTTCATGCATATCAAGCCGTTTTGCACTGTATGCGAGTCCTTCAAGAAGTAGACTCCCAATAATGTTATAAGTCCATTGGATTTTATATTATCAATACCTGGTAATTAAATGTATTCCTTACATGCCATTTAATGCCTACTGAGCAAAAAATAAGAAACAGAGTAGCTACCATTAGGCAATTCACTACACTAAAGCTTAAATAAGAGGCTCATGGGCCACATCACTCACCCGAACAATAGTTTATCTTTTATCTCTTTTGAAATTTTGAAATATGACACTCTTCTAAATATTGTAACTTACAAAAATTCTCATATATTCCAAAATTTGACAATATATAAAAAAGCCTTGGGCTCAAAGTAGCAAAGATAACAAAATTGGAAAATGAACTATCAATAAATAATTTTTAAAAAAGAAAGGTCACTGTGACCTTGATATCATATGTCACCCAGGGATTTTGAGCAATATAATGTCCATTTTCCATTGCGGGGGGCACCTTAATTGAACCTCCTAACAGTAACTATAGTTTATGGTTCGTAAACTATAATTAACGGTTGATAAACCTAGTTTATCAACAGTGAAACTATAGTTAATGCCATTAATCTATACTTCACATCTGTAAACCATAGTTAACATGATCCTCTATGTTTCAGAAGAGCAAACTATAATTGACACTGAAAACAATTAACATAGTTTATCTGATAAATATAGTTTCACAATTTTGAAACTATGATTAACAACTCTTAATCATAGTTAAAGAATGTAAATTATAGTTTACAGATGTGAATTTATATTTATCAGTAAAATCAGTGAATCTATATTTATCAATAAAATCTATGGTTAAAGTTTGTTTTCAGACAGAAAAACTTTGATTAGCAGTTGTAAACTACATGTATATAGTTTAAAACTGTTAAATATGGTTTTACAGATGAAATTTATAGTTAAAGAATCGTTAACTATAGTTTACAGATCATAAACTATAGTTAACAGTCGATAAACCTAGTTTATCGACTGTGAAACTATGTTATTTTTGCTCATTTTTGTGAATTTTGCGTGCCATAGCTGGTAGCCTTGAGCATTGAGTCCCTAAACTGGGGCAATATTGCTGAAATTATGCTTTTACTATACATCAAGTTCTAGCCACACGCTTGAATACTAGATATACATACAGGTAACTCTCGATAACTCGAAGTCCATGGAACAGAGGAAAAACTTCGAGATATCAAGACTTCGAGTTTTCAAGAGTTCGGAATTTTCCGGGTTGACCAACGGGTTTTAAAATTAGTCTTACCGGATGTTATGATTAAGCCATTTATTAAGTGCTTACCTTTAGGCACGTGCTTAAACAATGTTTTCTTTTCAGTTAAATATACAGACCTGGATGTTTTAAAAACTAAATAGAAACAAATATTGAATAAATTCATGAAACACTGTAATTATTTATTTTATGCATCATATTGTGATCAGATTGCTCAGTACTACTGGACTGCGAGACGACATGTCATAAATTAGATAATTGAATATCACCCATTGTTCCCACTTTACGGGTCCTTCACCAGCTGTAAGAACTTGTTCAGCAATATCATTATAATGACAATGATGCTGATAAGCATAATTTCTACTGTTTAATAATACTAAAATTTTTACCATGGCTCAAAGTTATCGTTCCGTCTCAATCAATTTCTCATTTTCACTGCGCCTTCAAATTGTCGTAAAATGGTCGGTGTTAATTATAGATTAGGTACTGGTATGGTTAATCATCAAACAATTATCACCTGGCAGGACAAGTGTTGCCTGAATAAACAACCCGTGACACGGGTCCCGCGTCTAACGCCTGGAGACATTTAAATGACCAAGTAGGTGTAAATTAGGTAACGCTTGGATATACACAGCCACTTCGAGGTATCGAGAGTAAAAAACTATAGATTATGAATAACGTGACTGCAGTTTGACTTCGAGGGATCAAGGGTTTCGAGAGTTCAAGAGTTCGAGAAATCAAGAGTAAATTTGCTTAGTTATATAGGGAAAAAAATCGGGACCCTAGATTCACTTCAGGCGATCAAGAACTTCGAGCGATCGAAGTTTGAACCATCGAGAGTCACCTGTATTCACTCATCACAAATTTGAAATTATGCAAAGATTAACATTAATTTTGGCTATACTCTGTCCCGAGTTTTTGCTTCCACCACTTTTCGCTTGATATTTCGATAATCATAAATACCTTTGTGCTCAAACTACGTTCATCCACAAATATGAAAAATGTCCAGATTATCTGTTTTGAAACGCCCCCTCTTTCGCTTCAGGCTTCAATACACAACCCAACATAGAAAGTCTACGTGGATTTTGCATTGCATCAGCCATGAAATAGCCCAGATGATAACGTTGAACAAATTGTGTGAGGTATTTCGAGCGAGTTCCGAATGGCGAAAAGATGTAAACATTTCCCATTATAAATCTCCTTAAGAAATTTGTTTTCGTTCCTGTGAACTTTTATGAGTGAAAAATGATAATGTGTCAATGAATATATCTTGGATATTTTCCCTTTTATCGATTTCAACTGTATTTCTTCCACAGGTATGTGTATTTTAATTAAAAATCGTCAAAAAGTGATGGAAGCAATAACTTGGGACAGACTATAATTATAATACTGTATTTACAATCAAACAATAATAATTAAAGCCAAATAATAGTTAACAGCATATATAAATATAATACATACACTACTGTCAAGTGGGTTCCAGTCAGCTACTGAAGGTTTGTTGTTCTACATCCCAGCAAGTTGAATACATGTCATTGACCATCACTATAAATTACAGTATACACTGCTATAAACACGTGATTAATGCGGGTTTTTTTCTCTCCAACAGATTTATTATTTTTTTTTTTTTTTGTAGATGTTTTCTAAACATATCATAAGCCAACGTTTTTACAAAACCGGTGTCAATGACTTATCATACAAGTAGAATCAAGGAAATTAATCTCCCTAACCCAATCCATGTGCTGCTGTGTTTACAAGATACACGTGTAGGTTCCTTCAAAATTCGGTTCATGGGCTTTTGGCCCTCCTCGTTTTATGTCAACTTGTAGAATTGGCTTTTTTTTCTTACAACATTACATATTACAAGTCATGTTGAATTCACAAACAAGTTCTGAAACCCGCTAATCAACAACTTGTGGCATGATAGTACATTAAACTGTTACAACCCAACAATCAGCATCTGAGATTGGCTTCTGGTCGTATTTTAGTACTACCAATCAATGCATAATCTTAGTTATTATGTATATTTCAGAAAATGATTTATAATTTTAACAGTTCATTCATTTTTATAGGCTTATAATGAATTTATAAGTTGTTCTATTTGTGAATGTCCTTAAGTTTCGCTTAATAAGAATTATTCTTATTTAAAAATGAAATTTTAACGTATTTACGGTTTTTAAACTTACCCTTTATATACAAAGATGGCGTCGAAAAAACCGTGCAGATATGGCGGGAATTGTTACAGAAAGAATCCACAGCATTTACGGGATTATAGCCATCCAACTGATTCTCCAGAGTCAGATGAGGAAGCAAACAATCCCAAAAGAAAAAGAGTGAATGATGTCATCGATTCAGAGGAAAATGAAACGAAAAAAACTAAAGGTGTGGACTCGCCAAAAGACAATGAACCTGAAGAGGCATCGGAGAGCCCCAATGAAAGCAATTGTGATGCCAAAGAAGAGGAAGAAACTGATTCAGATCAAATGGATAAAGACATCCCATCCCCCGATAATGTTAGAGATAACATTAAGCAAAAGTATCTCATGGAAATGCCAGAAGATTTTTACCAATTTTGGGAGTTTTGCAAAGAGCAAAATAAATCACAACCTGAAAACGCTATGTATTCATTCCTTGGTTGGAAGCTAGTTGGACCATATGACATCCTTGCAGGAAAACATAAAGGGATCAGCAAAAACAAGAATGGAAGAAGACCAAACTACCTCTTGCACTACCGCTATTACTATGATCCTCCAGAATTTATGACTGTTATTAGAGGCGATGACAAAACTCAGTTTCATATTGGATATTTCAGAGATGTTCCTTCAGAAATGCCAGTGTTTGTTGCTGTGAACCAAGCAGCAGAATCATGTAACGTAGTGCCTAAAGGAGAAAACATATTTGGTGCTGTGAAAAATATCATTGATGAAACATTAAAGGCAAAATCTACTGATCAGGAAAAGAAGAAAAAGATGGAACATTTCCAGAGTAAATTGGTTAACTTTGCCCAGACCAAAGGCATATGTTTAGCTTTGCAAAGCCCTTCAATGAAACAACGCAATAAAAAAGTTGTTTGCAAGAGTTTTCATGGAGCTGGAATTGTTGTTCCTGTTGACCAGAATGAGGTTGGCTATAGGCCAGTACCAGAAACACCAGCTGATTTGAAGAAGATGTTAAAGAAAGTTGTGGATAGTAAAACTGAAAAGGAAAGAGACAAGAATATGGACCCTATTCAAGAACTGGTGACGCTTGTACAGTTTGCAAATGATGAATGTGATTATGGGGAGGGACTTGAACTTGGCATTGACCTGTTTTCTTATGGAGGAGATGTCCTTCATCCTATTGTGGAACATTTGCTTCCCCTTGCTTATCAGCTTCTGGGACGCTTTGAATACAAAGATATTATTGAGTCGCATTTGCAACACAGATCGCATGAAGTTAACAATGAACTGGAAGTCTGAAAAATAATTGCAGTTTCCTCTGAAAATGCCAGCAACCATAGATAATATATAGTTTACATGTATTCATAGTTTGTATCCTATTTTCAAGTAAAGCATACATGTACACATTCAATACTGTTGGTTAATGTCATATTTACAAGGATATGGTTTAGTACTACATGTATTTCTTATGATCATTACTAGAGATGCTGATTTTTTCTTCAAACTAGTGATATAAATAATGAAATCTAATATGCAAAATTTGGGGAAGCTATAATAGATTCATCTGTTTAAGAGCTTTTCTGTGATATTGCCAGTGAATCAATCTGTATATCAGTCCATCTGTAAACTCATGTAAACTGAAAGTACTTAAATTTTTTAAAGTATTAGTGGTGAGTAAATTTGATCCAAGGATATTTATTCAACTTTCTGTGAATTTCAATCCTAACAAACTTGTAACTTGAGAAAAACACTTTAGAAATCTGAAATTGATGGGTGAACAATCAAAGGGAGATGACTTATTTTTTTTGTCTGATTTTTCTTTCTCAACTTTCCCAAGGAAAATTTAAAACTTCAATCATTTACCTTAAAAAGAAATATAAACAAGGTCAAGCTACTGCAATAGGATTAATATTATTATATGATACTACTATAATATTTTATGATACTAAATTGTATATGAGATTTATTTTGATGTCCAAATATTGAAAATCAAAATTCACGGATGTGCCTGTTTCTGTTCCATTAATTTAAACTTGTCCTAATGATAAAATGGATTCTGAGATATTATCGCAAATGCAGACAAGGCATCCTTCTCTGAGACATGAAGACGGGGGCCAGTGCTTATCCCTGATTTCTGTGGTGCTAAGCGGATGAAAGTCATTGGATCTCCCTGGATGGGACACTGGTCCTTCACAGGTTAACTAAGCCAGCACCTATTTTCAGCTGGGTAGACTGAGACAATGTAGATACAGTGCCTTGTCTATGGGCACAACACACAACATCCAGTGACCGCAGCGGGGGCTTGAACCAGCGACCTCTGAGTTTCTGGCCTAATGCCCATGACCACTGAGCCATATGCTCCTTAAATATATGTTTAAGCAATAAACCATTATATTTTCAAACATATTTTGTCTCATTACTGCAACGGTATGTGCAAACAAATTTGTATAACATTAATTAATATGTGTGCACACACCACCAGTCATTTTACAAAAAATAATGATTCAATGCTTAAATATCGTTTATACTCTCTGTATATAATACAGTAATTTAACTCTGGTTGTAACGTGGCATTTGATTGGATAGAAAAATTTAGTTAAATTTGTATAACCTGCTTTGCATGTCGTAAGACACGTCACAATGCACCAACGTCAAAAACATACTAATCCGCTTGACGTTACGTTTGAATTTTGAACAGATTAATATCATTTTTAAAAGTAAAACGCACTCATTTTGTACAGTAAATTACAGAAAATTAAATTATAAGGATGAACTCAATATCTACCCAAGTTATACTCGTATAACCTGGGTTGGAACAATTTACGCTTTTTTATTCTGTAATCCGCTTCGCAGATTCTAAAGCGTAAACTGCCCCAACCCAGGTTATACTCATATAACTTGGGTAGACATTGAGTTTGTTTCTTAAGTAAACTATTGTAACAAACCTGGCCCCACTGTCAAAAACTTTCCTCAAGTCAATACTCGGCCTCAAGTCCGAGTATTGACCTCAAATTTATGCACTTCCCTTTGAAGTATTTGAGTTGAGTAATTTAAAAATGTTGGTGACGGTGGTAACTGGTATTATAATACATGATACAATTTAATATTATGCCATATTATAATACAGTAACTGTTTCATATTATGAATCGATATATATATTATGTTATAAATCAATGTTGTATCATGATTTGTTTATCGATAGATAAATTATGCAATTTGAATTGTTTAGTATCATAAAATGCATCAACCATCTGATAATTTGATAAAGATGGGACCGGTAACTTGGTTTAACTTCATCCAGCTTCGTAATTAATATGGCTCAAATTTAGTATCCAAGCCATCAAGTGTATGAGTATCATAAGGTGCATCATCCATCCAAGTTTGGTGAAGATGGGACCAGTAAAACCTTGTATAAAAGACCTGCTCCAGAAATTTGAACTATATGCCAATGCCAAGGAAAGGGCAAAAGCTTCCCACTCTATCTCATTGGCCAAAAGTTTTCTCCAGTCTGTCAATTCGGCAGAAGGAATTAAATACGCATTTTGGAAATGTTTATGGCTTATACAGTCTAACTGAATTCCGTAGACTAAGATTTTGCAGAATTGTCCAAATTATTACTGGTACTGAAATAAGCTAAAAGATTTATTTACTATTTTACAATCATTCTAAATGAAAGCATCTAACATAGAAATCGATTTTGGTAATTCTTTGATGTTAGCATTTCCACAACTTTGTTTTTCTATATCACAATTAACACACAACACAAGGTAATGATTTAACATGTATTTAGCAAAGCACAATACAATCAGTAAAATATAGAAACGATTTAACAGAGAAAAAGATTTATAAAATATTACTAATTTAACATTTAGGGTATATATAAATCACGCCTACATAAAACATGGAGAAAGTACAAAAGAAAAAAAAAACCAAAATCCAAAACATTCTAACAAATTGAATAAAAAAATATAAATTATGAAAATCCAGCTAAACAGATTGGATGTCATTAGCTTTGTTCATATAGCTAGAGCTTTGTCTTCAGCACTTTGGTCAAAATCAAAAACAAATTAATGTTAAGTGAAGAAGAAAGAATTGTGTAAAACTGCAATTCCCAAAATTTTTATATCTGTGCTGGTGCACCAGGAAAATGAATATTGCCATTGTCAAACAACAATAAAAAATAATTTTACATGTATACAGTGTATTAGAAAATTACACAAGCTTTGTCATGTTCAAAACATTTATATAAATAGGCACTTTTGACTGGTTGTCATTTCTTCAAGAGACATGGTGTGCATGCAGCGCTGCCTCCCATAGTTGTCCTGAGTGTTTCAAGGATCTGCAAGGAGAATAGAGTGAAAATAGTCAGTTAAGAAGAATGGTTTCTAGTTTTCTGATACAATATACCGTGTACCTGCATTGCATTTGTAGTCTGACTGAAAAGTTTGGTTTGCCATCAATGTACATTCTCCATTAAAGCACAATCATAATATGTTTGACCAATAACCTTAATCTGGAAAAGGATATAACCTTAATCTGAAAAAGAATATAAGACTTATCTTTAAAAATATTTATAACATTTCAACCGTCCTTTTTTGGAGAACCTACATGGTTTTTCCATACTGTTCAATCCAGAGAAATACCTGTAAATGAGTTGATATGGGGTCCATACTTACTTCACAATGTCAATGAAGGATTGGGAGAGGGTTTTCATTTGGTATGGAATTCCATGCTTTTTACAGAGGGACTGAACAAGAGGCTGGATTTTGTACAGGTTATGTCTAGGCATGGTTGGAAACAGGCTATAAAACAAATTAACAAGCAAGCTTCAAAACATCTTACATGCTGTTTAATATGCAATCCTGTTATAGTACATTAAATTTTCTTGTGGTGTTTATTAGATAGGCATTGAACTGCATGTAATTGAGTCTACACAAATTTTTCATTAATTTTGTCTTAATTATATTTTTATGATTTATCTGCTTTGATAAACCAAATTTACAAAAACATATTAGGTATCGATTCAAAACATCAGCAAAATATGCAGATTTTTCTTGCGACATTCTGATAAAGCCATTCAGTGCTGTTTCATTGTATCATTTAGGAACAATTAAAAATTTCATCATGGATTATGAGTATTTTTAATGTAAGGTTGCACAGCTTTAGCATATCAAATACATTTTGCAGTAAATTCTTACTGGTGCTCTATTTGGAAGTTGAGATGTCCTGTGAACCAATCATTGAAGAAGGATTGTTCAATATCACAAGTGGCCTTCATCTGGAGTCTGATCCATGGCTCAGCGGTATCACGATCTATGTCCATAGGGATGTGGTTCGACTGACTGACCCATGTAAACCAGTGACTCTCAAGCACCCTAACATTTAAAAACATTCTTGGATCATTATTCTATTTTTTTTATACAAGTCTTTCAAAATCAAGTGTTTTCTAAATATAAAATTGTACTTTAACCAATAAACTCCTATGATCATATTTTTTGGGATAATCAATAAAGATCATACATTATTTAAATAAAGTTTTACTGTTTTTATTTTGATATTTATAAAATAGAAGAATATTGTATGAAAACAATAATAAAAATGTCTAGTGAATATTACCTCATTATTTCATAGTAAACCAGTGCCCATCCTAGTCCAAGCATTGAAGTGTAAAGGTAGAAAAATTTCACATAAAAAGCCATGACCACAATGAAATCCTGAAATATATAAAATAAATTACAGATACAATTCACCACTACAATGCATTGGAAAAACATTCACTCTGTTGATATACATGTAATATAGGAAGAAAATGGTTATGAAATAGTAAACCAACTTTTATTCGCATGTGAGAAATACTTGCGAGGTTTGCGAGAGCCTCATTGTAGCGATTATTTCTCGCTGCAAACCAGTTCTCAAATACATGCATCTCTAGTATATTATCTTAAGATAATCTGCATTTTGATCACAAAAATCAGTCACCTCGAACCAGTTCATTTCCAATAAATTGCGAAATAAAATTCTTGCGAATAAAAGTTGGTTTACTGTAAACAATCTACATGTATACTGAAAACCAACTTCTATTTTTCATTTTAAATGTAATATGTTGTAAAGTGACGCTAAAAGCATTACAATATTTGACTTATTTTTTATAATGATTACTGGGTATTCCTAAGGTATGTGCATATACCAGTATGTGCTTTCTGCTCTCGTTAAATTGAATCTTTTTTATTTTAAATGTAATCCACCAGCATAGTTCAAGAAATCTCAAATCTGAGTAATAATTGTTTATAAATATAACAATATTTTTTCATGTTAAAAATGTGGAGATTTCTACTTCCAAAAGGTGTTAGAATAGTAAAACAGCAAAATATAAATATGAACTAAAAAATATTTGTTTTGAATAAAAAATATGAAGATATTTGAAAGGCAAATAAATTTAATTCAGTCTTTATTTCTAAATCAATGCCCCCTTTTTAACATTTTTTCTACTGTTATAGGGAGATTAAATGATATCTGTTAATTGTTATCATGAACTTACCTTCCATAGCCTTCTGGTGTAGATATGTCTGAACAACATAAACTGGAAATACACAGGGAACAAGAGAGGAGGACCAACTACAAGACAAAACCCTCCGATATTAGCAAAATCACTAAATATTCCCCAAACTTATATACTTTATCTAATAGAAAATGATGTCAATTTGCTTCATCAAACAAAATAGGTGTATTTCAATTACTTGCTTAAACAGATTTAACAATAACATATAACAAGGTGTTGTATTGTTCACCTGAATAATAATAGAAATATTAGTAAACTACCAGATACATATGAGTAAGTTCTTAATAATTATAAATTCTTTAAACTGTATCCATGTGTGCAATAGTTGATTTTCATTGTTACTTAGAGAGTACCAATAAGAAATCTCTATTTCATGTCTTTATATCAATACTCACTAAAAAAGAAGTACTTGTGCTGCAAATTGTAGGGCATGCTGGATTTCTTTGACTTTGCAACCTTCAAAAGTCAACGGTAATTTGGAAATATTAGAAAATTTAAAAAATGTTTTATATACAGTAGAACTATAAAATTTTGTGGGGATAGCATATTCTTAATTTGTGATATACATGTAAAATGGTTTCTTGGTAATTTAAATTTTGTTACTTAAAAAAAATATATTAATACTATAATTATAACCCTTTTACCAATAAAAAAATTATCAGAGATTTAATTTCTTTGATAAAAGTTATCAACAAAATACATTTGTAAATAAATTATAATCCCCAACAAAATATTTCTTCTTTTAATTAAGATATTCGTTTTTCAGCTGTTATGAGTTATTTAGTAGTTAATAAAGAAACTACACGACTGGTGGTATTCATTGGTGTGTATACCTCTACTGGCATTTTCTCTCCCACAACGAACAACTGGTCCACCCTCACATCAGGGTCCTTGCCCATCTGGAATTCAAAAGAAAATATGCAAACATTTTTACACATTAAGGTAAAACATTATTAGTGTTTAAAAGGATAATGAGAGATAAATACAGGGACATTACATTGATCCTTTTAACTCAAACTATGTGCATGCATGCTTACACAATTAGTTCTCAGTTTACAAGAAAGTTTGCAGATAAAATATTATTAAACTGAATCTACTATGCATGCATTTATTTATAAAAAAAATCATTAAAGCTGCTTGGTCCGATTTTATATAAAATTTGATGTACTCTCTTAAACGATGGCTTTGTTAGTATGTGTATATGCTTGATTTACAACTTTGACATTCGCTATACCGGTAAATCATGGAAATAAGGTTTCAAAAATGTTTTGGAAAATCAAAAATAAACCTTTGTACATTTTTTCACTAATCTTTAATAAGTGTGATGTGTTTACAATCGATGCATAATATGCAGGTTAAATAAACTCAATCAACTGGAGGACAAAACCAAACGGTTCCCTTTTCTTAACACACCCATGATGCATTTTCCCCTGGGAGTTTTTTGTGTTCCCATATAGATATTACTTCTATTTACTTTGAATATTTCTTTCTTTGAAAGGAGACTGATTCTGCTGGCTTAAATAGGTGAAAATCTATAACTTTTTAAGATACTTTGTATGGAAAATTATTTGATAGTGTAAGTCAAAAAATCGGACCGAGCAGCTTTACAATCAACAGACAATTAGTCCTTACCACATTAGGTTTGGCATGGTGTTGATAATGCATATGGTTCCACCAGCTTGGAGAAGCACCCTTATTAAAAGAGAAAATCTTAAATTAACCTAAGCATGTATGGTTTTCTAAAACATGCATCAACTTTGAAAATCAAATGATCATATATTTGAAAAAAATTCATTTTAATAAAATTTTCTTCATTTAAATTAAATATGATATACATTTCTAGTATTCACAATGCTAATTGTATATAATTGCCATGCAAAATGCATTCTGTCCATGATGTATTACATTTAGAGATATGTTAATAAGAGTCAATTTTTCACAGCAAGAACTTTACAGAGATTAGGAGTAAATGCCACAGAAAATGACATTGTTGATAAGTTGTTACTTTCACACAATCCTAACTTATTTTTACATTACTGATTACTGTATCATAGCTGTATTGATATTGTTAAAAATTTTTGTCTAGACCTGAGTTGTTGGCATGTGTACAAAATCCAAATAAATAAAAAAAAACAAGAAAAAAAACTAATAAAATATACAAATAAAATTTAAAAGACACAATCTTGCAACATTAACATTTTTATATGGATACATTTTACACAAAACACAACAATAAATCACTTTAATTATACTGGGAAATAATCAATTATGATTGGTTAAAGGGGCAAAGTCACGATTTTGGTCAAAATTTATTTTTCCATTTTTAATGTTTACAATGCTTCAATAAGGCATTTCTAATAGTCAACCAAAATTTGAGTGTCATTCGTCAAGTTATAAGCGAGATACAGAGCTCAAAATTCTTTAATAAGTATAAACAAAGCTCAGGTCATGTTTTTGCTTACATTTTAAATGTTGAAGAAAATTCTAAACCTTAAAATGAATGTGACAAATGCTAGGAACTGTTTATTTATGTTTATCAATAAAACAAATTAGCAGACAGAAAAATTGGCTTGAAAAAGAATTTAAACCGGGATATTGAACCAATGTAAACAAAACATCATGGCTTGTGCCTTCTTTACATAACAAAGAATTGTGAGCTCTGTATCTCTGTGATCACTTATAACTCTACGACTGACACTAAAATTTTGGTTGATCATTAAAAATGCATTACTAAAGCATTGTAAACAATGAAAATAGAAAAATAAAATTTGACCAGAATCATAACCATGCCCATTTAAAGACAGTGTAGCATTGTATTGAGGATGAGTGGTCAGTAACTTTTTAAGAGTAGAGGTCAGGCACTTGTTTCTATAATAAAAGTTTACCCCAATAGTATAATACTATATTCATACTACTTGAGTAAACTTTTATTACTAGTATAGGAACAAGAGCTTGTGGTGAAAGTGCATAATTCTTTGATTTACACGTGTATGAAATGTCTTTCATGTAAATAATTCTGGTGCATTAAAGTTTCCTTATCTTTTGTCAGTTTCAATGGGAGAATTACAACTGTTTTAACTAAATTTGAATAATAGATAAGTATGTGTAATTGTATGATTTCAGACATAATTTTTGTCATTTTTCATTTCTTTATTAATTTTCAAATCCCAAAAAACATTCAAATATATTTAAATACAATTACCAATTACAATTTTTGAAACTCAGTGCTCCCTGAAACTAAAAATTCATAAATAAATTTAGTATGCAAGTTCTATCCAAATTATTTTACATAGTAAAGGCTTATCAGTATTGATAGACCTCAATGACATTTGATTCTTAATGGTATTTACAGTTTTGAAAATGTTGTTTAAAAAATTCTATGATACTGCATGTGGCCTCCTTGTAGTTTGAATCATTATATATCTGCTACATCCACTGCATATAACTGTTTAAAAAGCTGCCAAAAGTAGTTCAAAATTATCAATTAAATATAAATTTGGTGCTAAATATTAAAATGCAAATTCTACTTTACAAAAACATAATTCAGCTTTTATACCTTTTTTTTTTTTTTTACTGGTAAATGAATGAATCACAGCTATACTAAACTTTAGCTTTAACAGACAACTATAGCTCTGCTGCCGATTACATATAACTAATTCTATCCTGTGGGAAAGCCAAGATGTTGTCACAAATAAGCCTCAACCCTGATCCATGAATATTAAGTTTTATTAAAATTGCAGAGATTTATTACGGGACCAAGCTTTCTTTTTAATATTATAATATTGAAAAGTTTTTATCTTTTAGTAATTCTAACTAATATACCAGTTTATTCTTTTAAATTCTGTTGTAAACATCACCTACTGGCACCTTACAAGTCCTTTAGAGAGCACAGAAAAAGAGAGAAGGGGAAATAAAAGAATTGAATGTTAAACAGAATGGTTGGCATCATTTCATTTCAGTATGCCTACAGCCTAACAAGTACCTTGATACATCCTATTGTTAAAAAATGAAAAAGATGGTCGAGCCAGCTGGCCTTAAAAACAGATAGATGTCCAAAGTCATGCTGCAACCATCCCACCTGGCTCTGCAAGTAAAGGGTTTATAAGAGGTTTAATCAACAGTGGAAGTTATTATTATTTATTCAGTCGCAAAGACCAAAGTTGGCAAGTGGGGGTATCATTACCATCCCCAAAGGTTTTGGACACACTTCCTGTTGGAAAAAAACGAGGTATAGAGGGTTATTGGGTTAATCATGCACAAGCAAGTAAGCAAAATATGGTGCTAGGTTATGATTAGCATGAGTGTATATATGTGTGAATGTGTTATTGATGGGTTTTTCTAGCTCAGTAGTCACTGCTAAAATGACAATGCCAAGAAACAACATAAAAGAGGAAATTGCTCTGATTCCATTGTTCTGCATCACAGACAATCCAACTGGTAATACTTCTAGCATATTCCTTAAGGACAGCTAATATTTACTTTTTCTCATTCTTTCTAGCTAAGCTTTTCAAAACAAACTCTGTTGATTTCCATTTAATGGAATAGCAGGCAGCAATAGTTAGTTGGCTCTGATGCAAATGCAGTACCAGAACAAGCAATTCCATTTCCTCATCATTCAGTTACCTTTGTAAATCCCATAGTAAAGAAATGGACCATGTGATCTAAGGTTGTATTCTTAAATACAGATAAGTGGCCAAAATCATGCTGAAGCCAACCACATTGTGCCTTGAAAACAAACAATAGCCTGGCTTAGGTCCTGCTTGCTTGTCCTACTGGTAACGCAAGACTTGGTCCACAGACCACTTACATAGTTATTCTGAAAGATTTATTACAAAAATCTTCTTGTATTTTTCACATGAGTTTTAGAGCTCTCAAAATTCTCTTTGTAATATTTGCTGTAGGTACAGTATTAAAGATTCATTTTCACTAGACTTGCAACAACCTTCGTAGCAATTGAAACAATGGCCAAATCAATGAAAACAAAATTAACAGAAGGCCCATTGGCCAAAATGGTCATGTCAGAAATTATGGCACCAAAATTTCCTAATTTCCTTCAGTCAGACAAAATTCAGCAGAGACCTGCCTTATTATTTGGAATGTCAAGAGTAGCTTTTTGCATATCCTAAGCCTTGCCACTTTGCCAAGAAAAATGAGTATCACAATTTTAGTAGCTATACAGTCCCTGGTTCATCTTTTCTGATTATAAGTGCAATTAAGAATTTCAGGTGCTACAAAAAATTAACAGTAATTATTTAGAGCTAGTTATTTAGAACAAGTTAACCTAAGATGATCAATTCAAAAGGTGTAATACTTGTACAATCAACAATCAATAATTGAAATATCCCACCCCAATGAATCAGGTAATCTATAAATGTAGAGATGCTGACCAACTACCACAGTGATCATATTCCATTCCACTGAGCTTTGTTAGAAACAAAAATGATTGTTTTAAAAGTGAAAAGAAAATAATGATAAAATGAAGTTCAACCCAAATCTTTGATACCCTGCATGCATGCATTAATCAAAACTGTCAAAAATCATTTACATATCTCTTGACAGAAAAATTTGCTTTACAAAGTTTTTAAAAAATTATATTTTCATGTTAATAAACTAAAATTTAAAAATGATGATTCCTTGAAATACTTGCAATCCATCAAAGACCATAAGATAATGAGATCTATATTAGTACATGTATAATACACTCAAGCTCATATTCAAGATGAAAAAAATATAGTTTAAGTAATACAGAAATCTTTAAAACAAATGACCAGTTCCCTTGCAAGACTTGATGTAGAAATACACTTATTCACTGCATGTGATGATTTCCTTGTAATCAAAACCATTTCATATTATTTTTATCTCAAAATCCAAAATGTTGTCACTTTCACAGAATGGCATTTGTACCTGTATTTACTCTCTTTTTTGTGTAAATATCCAGTTTTTGACCACTACATAATAAGTCTCCAAACTTCATTTGGGAGACCTAACTACAAAATGTATGACACATGAAATAAATCACTGATAGAGCAACAGAATATGTTTATAAGACTCTGGGAATGATGACATGGCAACACATGTATTGATCACTGCTGTCTGCTGCCACCGGCTGTGGTGGAAGTCTGATAACTTATTCCCTGTAGAACATTCTAGCTTTTGAGTTCTAAACCTGAGATTTCTTGCATAAGCAGAAAAAAGCAAAGAATACCCATAATCTGTGAAAACGACATTGGCTGATATCTAAGCTTCCCTCCCAACATCTTTCCATTACACTTTGTACTTTGCTAATGTATCAAGAGTATTTGGCAATTACAGTGTATTTCCAAATCAATGTAAAAATGAATAAAACCCACTTCTAACAACACCTGAGAAAATTCTACATTCCAGTCAATAAATAAAGCCACAATTACAAGTTTTCAAGTTATAAAACAAATTTTGTGCAATTTCTGTTGAATAATTTTTTTTTTTGACTAGTGAAGTTAATTTATATTAAATCAATTTAAAGACAAGATGACATATATATATTGTTCAATGTTGTTTACCCTTCATTATTTTTTTTTGGGTAAAAACTTCCATTAGTATCATTATATTAGATAGCCAATAATGAGGGTAAAAGAATTGGTTTATGAGGGCAGCTGCAGCATTAACACTCAACTTCTAAAGTGAAAGTACAGTACATATATTTATTCAAAACAAACAAGTAAAATACTTTAAAAACATTATTAAAAACATTATTAAAATATTTACTAATAGAACAAAATCAATAATATCCATTAAAGCTTTCAAATACAGTTATCCTTTATCTTAAGTTGATAAAAAGTGTACACAGTTTTAGTTTTTTTCCTGTTTGCATACCTGCACGGTGGCATAGAGACAGACTGACACTAGGAATGGTATCCACCCTGTACCGAAGTAGTACAAGGTTAAATAGGCCATCACCTCCATGGCAATGATGTGAGCCAGGTGTAGGAAGAAAAACAGGTAACTGGGCTTGAACAAACCCTAAAGAAAAATATCATGGAATAATACATATCTACAATGTACAAATGAACATATTCTAATCAATTCATTAGATGTTTTATTAATTTTTTTTCTGACATTATCCAGTCAGGGGTGTGACTGAAATCCATCATATTGAAAAATAACTGATTTGTCATTTCTACTAACTTACAGACTTACTAATTTGATAAAAAATGATGAAATACAGTCATATTCATTTTTGAGAGTCACTCTATGTCTTAAAATAAACTCCAAATAGTTATGACTGTTTTTCATCATTATTCTAAAAATGATGGATTTCAGTTATTGCTAAAATTCAGTTTTATGACTAGAAATCATCATTTTTAAATAAATTGGTAAGTCTGGGTGCACTTAATTATCTCATTTGTTTTGCGGGGCCACACTAATTTATTTAGATACTTGCATCATGTATGTGACAGCATTTTACAGAAATATTTGAATCATATCCAACCCCCCCTCCCCCCCCCCCCACACCCCCACACACCTACCTTTTTGGATTTAGAATATACTTTTAAAATATAAGTACCTCTCAAACATTGAAAACTTACCATTGTCTCAGCAGTTTCTCTTAGGTTCCTAAAATCATTCTCCAGAGTGTAATTTGTATTGACCTCCCCTTTCTGAACACTTCCAATATGTAGAGGTAAAAGATACTTCTGAACTTGGTCTAGGTCATTGTGAAAAGCTCTAAATGCATCCTGTAAAATTGTCAGTACATGTACATGTCAGCTGCAATAACGAAACCCTCAAATATTTAGTTTTTTTGTTGTTTCTTGGATTTATTGTTTCATGCAAAAATGTGCCCCTTCCCCAATTTTTGGTTATTAAAAGTGGGGGGAAAATCTTGTCCTGAATACATGTACTTTTAAGTTTTAACAGATAAAAAACAATTCGGGAGAGCTTCTATTTTCATCTTTCATTTATTTTGCACAGCGGACTTATTTTAATAATTTGTTGGTGAAAAACAAGCTCAAGCTCTCTCTCTCTCTCTCTCTCTCTCTCTCTCTCTCTCTCTCATCTCCCCTCCTTCTTTCCAAACAACACCTAATCTATCTCTTCCTCCTCTCCAATGAATGGTATAAATTTGTGCACTTATAATGATATCAGGTCATGGCAATTCTTCTAGCGGTATTTATTTCAGTTTCTCGTAAGTACATGTATAATGTCAAATTACAGTCCTTACTTGCATAACAGCAAAAACGAAAAAAAAAAAATCAAATGTAATGTATGAAGCAAGACTTTAAATGTTGACTACATTTATCCAAAGGAGCATGTTTCATAACTGCAACAGCATGGTGTCTGCCAATAATGAATTTTCCGTGAGTCCCAAAGGTAGTATGTTACTTAACAGCTTTTGTAATGTTCAGACAGGTATAGGGTCAGGGCATGTTTAAATCGCCTTCTAACGATTGAGAAATCAGCACAACCTTGAAATACCTTGAGTAATCATGAGGCCATATGAATATCTCATAACCTTTAGTTTAGTTTCCTCAGGTTCACCCACACAAGTTAAATGTCCTATAAACACATCCACTGTTATACAAAGATATTTAAATTTCACTGTGAATGGTTTCCAGTATCCTAGTTATTAACTATTTGAAAGCTCAACATTTATACTGCTGGGTTTTATGTCTAAGCTCAACAAAATGCTAAAATGGAGCTGTGATGCTGTGTCCATCCTCTTGTATACTCAAGTCAACCATCCCAGCAGTTTGGGTTGATGTTGTGTGGGTTTTAATAATCAGGGATATATTGTAATTTCTTATTTTTGTTACAATCATCAAAGGAATCCTAATTAAGAATTGACAGTGTGTCATAAAGCTGTTAAAAAACATTAAGTCCATGACATGCCATAGTTGTCATTAGTTGATATAGACATCTAATTGACATTTTACATTAGTAACAATACCAAAACATGAAGAAGAGTTCTGTATTGAGAAGTGATTTTACAATATTTTTTCACATGGTAGTTTGAGATCGATACTTGATTATATAAGAATACCCCAAAAATTATAAAAATAAACAGATCATTTGCACCATTAATGATGCATAAAAGTACCGGTAATTATATTCCTTTTCTTCCCACCCAGTTTTTATCTACAATGCATGCTTTTAGGTGGGCTTTTAAAATGAAACATTCTTCTGTTGCCTAGGTCCCTTTTCTGTAATATGGTATAGGAGTGTTCATAACCTTCCATATGTGATACCCTCTTTTATTTAAACTGTGGCTGTACACGTGAGATTCTGCACAACCCTGAACTTGTAAGGATTTGTCCTCAATATCAGGTTGTTTTCTCTGATGAGGTCGTTACAGTTGCAATCAATATGGTTATGTGATTAGTTTAATAATGTGACTCTGCTCTATCAACAGTGATCTATGTCTACAGGGAAGTTGTTTTATGATCAAGAACTACCATAGATACATCTTCCTGACAATTTCCCTGCCTATCAATGACTTAATGTACAACCAGGAGACCATGATTACACCACTTTAACTTACAGTGGCATCTTGTCCTGCATAATGCCCAATGACCCTGGAACCACCAGGGTGGCGGCGTGCCCAGTTGGTGATGTTATATACTTGGTTATTGATGATGATCCATCGGTCGTCCCGTTTGTCATGTTTGGACACTTCCTGGTAGGAATAGGTGGCCAGCTGTTTCCCTCCTTTACCCATGTCTGTGCGAGCTTACTGAGCCACCAGTATTACCTGGAATTAATCAGACTAAGGCAGATTAAAATAAATGAACTTTCATAATACCAGCAGACATGTGGTTTCTTGTTGAAATGAGTGCGAAGATTTCATGCTTTGGAAGGATAAATGGTTTTCTCAAACTCTGCTTACAGTTTTAATCTCGGGAGCATGTATTCACCAAATTTTATTTTAAAATCACATGTTCAAAAAACACATCAATGACTTCAATGATTATTACACGTACTATCCTCAAGTATGCCACACCAAACAACCATATTATATTTATCCACCCATAATGCTTTGTCTATTAAAAAGTCTGTTAAATCTTTTTATCATAAAAAATTATCTACCCGGTAGATAATACATATATCATGCAGATATGACAGATAGGTTTCCAACATGCACATTAATCCACTATTAGGTCACAGTGGATAAGTTTCATAAACCTTAACGTTTGAGGGTTTAAATTTGAGAACTAAACATAAGATCTAAAGTGTACACCAGCAAACTTAATTTCAATCCAATTAATTTCCAAGAGGTCTAAACACATTCAAATACCGAGCATAATCACGACTGTTTTGTAAACACATTTGGAAAAATATGCTCAGAGGTTAACATCATTTTAATCTGAATCAGTGAGCTTACTTTTTTATTTCATGAATTCATCTTTGTATGTAACAACTATCATTTTTATCTTCAACATAATGTGTTCGTTAAACACAAATGTGAACTGTATAATCAAAGATTTAGTGAACAGATCTAAGCATGTTCAATATCATAGGCAAATACATGTATTGTGTGAATGAATTCAACTCAAGATTATTTCAATAATTGAAAAAAATGTCTGCAAAATAGGAGAGAGAGAGAGAGAGAGAGAGAGAGAGAGAGAGAGCACACATACCGGTACATGCTAAATAAAGAAATTATGACAGAGTGCGAAAAAAAGAGAGGGCAAGAGTACAAGTTTAGCAGTAAAAGTCTGAAAGACATATAGACAATGAAAGAGAGAGAGAAAAAGAAAGAGTGCCAGTACATGTTAAGCAAATGAATTCCTTATTGATTCAATGCTTGGGAGATCACTAATCACTAATGAATTAACTCAAATCTAATTTTGATTTTAGTTTCATTTTTGCAAAAAGAAAATGATTTTTAAAAGCAAAAAGACGATAGTTTTGAAATACTTTCAGTATTAGTAATTTTTGTCATATATCTTTGTCATATATCTTGTTATGAAATATTTCCCAACTTGACCAAAGAGATCCACAATTTCCCCATTCTATATAGACCTGGGTCCAGTGCCAAAAATGTGTGTGTGCAGTGACAGGTTGATGCCCCTGGCTGATCCTAATGTTTTGCAATCCTCATTTCCAAGTAATTATTAATATACATCAAATGGAGTCTGGACAGACAGATCAACAGAATTAAAGTATTTGATTTGAATACATTTATAAGTTAAAGCATCAATATTGGATGTGTGGGGAAAACTTCTTTTCTTTTCCTTTTTCCTTTTTTGTTATGGTTCAAGCGTTAAATGAGCAAATATGCATGACATTGTGAGACAGGCAGACAATCCTGAAACATTATCCACCCTCATTCAAGGGTGTAAACTTAATTGTCCATATGTGAAAAAGAATCTCAATCAATTTTAATGATTATCTTCTATTTCAATAAGCAACATATACATGTATTATTCATGTGCTAGTGCTATCTATATCAATACAAACAAAACAACTGTCACAGAAATTCAAACTTATCCCTTAACATAATCTGTACAACAAAACGCATTATGCCAAGCATGGAACATTTAATCAGATAACATGTCATCCTGGATTGTGGATAATCCACAAGACCTGATACTAGGTATTTATGCTACACTGTAGTATCATTTAATATTCAATACCTTTTCTAAATCTAAATTCTTAATGTTTTTATGTTTTGTTTTGGTTAAATCTACTGGGTAAGATTATAGATCATCTATAGAGACTATCAGTAAACATCATGTAAATTTAAGCAGAAGTAATACATACATTAGATTGTAAATACAGAACAGGAACCAGCTGATTTAACCACTTCACAATTTTAAGTATATAATAGATCAGACAAACAACCTTTGCTTTGTTTTCAAATCTAATCACTAATATAACAAAAATTTTATAGTAGACTAGTTCATAATACATGTAATTCATAGTGTAAATGAAATGACATCTCTTGAAAATTACTGGTATTGAAATTAGACAAGAGTCGCAAGCATGTGTCATTATCACTTTCAGAAAAGCACACGCCTATATGCAGAAAATACAACAATCCAAATAAAATTATCTAAAAAAGATTATTCCATGACTCATATCATGAATATTTTTCTAAATTAGTCATGTTCTATGCATTAATTTTCAGTAAATAAAATGGTACATTTGCAACACGAAATTCTATAGTATACAAATAACACTCAGATGATCCATTGATGCAAATATTGCAGAACTTGTTCTCTTACAAAAGGAATGATTATCTGCCAACTGGAGCATGAAAATCTTTTACTATATTTAAAGCCTAATTCAAATAAGAGAGACTTTTATTTCCAAATGAATCAATTATTAATAAGACATGCTTATTTAATTTAGTTTCATAATTCAAATAAATCTGAATACACATTATCAAAATGGAATGAATTTGTTAACCCTATCACATTCTTAAAAAGACTTAATTTTAAATTTTACAAAAAAATCTTTTCTTTAAATGAATGGTACGTAAAACTTTAACTGAATTTAAAGATGCAATTGCCTTGCATGGTCCACTCTTGAAGTGTAAGCTATACAATATTCCGAAGCACACCCTTAACAACAAACAAATATTGACAAAGTAAAAGCAAAACTAAATAATCGTGCAGTCAATGCAAGTGTCAACATACGTAGGTTGTACCACAAGTGTGGACTATAGCTCTCCAATACAAATTAAGGCTACAAAACCATTCCTTTAAATGGCACACCGAGACAACGCAGTGCAAAAGGGCACATGCACTAAAAAGTTGAATTTATGCAATACCGTAACAACGCCAAATTTCTCTTTTTGTGCAATGATTATGAATAATGTTGAGTATATCTTTCAAGTCTAACATCTATTTCGAGACAAACGAAGCATATTTCAACTTACTTGTAGCAGAAAATAACACTTTCCTAATTAACACTTACCACTCATCTATCAGCCGACACGATCACGCACCGGTATGTTGGAATTCCGTGAACTCATGCGCACCTGCTTTTAGCGACAATAAAATACCGAACCCGATCGAATTTAGTTCGATACAATAATCTTCTTCGTTTTTACAATGGTACATTTCATTATAACACCATATTTTGATGCTGTGTAATTATCTAGCATTTAGAATTTGTAGAACTTATTTCAGATATTATGTATAATGCTTGATGCTGCTTATCAAAGTTTAATAGATGTATGCGGGCATACTTTTTAGGTCAATACAATATAGCCTAAAATGTGTTTTAAATACTTTTCAATTTAAAAATAAAGAATTCCTAAACTAGTTAAAATTGATGTTTATTTTTTTTTTTTACTTTTAAGACCTGCAATAAACCAGATTACAATCAGTCTCCTTTAACAATTGGCACAGGAAATTAATATGTCCTAAACCTCTTAAACTCCTAATTAATATCAAAATTATTCAATTCAAAAGGTACCCCTTTTACTTTTGATATTGTTTTAAAAAATGGAATGCAAACTACAGAAAAATGGCTCATTTTTTTACATAAAGTAAAGGAAAAGGCTAATGAATATAACCAATCATGAGTCACAATTTATTATACCTAGCAAAAATTTGACTAAAACAGTTGGGTTTTTTTTAAAATATTTTATACATTAAATTAGATTTTCCCCTAAAACTGATAAATGAATATTGCATGGTTATATACTGTCTTGAAAACCAAGCAATATTTAAGCAATGGTAGGAAAATGAAGTCTATCGTATGTGTTTTCTAATGTTTTCCTGCACTCATTTAAACAATAAAATGCTTTCTTTGGTGATCAATCATCAAAGAAAGCATTTTATTGTTTATATTTACATCTTTCTTTTAACAAATTAATAAATTGATTGTAAAAAGTAAGTTAAATTAACTAAATTACTGTTAATGTACATCAGTACGTTAGATAAAAGATAAAAGAAACAGCCAAATCGTCTGCTATGGGAATTTGAGTCTAAAATCATCATGATAATTTCGTGCAGTCCGTGATTTTTCTTAAGTCGCTGTAGGTTTCGACCAATCGATAAACAGGGCGTGTAGATTTCAGTCCTGTCAATTTCCTGTCAGTTTCAGTCGCTGTATAGGTTTCGACCAATCGATAAACGGGGTGTGTCGATATCTCTATAGAGCTATGAATTAACTAAGTTTCCGTAAGAAATAGAGGGAATCATACTTGGTAGATGTAAATATATATTGCTTATAGTTAAAATTTATTAGCAACATGTTTCAATTGTCTTCAACAGTTTTACATTTGACCTTCCAAACAAGATTCTCAACAAATTGCAGTGTTTCTCTGCAGTTGAAACTATGACACTGTGGTTTAATTAAACATGATGCCACAAAGACTTAATTTAATAAAATGGTTAAAAATCACAAGGCTACATTATGGGCATTAACCAAATGTATCTTTGGTACTTGTTTTATCTTTTGTTAACCAGTGCCAGAGTAGTTGCAATCTAATTAAAATCAGATCCTCAATTAATGATGTGTATCCTCATAGGGACATAATGTTTATCAGGAGCATCATGGATAAATCTGAATCAGATTGGCAGAAGTTGCAAATGAAATCTTTCACAGGTAAGCCTCATTTGAATTAAGTCTCATTTTACAAAAAATAACACAATGTAAAAATAATTCTGTAATGTATTTCATATTAAAAAAAAAACAAAACAAAAACAAATATAAAAGCAAGTGTTGTATAGAAAACATAATGCATTGACAAAAAGCTAGGCAAATGGATCAACATCCATTAGTATGACAGATCATGGTTACCATCCAAAATAATAAAGTATTTTAGAAAAATAATAATTTTATTTAGTTTTTAAAGTAAATGACTGGCTAGAGGGTTATAAAATGGATCTACTGACTAACAATTCAAAAGAACATTATGTGTGGGAAAATTATTCTTGTCAATCAAAATAATTTTACATTATGGCAGAATGATTATGGTAAAATGGAAACTTGACTAGCATAACAGAATAGTTACAAGTACTTAATCTGCGATAAAATAAACTATTACAATGACAGAATGATAATTGTAAAATGGAACTTTACGGTAATCATAGCATTATTGGAATTTAGAACTATTTTCTATAACAGTAATTAATATGACACTATATGTTTTACAATTTAACAAAACAATAACTGAAAAATTTTGTGAGGCATCAACATTTAAATACCATATTGATTGGTTAATAAACATATATTTTTAAAGATTTCAATATTGATCTTTTTATATAGCATATACAAAATTGCAAAACTATAACAAAACATGTTATTTGTAGTTAACTTCATTGATCAGTTACTTCAAAGAAAGACACTCGAGTTTCGGCGTTATGTAATAATTCCGTGACACTGGAAGGTGGAGGATGGGTCTTCCATGATTTCCAATGCTGGACTGAGATTCAAGACTTCTGAAATATACGTTGAAATATAAATTAAAGCATAGTCTGTCATGCACGTATATATCAAGACATCCAATCCAGTGAAACACCAACAGATGTCAATTTGATATATGATTTTCACACTGAATGAGTCTGTCACAATATGCATCAAAGGACTTCCTAAAATTATAATACAGATGAATAACCTAAATTACTTTGGCATACTTTGACTTTGCTTTATCATATAACCGCATGGACTGCACAATACAAATTATCCTTGCAGAACATTTGTTTAACCGGATACTGTGGAATCATTAAAATTCGTGGGGGCCAATTTCCGTGGATTGCTGAAATCTTATAGGTTCGTGTGGACATAATTTCATGTATTTTCTAATACCTACAAAAAGAAATATGACTTTATAACCCTAATTTATTAATTCGTGGAGGATGTTAATTCGTGGCTGAGAGGTACCCACGAATTCCACGAAAATTGAACCACTTCGAAATCTAATGATTTTACAGTATTTCATTGAGCAATGATAGTGGATTATTAATTGAAAGTACAGTATGACTAATGAAAAGCTTAGAAAATTTACATTATTGATAATTGTTAGATAGTGTAGTAAAAAGAGGTAAGGGTGGCTGGGGTCAGTGGGGTGTTTGTTTGATATACAGAATCAAGTACTAGTACCTTCTGGCATTCAGTCTCTCTCTGTTTACATCATAGTTCAGTAAATGTGGTGAGACTGGTATTGGAGCACCTATGGCATCATCTCCACAAGAAAACTAAAAGGCAATTTAAATGATATACAAAAAAAGTAAGTATCAGTGATCAATTGGTTAATGAGGAGTACATTGATTAAGAGATGATCAGTGTTCTATAATTGTGACATACAAATGGCTTGGACCAAGAGCATTTCAATTCTAAAGAACAAAGCACACAGATGGATTAAAGAAACTGACCTGGGCATTCCACAGTGACTGTTCATCTGTCATGGTGGACAACACACTACAGCCCTCAACAAAGGTGGGGAGGTGGAGGAACTCGGAGACTCGCTTGTGACCCCGGGCACACATGCTCCTGAGAGACTCCCTTTTAGCAGTGGCTGCAAGCTTGCCATAGACCTCAGACTTGTCATGTGCAATGGTATTCAGCAGTGGGTGAACCAGGAGCAAACCCGACTCTACAAAAACTTCTCCAAACCTAAAAACCGAAATAGACCATACAAATTAAAACATGAAAATAAATGACAATTGCTACACATAATGAATGGCAGGGTATCAATTAAATATTAGAACAAAAGAATTTGATTTAAAAACGATTGTAACTCCCAAAAAATCATCACATCAAAACTTCCTCTGTACTTTTGTCTGTAAATTAAAGCAACAAAATTCTAAATTCTAAAGTGCCAACATACACAGAAAAAAAATGAAGTCAGAATTTCCTGGTAATATGTACCTCTACACATTATGTCCTAATTACCTAGAATGTTTTAGGAAATATTCCATGCAACAGTTTAAGAGGAGTTGGGCTGACAAACTGTCCATAACTATATTCAATATGTGGCCAAAATTTAAAGTTCAAAAGGGCCAAAATTCCCAGAATAGTAATGGAATCGGAATTTCCTGGTAATATGCACATCTACACTTAGTCCTAAATATCTATAAGGTTGTTGCCTGGGGTATAACAATCCCTCTTATTAGAAACTCAGCTATGAAATGGAATATGTACGTATTCTCTCCTCTCTTATGTATAAACTTCTCTCTTTACCAATAAAAATTGGCCACAAAGTAAAAATATATCTCTTTCTTAGAGAAAAAATTAAATATTGTCAGAGAGACTGGGCTTTCTCCAGAGAAATATCTCTTTGTCTTATACAGATACAATATTGTCAATGGAAATACATGTACCATACAGTGACCTACATTTTCCAGAGTGATTTGAAGAGGTTCTTTTTCTCCTGATTGAGGAGGTTGATCTTGGAATGCCAGATGTTTATACTCTTGGTCAGCTTTTCATCTATCTGCTTCACATACTTTTCCATGTCTCTCCTGATGTGTTTGCTAAGATCCTCCCCTCTAAGGATCTCCAGGACTCTAGCTGCAATGTTCAAAACATCAATTTACTTCTTATTAATTCCTGCTGACAATAGTTCCATGTTGTGCATGACTAATCACCATGAGCAAATAGCATGGAAACTATTTTACAGAAAATATTGTAGAGATGAACAAGATCTAGATACAGTCACCTGATTACCACAGCCTGTAGATGGACCTGTCAGGGAGTCTCATGTTTGCATTTTAAGTTTCATTTTGGAATCTAAACCCTAATCTGAGACTCTGCTAACTGTTACCCCCACTATTAATATAATATTATTATTTGATGTTTGCAAACATCAATTCATAAAAGAGGTACAAGAGTTGGAGGAATCTCAGATTATCTATACCCTAGCTCCAGGGGTTAAAATTGTAAACTTCTGGAAAAAAGAGACCTGCAGGCCTTTGATGGTCACTTGTTAACAAGTAAAATGAAAGTTTGTACCCAAGAATGTTGTGAGATTTAATAGCCTTCACTATATGGTCATATTGGCCCTGTCCGAGGGCCTGAACCCCTGAACCACTGGCCATGAATTTCACAATTTGGGTAGAGGGCTTCATGAACATCATAATCATGTATTTAGTTTATCTCCCACTACTGTGGAAGTAAAGAAAATTTTCTTTGATTTAATGCATTTTCACTATATGGCCATATTGGCCAAACATTAGGGCTTGAACCCCTGACCCAGGAGCCATGAATTTTTACAATTTATGTTGGGGCTTTATGGATAAGAAAAGAAGACTTTCTAAGATTTAATACAATGTCATGTTCACTATATAACCATATTGACCCCCACCCTAGGGTCTGAAACCCTGATACAGAGGCCTTGAATTTCACAATTTTGGTAGAGCTAGGCTTCATGGACATCATAACCATGCATTTAATTTTTTCCCCACGTGTAGGAGCAGAGGAGAAGATTTTTAAAAAAATATGGCCTTTTATTTTGCATATTTGCCCCTGTCCATAAGGCCCCAGTGATGGTAAGGCAGAGCTGTGGAAAACTGCCGGTCATGCCGGCAAGACCGGCTTAATTTAGCCAAGACCGACATAAATTGGTTAAATGTCGGACCGCTTGACCGATGTTGTTTGCCCCGTCAGCATAAGGCAAAAAAAAAAAAAACGCAAAATGCGATCGCTGTAAATGTGTCATTTCTTGACGCATCGGTATTCCTCAGACAACTTCCCTAACGTGCGAGTACCCATTATTGCCGAAAAATACACAAGTTTTCTCTATTATTCTCTTCATGTAAGCTGTCATGAATGTATTTTATTCTCATCAATATCGACTTACTTCTGGCTAAAATTAAACCCTGTCCATGACCTTCGATTTACAGGAATTAAGTTCGAGTACCCATTATTGCCGCTCATATCTTTTCCAGTAATTAATCAGTAAAAAGGTCAAAATATTAAAAGAATCTAACAATCTAAGATAAAATGTAAGAATATAACATTAAAAATTATATCATAAACGCAATTCAATCATATTATAAGCAATATTCTTTTCGATGTCCCTGCGGCCCCATGCGCACAAACAGAGGAACATGTGCTTCACATGTCTCGGGACAAATGATTAAAAATTAAAGAAATGCATTGTTTATTTATTAAAAGCTTTTTAAAAATAATTGTTAGTGTGTCCAGTAAAAGAAATCATGTGTGTGAAAGTTAATAGCAACGCCTCTGATTTACACCGCAGGTGCGTGTGGATAAATCTTTGATCCGCCTCAGATTGCAAACAAAATGGCGTCTTACAAGCAAGCAGACGCTTGATTCTCTTTCTTAAATTTTGTGTAGTAGAAATGGTATCTTGCTTATTTTTGTCAAATATCATAACACGGAGGTAAATGTTCTTTGAATTTGGACCTAAACAAAAAATGCCCTGTCATCAAAGTGGATTACAAGTCAAACATTCAGTAGCATGTGTCATCGCACAGATACAATTGTGATACGTTTTCATAGGCTTACCTTTTTTAAAGGTAAGTTACGAGATGTTTGAAGTAAATTTTCTTCATTCCCAACTCTTATATTGTCTCAAAAATTTTATTATTCATTTATTTTGTTGGAAATTGAGTACATCTACAATTAAATGCAGTTTTAAAACCTGCAGTATGTGTTTTTAAATTTTATTTCAGTTTTCTATACATCATTTTAATTGTTGGTATTCGGACAGGCATAATTTCATTCGGACAGGCAAAGTTTAATGACATGTCTGTCCGAATGACTGACTTCCAAGAAAATATTTCCACAGCTCTGTAAGGTAATAAATTTCACAATTTAGATTTCTCTTATCCTAAAGATGCTTCAAACAAAAAATGGGAACAATCCACCATGTAGTTTTCAAGAAGAAGATAAAAATGTAAAATTGTTAACGGGCGATGCATGTCGCACTCAACAACGAATGAAGACCAATGGCAATAGGTCACCTGAATGACTCAGGTCACCTAAAAAGCAGGTTTATTCTTTATGATTTTACATAGAAAAAAAAAGATATAATAAAATGTCATTTATCAAAAATGAAAATTCACTTATGGTAGCTAAAATATCGCTTAACTATTCTGTGCATATAGCACTTCTCCCTACTGAGGAACTAGTAGTGTCAGGGTTCTGAGGCCATAAAACTTAGACAACCTCATGCACTTTTGATCCAAGTCTCCCTTTTACAAAAGGAATATGTGGTGGAAAAGTAAGACTGGGATAAAAAGTGAGCTCATTTAAGTTTTGTGGCTAGATCACAGTCAGTGTTACAATATTTACTAACCTCGAGTTTCTTTTATGGATTTAAAAGCAACATACTGCTCCACCATATAGCGAAGCCTTATTTTGGGGATTTCTAGTGATTTCTCCAACAGACTTCGGATTAACTATTAAAATATAGAGCAGGTAAATCTTAAGCAATTAATAAACTGAAACATTATAAATTGAAAAGTTTTCTTTGCATGCATAGAATATTAGAACAAACTTTGCTTGGAAATTATAATAAGTGCTTGGATCTTACAAAGTACATGTCTTTTGATATTTTGTTCTTTTCATATGCCTGCTCCAACATTCTGATGTTTTTCTTTTGGTCCTTAATACTCATTTCTAGCTCTTTGTCATGAACATTTGGTCTCTGAAATCACAACAAAAATAGCAACTATATATGATACAAGCACATTCCTGAAATGTTCACACAATCATTCAACTGATTGATGAATATGAAATTTACATACAGTAACAGTAAAGTATGTATGATCTTTATTTTTTCAATATACTCACATTCTTAAGCTCCATTTTCATTTGTGATATCAAAAGACCTTCATTTTCCTTGACTTTTTCATCAATGGCATTTTGTAAATCCCCTTGCCTATAAAATGATTGGATTCATTTCTTAATCCTACATGTGCATGTGAAATGTACATTTCAAACTTGAAATTTAATGCTAATGTAGTATATTCAAGTAAGTAGTTGATTAACATTATCTTAAGAATTCCATTTAATTTTGCTCAAATCTTTGTACATTTCAATTTATCTATTACATAAATAACAGAATAAATTTTCCATTAACATCAAAATGCACAGCAGATTAAATTATAATGTCTTTCTTCAGGAAAGCTGGTACATGTGCCACAATAGTATTACATATGATTATATCTTTAATCCCAAAAAATTGCATCTAAATTGTAACTCTGATTCAAACTTCCAGGGAGCACACCTATTTACATCATTTACAACAATACATGTTTCTTTTACATTTAAGTAGCATAGAACACAGGCAAGAAGGCAAGAAATTCATTTACATTTAAGTAACTCATGCAGAGGATAGCCTTGAAGTGCAAAAAGCAGTGAAATATGTGCAGGTCACAAAAGTGAGATTGTTAATTTGATACTGTCGATTCCTTATTTTACGCGAGTACTTAATTCCGCTATTCCCCTTTTTGTATTACATTGTGAGAATATAAAATCGCGAATGCCAAATTTTTATCATAGTTTCATTTAGTTTACATCTGTCTGAAAAATAAAAGCGCTATTTTAAAATCGGCGAGCTGTGCTTCTCACGATTTTGATTCCTCGCATTTAATTAGGATTCTACAGTATAGCAGTACATACATGTAAATGGCAATTTAGACATTCATTAAATGCCACATACAAGATACACACATGTTGTGACTGTTCCTTATTACTTATTGGTGGAGCTTATACTGAGACCCCATATACATGTTTAGACTAATGTTCCCACATCTGATAACCCAGTTGCATATCTCCCCCTTTGTAGAAAACTGACCACTTTTAAGCTGAGGAAATACTCTCATAGAATGAAAGTGGGTATTATTGTACATTGAGTACTATATGAAACATGTTGAAAAATTCAAACTCAATTGGACATTAATAATCCAAGGCTATAACCACTGGGCTGCTCACTGTGACCCAATAAATGTATTGACTGATATTCACACACCTGTTGACCTACTTTTTTGACCACAAAACAATAATACTTAAAGTTCATCATGCATGTAAAGAACTAGTGCAGCTATTAAACATACTTACAACTCTTAAAGTTACAACTGAAATATACATATTTTGTATTAAATTATACACTGCTTTGTGCATAATCATCTTTCTTGACAATGCAATCATTTCAGTATTTCTAATATTTCAGATTACTCTGAAAAGCAATAAATATTTCTACAGAATACTAAAGTGGCAAATTCATACAAGAGAAGTAAATGAGTAGTTCCAAATGCAGAACAAATATCTTTAATGAACTCAAGGAAATGATACTGTAACATAATTGAAATACCCTATTAACCTTTATCTTACAATGTATATAATGAGAATAAAACTAGGCTGCTTGAACCATAAATAAACTCTAACCATCATATCATTTATACTTACAGTATGGTCATGTCTTTATTCAAGTTGTTATACATCTTCCATACTCTTCTATATCGATCCAGTAAAGCCAGATATTTTCTATCCTAAAACAACCAATGACAGTCATCAATTAGTGCTTAAACAATTGCAAACAAATTAAAGCTGTAGAAGAAAAATCATATTGATCATCACGGATTGGTAAGGTATCATTCATTTTTACAAGTCCTATAATATATGAAAAGAATATTTCAAAATTTATGCTTTTTTAATGCAGACTACAGGTATCGTTCATTAATTACTCACATGAACTTCCTGCCTCTCTGTAAGTTCTTCAAACTTAATCAGCTTTTCTTTAGCCATCTTAAGCCTCAATGCCAGTTTTTTAGTCTCTTCTTTGGAAACATCTATTTGTTTCATATTTCTCTGTAAAGATTCAAATACAATTACCCGGTAAGTATATATCTTAAACCACTGCAGGTCAAAGATCTATTAAAATTGAAAATCTACTTGAAATTAAGAGATGCATTGTACATGTACATGTACAAAAATGGTGAAACTTCCAAGAATAGTCCTTTTAAAAAATGTTGAACATGAGGGTCAAAATGTAAAAAAATAACCATTGCTTTATGGGATAAAATGCATTTAGTAATAAATATCATATTTACATAAAAGTTGTTTACTTTTATTGAGCCTATAGAATATTGTCAATCAGTTTTCAACAATAAATTGTTTATTTCTAACCATACTCAGAAAACAGTACCTTGACCTCTTCCATCCTCATTCTGTTTTCTGTCTGTTTTCCAGCTATGAACTCCTTTGCTGTAGTCATAGTAATGGAACCTTTGATCATCATTCTCATTGTCAGGAAAGCATTGGCAATCACAACCTCCATGTTGTGCATGACTGGCAAAAAAAAAAAAATTCATATAAAGAGACTAACAACACTGCAAGAATAAGTGGTATAAAATATTATCAAAATTGCATAGCAATCTGTTTATTAAGATAATAAAGATTAAGAAGTACCGGTACATCAAATCTTTCATGGAAGAATAAAATTAAGAAAAGTCCTACCGTACTTACATTCCACAACACTACCAACAAGCAAAGCCAGCAACTCTTTTGGATCTGGGACTAGCTGTAACAAGAAACAAATCATTACATTAAACTTAATTCATCAATTTTTAGTTGACTAAGTCTTATTCCTTTTGATAAAGCTTCTTTAAAGAATTTAATAAACGATCATATTGTAAAATGTGCAAATCTCAAGCATTCTCTCCTGAAATTTACTGGTCATTTTTAAATTATAACTTCTTATTACATCCTGATATATCAGGGTATTATTATGGGGTATAATTTTAAGATTCAAGAGAAAAATTCCAAAGATACCAGAACTTGATTCTGGTTCTGTGAATAGCATACACATATATAAAATTACACTACTGTATATTGAACATGTAACCAGCACAGTTCTTACTTTATCAGGGATGAGTGACCCGAGGCCCTGCAGGGATCGGGAGGCATCTTTCAGGCTTTCTTTCTCTACAATCGTACAGACGTGGTCACGGAAGTGCATGATGGCACGAAGCACCCTGACCACATTTTTCTGGATGACATTCAGCTGTTCCTTGTGATTGTCTTCTACCCTCTTCACCATTGCTGCATTCCTGTTTAAACAAATAAAACATTGGTTATTTTCATATGGTCAATGCATTTAATTTCTTATTTTCATACTAGTTTTTCTTAATTCTGAATGTGAAGACATGTCTTTAATCATACATTACAGAACTTTTTCAACCTATATTTCTCAATGCAGTAAAGTTTGTTATCTATTTTACCTGAGCCTCTCTTTGGTTAGATGACCTTTGATCTTCTCTAGTTCCGCAGTGAAGTCCTTCTTCATCCCTGCCAGAAGAGTTTTGTAGTATGTGCTGTCTTTATCTCCGGTCTCCACAATCTGACAAAGAATATAATCAGTAAACCATCTCATGAAATAAAACCTAGTGGACAAAAGTACAGCTAGTATTTAACTCTTCATGATTGAATTGGAATCTTAATTTGAGTGACATTATAATTAATAGTATTAGAGGATGAACTAAATTAAACCTGCACTCATCAATTGCTATGTGAAAAAAGAATGTGAGAGATTCCCAAAGTGAATTAACCCCAAACTCTATTGTTTTCCCTTGGACTGAAATGTCACACATTCATTGGTTTAATCATGGCACGTGATTGCCTCATATATCTCTATGTAGGTTCTGTGAGGATTAATATTAGGCAATATGGCCGTCATTGGCGGCCGCCTCGCCTACTCATCTCGACATTTCATATTATTTAACACGGAAATCGTGTTCAGTAAGTTCTTAAAATATTTAGAGTAGTTGCCCTTTGGAATTATT
>WFKH01011581.1:53015196-53090655 GCA_016163765.1 Magallana hongkongensis | reverse complement strand
TTAAAACATATACACTTAACTATAATTCAGTAACAGTGTGCCATAAGTCCATGTATTCTTACAATTATTAATATTAAAAACATATAATAAAAGAGTAATCAGCTGCTTCAAAGGATAGTCATTTTGAACACTTTAGACCTCCCTGCATTATCCATACCGATTTTGCTTCATCGACAGCTTTCCGTTTTTCTTTTAACTCCAAGTTTCGTTTCTTCATTCCTGAAGACAGTTCTTTAAACTGTGACATGCCTTTCTTGATCACTGTTCAAAACAAAAACAGTTTTAAGTTTCTAAAGTCCCATTATAAGTCTTTTTTTTTCTATCTCTATTTCTCTCTGTGCAGCTGATCTTATAGTAAAGTGCAATGTATATAAATATGAGTGCGATTAATTTTCAATTTTGACCATTAAAGATAACAAAGAATAGGTAGCTAAACACAGTTTCGTATAAAATCCAGGGGGTTTTTCTCTAGGAAAAAGCATGATTGATGGGTAGGGATTTACTGCTATTTTTATGCGGTATACATGAAAATTAATTTTTTTAATTCTTAATTGCATAATATAGTGGTTTATCTTTCGAAAACATGAAAAAAGTATGTAGAAAAATTTTAAACATAGGTATAAATCACAGATTACAAAGCTCACCGAGACGAGGCATCAACTTTATGAGGCATCACCTTTATAAAACCACCTTTATCATATTATATGAAAATCATAGTTAATGATCTTGGATATTCATGGATACTGTTTTGACACAATATTGTATGTCATATGTAAAAAAAATTGTATGATAATCATATGTTCATTAATACAATATTTTAAGATACAATGTTTATCAATACAATAATATAAAATATGATATTGCATCCAATGATACTTACAATATATATCATTTAATACAATATAATACTGTAATAAATATTGATGCAATATGATATTGTAACATATAATATGACATTGTATGGTGTTATACATTATTGTATTTAATCACATAATACAATATCATAGTACCTAATATAAATACAATATAGCATTATTTGATACTATATCATATCACATAATCCATCACAATATTGTAACATATGATATTATATTATATAATATAGTATAATATTGTATTGTATGATATTGTATCATATTTGATACACAATATTGTATCATATAATACAATATAATTTGATAAAACATTGTATCATATATGATACAATATCATCTGATATAGTAATATATTATATAATACAATATTATACAATATCATTTTATACAATATCATATCATATGATACAATATCATATTATACAATATCATATTATATAATATCTTATAATATCATATAATACAATTTCATGTATTATATAACAAAACATTATATAAACCAATATCATATTATACAATATTGTATCATATGATACAATTTAATCTTAATATACAATGTCGTATCATATGATACAATATCATATATTACAATATAATATGAAACAATATCATTCGATAAAATAATATATTATATAATATCAGCTACAATATTGTATTATAATATACAATACTTTACATAACAATATCATAATACAATATCATATAATAATGTACAAAAAAATTGATACAATATCATATCGTATCATATAACTTTTTACAATTTAATGTATGATATTTAGTGATGTTCCAATCATCAATTATAATCGAAACTCAGTCGATTGTTACCACATTCTAAGCGCTCGATCATAAAAGGTTTCATTACGATTAATCGGTTGAGGTTTTTTTCCCTTTCAATGAGCGCATATCATAAACAGAATATTCTAGATGCGAGCTATCTAAACCCTGAAAAGGCGCGCAGTTTCAAAATGGCTGACAGACATCGACATGTTAGACGAGCTCCATATCCTTACCCAAGAAATAAAGCACATTCTCGAATTTGGACGTAATTTGGTTAGAAGAAAATTAATGTTGGACTGCCTACTAAAGAAAATCTTTTGAATACAACATTTTTATGGTTAGAAATACTAAGTAAATCAAAATACGAAAGGCCTAGTAACAAGTCTGTAACTTGTGTATTTACATTTACTTAGCACTAAACTATAAAATATAAAAATATCCGATTATAATCGATAATTAGTTAGTTGCGGGATACCGATTATCGATTATGAAAATCTCACCAATTCCCATCACTAATGATATTACATTGTATCATATAAAACAATGGTGTATCATGTCATAGAATACTATATCATAGGAATCATGTTATATCATTTAACAACAAACACATCTATCAAGCAGGTTTGAGTGAGGTAGATCTTTTTTAGCATCCTTGATAATGGAGATCAGGCTCTGCATCTGAAGCTACCTCTGCAATTCATTTATATTATAGTTAAATCAATTATGCAAGCTTTTATCTATAAAACATGTAACCTGTTCCAAAAAACAAAACCTCATCCAGCATCTGAAACCTATGGCTCAGATTCAGCATTCAAGCCTGTCAGATGCATCAGTATCATGAGATGCATCATCCATGCAAGTTTGGTGATGTAAGGACCAGTAATAACTAAGATATAATCATCACAGGGCACCTCCTCTAAAAACTTTAACCAGCTCTTAAAACCTTAACCTCATCCAGCATCCGAAACCTATGGCTCAGATTCAGCATTCATGCCTGTCAGGTGCATCAGTATCGTAAGATGCACCATCCATGCAAGTTTGGTGAAGTTGGGACCAGTAGTAACTTAGAAATGTCTATCAAACAGCACCTGCAACAAAAACTTTAACCTGCTCGAAAAACCTTAACTTCATCCAGCATCCGAAACCTATGGCTCAGATTCAGCATTCAAGCCTGTCAGGTGCAACAGTATCATAAGACACACCATCCATGCAAGTTTGGTGAAGTTAGGACCAGTAGTAACTAAGATATAATCATCAGAGGGCACCTGCTCCAAAAACTTTAACCAGCTCTAAAAACCTTAACCTCATCCAGCATCCGAACCCTATGGCTCAGATTCAGCATTCAAGCCTGTCAGGTGCATCAGTATCATAAGACACACCATCTATGTAAGTTTGGTGAAGTTAGGACCAGTAGTAACTTAGAAATGGCTATCAAAGGGCACCTGCAACAAAAACTTTAACCTGCTCTTAAAACCTTAACCTCCTCCAGCATCTGAAATTCATGGCCCAGATTCAGCACCCAAGTCTCTCAAGTCCATTAGTAGGTCCAGATGCATCATTCATGCAAGTTTGGTGAAGATAGGACAAGTAATAAGTTAGATACAGGACCTGCAACAAAAACTTTAACCAGGTCCGTACGCCGACGCCGACGGTATAGCATAAGCTCCCCCCGACTTCGTCTCGGTGAGCTAAAAATTAATTTTGTGAGACTCTAAATAAAGGGAGGTAACTCCAAAAACATCCAGATTTTACACGTGCAGAATTTCATGAATTTTTTAGGGGGTAATATAGCTCTTTAAAAAGCTAGCGAATGTACCCTGAAAATACTATAAAATGATGCCTAAGGACTTGCTCTTGAAAATGTACAGAAATTAAAATGGCTGATTTGGTTGCATTCTGCTTTTAGGGGAAGCCTAAAATGCATGGGTGTACTGCATTTAGAGGCATCCTTTTGTCTATTTTCTGCATGTTTTGAGTGCCAATAAATTCTAGTATTAAGTTACATATGCATTATTCTTAAATATTTACAAAATTCACAATTTTATCTTTCTATTGATATATAGATATATAAGTAACATGTTTTTACAATTTATTTTTATAGGGGTCAGTTTTGCTTGTCCCTCATCTGAAAACGTCCTTATAACTTTACATATAAAACTGTGTTTTGCACCCATAGTACATGTATACTGACCATTCTTGTGACTTGCATTCTTTGTCCACTTAGCAGCATCATCAAATGTACTTATGATCATCTTAATTGCTTTCTCCCACTTGTTCTGATCTGCTAACAGCAGTCGCTCTGTAGAAATTTATAACGAGAAATAAAACAGACATGCCAAACAAGATACATGTATACCAGTATTGCATTCATAATTACTATTAATTTTTTTTTACCCCGAAACTTTGACAATATGTCAAATCAGTACTCTTTGATATTTGTGACCTTTATTATGGCATGTTTACATGTATATGACAAGAACATGAAAATAATATCTTGTTCTGTATATTAGCGAAGTTATATGTACAAAGTTGATGTGTGAAAAGATAGGTTAAAAGCAATTTGCCTGCCATTTTTTAAAATCTTGTTTTCATCATCTTTCCATTGATGTCAAGCAATATCACATACAGTGTGATTGTAAACACTTAACAGTCATGGATGTTTCTTAGAAATCTTGTGTATTAAATTTTGCTTATTTACTGTCATTCAGTAAGAAAACATTCAATGTGTACAAACCATCAATGACAACAGTTTTGTCCTGCTCTTTCTCCTCTATTTCTTTAGCCTGCTCTTTTCTTTCTATCATTATCGCATGTGTTGTTGCTAAGAGACAGTTCCCAAAATCCATTACTTTCTCACTTAGACTGCCATATCTATGAAGAGCTGTCCTGCATGAACAAAATAAGAAAATGCACTGCTTGGGTTCATGATACATCTGTCTGTAACTATGTGTATATGATATATCTATGTTTATCAAATTCAAATATCAGATGGCAGGACATTTATTTTTCACAACATTGCTTTTTCTAACAACCTACCAGGTAATCCTCTCCTTATTTTTCTTTCTTACAGTTACATCACAATACTTTCAATATAATTGTTAACAATATACAGGTACATGTAATTGTACTCATTTTATGGAAAGTTTTATCAGAAGTAATGTATTCTTTAGTCCAGTGCATACAATTTGGACTGACTGCAAGCTATTAAGCCATGCATTGTTGGTAAATATATAATGCTTAACAATTACATGTAGTTTCTATTGGTCTATCTAAAACCTACATGACATGACTGTGAATTTCCAGGAAATGTCTGCTCATTTGGTTAAGATCCGCCTCTGCTGGGAGATCACTGACCTAAAAATGTCAAACAGAATTTTGTTTTCCATCATTATTTTCATTGGACTTCAGATGAACATAAAACACTAAGGTTTCGAGAATCAAATTTACAAAAAAATCAGTCAAAGCAAATGCTGAAAACACAGTATTAGGCATTCTTTTATTTAGGGAGAGGCGATCTAAGTTACAGAACTTGTGCCCAATCCCAATTGTAAATTAGTACAATAAAATTATGTTCATATCAAATCATTCTTTTATTTCTTTTAGTAGCTAAATATAATTAGTATTCAGTTTTAAGTGGCATTTTTTGTTTAACCTACCAGATCAGTAGAGGACATCCAGTGTTCTACTTCTGCTAGGAGGGCATACCTCTCCTCACATGTTCCCTGATAACTGTACACTCTCTGTAGGACAGCTTTCTCTTTCTTCATCTGTAGTGATAACATAGGAAAATCAGCAAAAATATAAAGCATAATAAACAGCAATTTAAACAATTCAAAATAATCTAGGCTTGAAGAAGCTCCCATCAATTTTTTTTTAAATTTTTTTTTAAATATTATAATGTATCACCCATTGGAAGAAGACTACACAATTACACAATAAACCCCATTTACCAAAGGATATTATGTGCCATGTTTGGTTGAAACTGTTTCATCAGAATTGGTTTATCAGAAGAAGTTAATGCTTAAGGTGGTATGGGACACCTCCATATTGTGACGTACATCCTAACGAAATAAACAATAAAATCAAGTATATTTCATAATATTTTTCTTTCCTGAAATTGTAACCCAACAGTGTAGCGCAATGGGTTAGAGCATTACCTACGACTCTGTAAGTCATGGGTTCGAATCCCACCGGGGTTTTTATTGTTTTTACTGTTCCAAAAAATTTAAAACATATTTTTTGGTCAAATGTTGTAAAATTTGAAAATTCTAAACCAGTGAAGGTATTTTTGATTATACTGTATTTTTATCCACATTAATATTGACAGGTGTTCCATACCACCTTAAGTGTTAGAAAATTTTTCATCACAAAAAAAACCACTCAATTGAGCCTTCAGCATAGCTGAGCTGAAAAAGGCAAGCCACCGATGTCCAAAAGTACTATAGATTTTGTATAGAAGTTTTACAAATTAAAATAAATTCCACTGAATACATATTAACACAACCCTGCTATTTTAAACAACTTTTTAATAGCTAATCTTAGCTAGACCATACATGTATACACATACATGTATGTAAAAAGTACATTAGACAGTAAACTTTTGACTCATTATACCCACTCAGATGTACTGCACAGTTAACAGTCTAACATTTCAACTTGTATTTTGCACAAAAATATTCCACAAAATGTAGAAGTCTTTATCTTGTAATTATGGTGCAAATTTTTTTTTTCATTGTTATTTTTTAAAGACATTTGAAAATAGTTATGTTTTAATTACCTTCTCTCTTCTCTTCTTCATTATTTCTAGACTATTGATTGGTGGAAATTTAGTGACCTATAAATGAACATTGATAGCAGGATATCAGTAATTATCATAAAGAATTAAAAAGCCATGAACTTTGAGATTTTAACTTAAGGAATTTTCATATTTGCATATTGGTATTGGCAATAGTGAAAATGCATCATGATCAAATGTTATGGTATTTTCTGAAAAGTTTTGGTTATTTTCTAATATGTGGGATTTAAATGTATGGCATTGTAAAAGAATCATAGTAAATGTCACAGTCTCTATCTCAGTATAAACCTCAACATGGATTACTTACCACATCTAAGTCTTCATCTTCATCATACATATCAACAACATACAATGCCTACAACACAATTATAACAGATTTTTTTCATCAACAAAATGTAAAAGACATCTAGGTACTAGAGTATAGTCATGAAAACTGCTTATGACATGTTTAAAATTAGAGGCAATGTTCATAAATATGATTTTTTTATTTTTCTGCTATATCATGGTTTAAAATTCAACTTCTTTTAAGACTGAGTATTACATTATTTTCTAATATAAAACACCAAAACTACCTCTTTTACTCTATCTTTGATGGAGGAAAGTTCTTCCTTTATTTCCTTACGAAGACGTGAATGTTTTCCAGCATCGATGTCTTCCATTATTTGACATACGTCTGGAGACGTACTGAAAAGACGTGAATCAGACCCTGCTCTGTCACTCATGTCATCTCGGCGACAGAGACTTGTCTCTGATCCTATAATTGTATGGAAAGGATGATATTATGATTTGGTCTAAGGGAGACAACTTAAATTTTCACAGACTGGAAAATACCAAATAAATTCAATTATTTGTATGTATAAATCTTTAATATACATGCACCAGGTATATAAACAAAAATTCTTGAATTTTCTTCCCTTGAAAAAAATGTAAAATTATTTTTTTTATTGCAAAACCTGATACATTCCTTATTTTATAATTTAAATACTGTACGTTAGATCACAGAAAACACAATTATCGCAAATCCAACATGGATGTACACGCTACGGCCAATATTGCATTGCATTGAGTGATGACACTTTCTAATCGGTGTGAATTTCAATTGTGATTCGGAACAAAGATTCTGATTGGCGAATTTATATAGACCCGTCCATTTATCAAATGCATGTAGAGAACATGATGCTAACATGTGGAAACAAATCTCGGAGAAAGAAAAGTTGTACTTGTAAAAAGTTACATACAGAGTTATTTGAGAACAAACGGGGCGATGTTTACGTACATGTGTAAATAATGTAAGTGAAAAAAAAAACAAAGAAAAAGTTCTCTAAAAGCTGGGATGAGCTCATACATGTAACCATTATAGATTTAAGTCACAGATTGTACTTCGCTCATCGAATAACATACGTTATTCAACTTATTGTGAAGAAATTCGTCAGAAACTGTTTGTGAACAAATATATTTTACGTTACCGTTCATGTTGTACAATTTGTGGAAAATCGCATGAGTTGAACAGACTGTTTTTCCTCACAAAAAGCTTGCTGCAAAATGCAGATCCACGGGAAAATTTGGGTTGACACGCAGTGAAATCCATTAGACCTTTTACAGCATATGTCTTCACTTATTTGCTTATATAATAAATATGTACTGAAAATCTTTGAAACATCGTCACCAGCTCCATAAAATGCAGAAGTGTGGTTTGTTTATAAATATAAAACTGTAAAATGGCGACTCGATCTGCATGTGAATTTTACAATCCGAGGTCGGTTAGCGTGTTTGAGAAGAAAGTCAGCGGCAAGTAAAGTGTCAACATCAGTAGTAAATATTGTCTGATGAATATTGAGGTACATGTAATAAAATTAATGTTTCTAAAGTCTAAGTGCGCGAGTTACAAAATAAGGTTAATCACAGATCGGTCCAAATTGAACACGATTGTGCTGTAAATTTCCAAGTTTTGTGTACATGTTTAATGAAAACACATGCACACTTGTAGAAGTGTGTCATTGAACGGTTGAAGTTCAATAAAATGCAATATTTATGTAACATTTATTGTCAGTATCTGTTGTGAATTCTTTGGAATAAGCTATGACAAAATAAATACTGCCTCAACTTAAATTGATGTGCTAAAAAGGATTGAATTTATCGATGAAGCATTGTGGTGAAAAATGTAACATTATGGGAAACCTGTTTCAACAGTGTATTTTTGACAATTGTTTACACCATAAAAAACAAAAAGCGATTATTGTGAGAACTCTTAGTCAATTATAGCTGTGATTTAGTTTTTGCAGTCGTGATACAGAGAAAACGACACAGTAAGCAGTTGGTGAATAAATTATCAATACCACGGTACAGGTAAAAGTGGGCGGGTACTAAACAGCCAATGAAAATGCTTGTTTCAAAAACTGGAACTCGTGACCCCAATAGTGTCATCACTCAACACATCAGTTTATCGGTCGCAGCGTGTACACCCATGTGAGATTTGCGATAACAAACCATATATGCAATGTCTAATTTCTGGTATAAAATATATACCCTCTCCTCAAACATACTATAAGAATTGTAGCTGCTATATTATTTGTATTGTAGAAAAAAAGCCTATTGGATTTACATACACTTACCAAATCTGCGATCTGCAACGATGCCCTGCAATAGCTGTTCAAGTGTGATCATTGTGGGGGCTCTCTTCACACGCTTTTCACTTGAAACTTTTTCAATGATCTAAAAAAAACAATACCTTCAACCATAATCGTGAAAGGGAAGCATCATTTTACCGTACTTGTCAAATACCGGTAGTTCAAACATCTTTTCATAAGAAGACGTCTTCTAATATATACATTAGTATATATTACATCTACCTCATTTGCTTTTTAATTGTCTTGAAAAACTAGGTCTGACCTTTATTTTGACAGGGGACAGTGTATCCTTCCTCTCATGGTCAGGCGTTACCCCTCCTTGCCTTTTACGAACTCCCATTTTTTCTGGCGAAGGTGATTTTGACCAACTTGGATTGATATGCTTTTTCTTCTTCTGTCTTTCAACACTCTTTAGCTCGGGCGAGGGAGACATCCCATCATGCTTGGCTTTGTTACCTGTCTTCTGCTCTGTCTCTGGGACCATTTTGGAAAAATGAACTTTCCTCTTATCTTCCATATTTAAGGTATTCCACTCATTTGGCTGAAATAGATTTTCATCCTTAAACTTTTTGGTTTTAGCTATTTTCTTAACTTGACATGATCTTAATTTTCTTACCATTGAATCATATACTGCATAATTAATGCCATCTTTAAAAAATTAACCTTAATAAACAATCTGTGCATTGGGGGAGGGGCAGGGTCAGTCAAATGCAGATCAAATTTCTACTCAATTTTTGAGCAACTATTAATTTTTTTTTTATTTCCCTTCCTTCCTTTAAATATTGAGTTGGGAAAAGGCAAATTAAAATTTTTTTTCAAGGTGGAAGAATACTTACTACCATCATTTATGTCATATAATACATTATACTGATGTTGAAGGAATTCAGGGATTAGGACTTTGTTTTTAATACTGCTTTAACAGTTTTATTACAATACCGGTACTTATTTGTTAAAGCTATAGGAAATTTTTCCAACATTTAACTTCATTTGAAGAAAAATTAAAACCTTCTTTAAGTGCAGAATGATAAAACAGCTAACAATAAAAGTCTCCACTATTCTTGCTTTATGTTACTAGTTCAATAGATGAGGAAAAGTATTCTTATCAGCTTGATTTCCATATACATCTCTTAGACCAAATAACAAGAAAAAGCCAGGTCACTGATAAGAAGCAAAGTAAATATACCAATACTCTTATCAATCTGAAAATTTCCCATAACATTTGGGATTTTAAAGATCTAGTGAAATTTCATATACATGTATTTTTAAACTTCAGCATAAATTATCTCTATCTGGGAAACAAAGGAATTGCAAAATTTCATCTTGAACTGTCAATACAGTCAACTGAAAGTTTCTTAATTAATGTTTTGACCTTATGTATTTTACCTTGGATATCCAACAATCAACTTCTATCAAACAATAATTTACATTGTTAAGGGATTTGTTTTTATTTTCTTCTTTTTTTTTTTTTTTTGGCTTAATATTGAATAGAGCTCATGTTTAGAAATTTTGCATGAAATTTTTTTCACATAAAAATTTTTACATGAAATTTGCTAAAATGCTTCTTTCACATAAATTTCACATGATGCATAATTCCCTATGCATGACCAGATTTTCCCAAAGAGGGTCATCGCCCTCTTTTGACAAGTTTCACTGGTTAGCAGATTTATAAGTGCCCCGTTTTTAAATTTTTTAAGCTCTTATGGAGCTTAAAAAGATAAATATGGTATTATATAATACACATTAATATTACCAATAGATCTGGTGAGGGTGTTCCCTGCTTTAGTATGGAGAGTTTCTTCTTTTCCTGATGATCGCTCCTGCTGTCCGAACTATTTCCAGGTCCATCATTTTTCTTCAACTTTTTCCTATTACCTGTTAGTTTTTCTGGACTGGTGCTTAATGCATCATATTTTGTTCCTCTTTTTCTCACAGCAGGCTCAATTTTCTGTGACTGCAGGAAGTTTTTTAGCCTTGGTCCTAAAATACATTTGTTTGAATCGTATTATACAATTAATCATCACCATCATATTATGTACGTGTATTCTTTGTGATTAAACTTTCTTGCCAGTAAAATTTCAATTCAAAATAGGATGAAAATAATTTCAACTCTTTTTCGCATTTTAAAAGTTCCAAAAGATATCAATTAACTTCCTTTTTACATGCAACAATCATTTTGATATTACAGAATATTTGATGGTTCTTAAGAAGATTTTTAAAACACCCCCACCCCATTTTTATTACTTCCTAATTACATGTATCTCCTCTCATGTTATGTACCATGCATGCATCTTTAGGGATCAAGAAATGCAAACCATAACCAGTTATTTAGGTCTTGTATGTGCACGCTAAATTCACAAAAATGAGCTAAACATAGTTTCACAGTTGATAAACTAGGTTTATCGTCTGTTAACTATGGTTTACATTGTAAGCGTAGTTAACGAATCCAGGGACGTATATACTAACTATTAATATACTGTTATATACGTCTCTGACGAATCGTTAACTATTAACAATTTACAATTTGTAAACTATTAATTAATATTTTACTGTCAATAAATGTAGTGTGAAACTATGTTTAGCTCATTTTTTTTTAATTGATATGCCAATATAGTCTTGTTCGACAAAACAATCTTAATTGATCATATGAAAATTCAGCTTGTTAATTGCACAAATGACCATGCACCATCATCAGATTACTGCCATGTTAAAACCAGCTTTATAATTATCAAAACCATGGCATTTCATAGGTTTTGTTATATTGATTTTTTCAAATTGTTTTTTTATATTGACTTAAATTTAAACAACAATCAAAACAACATACACTTTTCAAATTTGGAAATTAATTCTAATTGGTAATGGTTGTATATATACCTTAAGTAGGTAAACGATAAAATATATTGATATCATGTTATCTGCATATACATAAAACAGGTAAAAGTTTAATAGTGACCAGTGGAATATACATAATCCATATAAAAGTTCAATTCATTTATTGACACTTACAATGAAGCGCATTGAAGTGGTAAAAGTTTTCGTTTGAATGGAATGTTCTAAACTTTGTATCGAATGTCAATTGTTACATAAGACACGCCCATTTGTTTTGAAACGAGGAAAACAGTAATCGTAACAATACTTTCGGAACCACTCCTCTCCTAAACAACACAGGCAGGGCTGCATTCAAGATCGTAGCAGCTAGCTTAGCCGCTAGGTTGTAGATATCGAGGTCTATTGAACGGGCCGCTAGGTTAGCCGCTAGGTCTCTGATTGAAGTTGGAAATATCCAAATAAAGACTTATTACATCGACAAGCGGAAATATACATGTTAAAATTCATTATAACTTACAGGATGAACAAAATATCACTAAATAAATAGATTTCATGTTTGTTACAAAGCCCGGTGGTAACTAAGGAGGCCATCTTGAATTTGGTGCTTAGCATAAAATATTTAGGCTACGAATATCTACGTAGTTGCTAGGTTAGCTTACCGTTTAACAGCGTAGCTGCTACGTAGCCCTACGTAGCAGCTATGATCTTGAACGCAGCCCTGTTTTCCTCGTTTCAAAAGAAATGGGCATGTCTTCTGTAACAATTGACGTTCGATACAAAGTTTAGAACATTCCATTCAAACGAAAAATTTTACCACTTCAATGCGCTTCATTGTACCATGTTGGCATGAACATACAATAACATACAATGAAGCGCATTGAAGTGGTAAAAGTTTTCGTTTGAATGGAATGTTCTAAACTTTGTATCTACATAAGACACGCCCATTTCTTTTGAAACGAGGAAAACAGTAATCGTAACAATGCTTTCGGAACCGCTCCTCTTCTAAACAACACAAGCAGGGGCTGCGTTCAAGATCGTAGCAGCTAGCTTAGCCGCTAGGTCGTAGATATCTAGGTCTATTGAATGGGCCGCTAGGTCTCTGATTTAAAGTTGGAAATATTCAATTAAAGACTATTTGCATCGACAAGCGGAAATATACATGTTAAAATTCACTATAACTTATAGGATGAACAAAATATCACTAAATAGATAGATTTCATGTTTGTTACAAAATGGTAACTAAGTATGCCATCTTGAATTTGATGCTTAGCATAAAATATTTAGGCTACAAATATCTACGTATAGTGGCTAGGTTAGCTTACCGTTCAACATCGTAGCTGCTACGTAGCCTTACGTAGCAGCTATGATCTTGAACGCAGTCCTGATTTCCTCGTTTCAAAAGAAATGGGCGTGTCTTATGTAACAATTGACGTTCGATACAAAGTTTAGAACATTCCTTTCAAACGAAAACTTTTACCACTTCAATGCGCTTCATTGTAAAACTAAAAACAGACTAACATAAACAAAGAAAGAAACTCTAAACACTGCTGAATATATTCGCAATATATCCAATATATCATTAGTATTCTCTACAATCCGACAAGATCTAAGCTTTTTTGCAATATACCTTTACTTCTCATTTCTTCAAACAATTTTAGCGCGCCTTCTTCATGTCAACAGTATACACGTGGTTGACCCTTCAACTATGACATTTCCATTCAGTGAAGGTACTAGTAGGATTGGACTTATTTTTGGCTCATACATGGAAATAAGGATATTTCCTTATCACAGGACAAATGAGTTACATCTAAATCATTAAAACTATATTACTATATTTATACGTTGTACAACTGTAATAAGCTGCTCGTTATTGAGATTTTATGATACTCATAGCCTGATCCCCCTTAAAAATGAACTCTTCTAGACACTGGAAAATGTTTGTGACGTCACTATGGGAATTGGCAATCTATCAATATTATGTCGCGTAGTAATTTTATCTTTACCTAAATTCTTAAAATTTCAGAAGGAATCGTGTATATGTAACTCCAAAATAGCTATTTATACAAATGAACAGCTTTAATATTTATTTTTACGCTTTTATTGATATCTATTATGTTTTACATGCCGATCTATATTTATTCGCGGAAATACCACATCTACTTATGCACTGAGCGCTTTAGCGAGTATGAACAATCAACGACTAAAGAGATTACACCGAATTTACCGTAATAGGTCAATTGACTGTTGATTGAGACTAGAAGCACAGGTATAGTATGCGTATTATTCGTTCTTCTCTCTATCCGCGGCAAATTTAACGTTGTTAATTTCCTTCCTTGGTTGTTCAGATCCTCTGTCATTTTGTGTTTGTCCCCATTCATGAATAAAGAATTTTATAGAGCATTGTTCGGCAACCGTAGTAAAACCCGAACATCTGCATAGTATGTTATTGTTTTAAATGTTCTTAATTTAATTTTAAGCAAATAGCAAAGGGGTTCTACATTTATAAGTGGACATAAAATTTGCAAAATTACTGAGGGACAAAAAGGGGGTTAAATCTTCAATATTTTTATGCAATATTTACATATATTTGTATATATATAAATTTTGATGAATATACAGAATTACAATAATGATATACTGAATATATACATGTATGTTTTTTTATATATCTGCTCATATTGTGTTTGTTATCGCATATATCCAAATCTTACTACTGATATACTGTAGATTCCTTATTTTATGCGAGTACTTAATTCCACGATTCACACATTTTCCACTAAACCGCGAGAAAAAAAAATCGCGAATGCCGAATTTTGATCATAGTTTCATGTAGTTTACATGTCCGAAAAATGAAAGCGAGATTTTAAAATTCGCGAGATGTGCTTCTCGCGATTTTACGTGGATATTAATTCCTCGCTTTTAATTAGGAATCTACAGTATATGTATCAGTGTTTAATTCTGAAATGTGCTTAGCTGCAATAATATAGCCCTCTCCCTCTCCCTTTTATATTTTATTTTATTTTTAATTTTTTTTTTTTTTTTTTGCCTCTCCAGAAAACGTCAAATAAATAAAATTGGAGAGGGCTACATTATTACAGCTAAAATGTGCTATGAAACAATAAACTTGGATATTATCAGATTTTTCTTGATGTTCAGTATTTACAAAATGAAATGTAAATATTGCATAATTATGTATGAATTATTGATGAAGCACATTTTTATAAGTTTTGAATTTAATTGTGATACATGTATGATTATGATATTGATTCTGTTCCTAAGCTGTAAAGACTACATGTCTCTAGAGATAGGTAATTCTAGCCGCTAATGATGCGTTGGAAATACATTTCATTACTGTGTCTGTTCTTCTCAACCTGTAAAAAATGGTGTTACACCAATAATTAACAAATCAGATAACAAGGCATGGATCTTAATGAGGATTTCAACATCATTTAAATATATTAATGACATATTACAGAATGTAAAAAGACATCACAATGAAGCGCAAATTGGAGGGTGTTGATTCCTCTCCTCAGACGTCAGATGCTGAAAACAGTTGTAGTTCCGTCATTACCAACAGCAGCTCAGATGTTCCGCTGGACAGCTTACAAAGTTTGTGTTTATTAGCAATTATATGACCGGTACATTTCATGAAACCTTATATTATGTAAAGGTCTGATTTAAGTGATTTTGATGTTTCTCGGTCAAATAAATTAAATCCATTTGTGTTTGAAACATTACATGATAAGTTACTGGTAACTGTAAGTTCTGAAAGTGTAGATACAATAATTATGTATTTTTCCTCTTAGATCTCTCCTCGAAGAGGAAGAAGACGAAAAAGTCGGTCAAGTTCACTGGAGTTACTGTGTTCTACTTCCCCCGGATACAGGGTTTTACCTGTATTCCAAGTGAAGGAGGATCTACTCTGGGTAATTATAAAGATATTGAGATTTAAATTGAGATTAATACAATTCATTTATTTAGCATGAACAAGAGAAAGTTAAAAGATAATTAAGAGTACAAATTTATTAATATTTTAACAGTTTGGTTAAGCCATTATGATGTTTTTAAAATGAAGTATTATGATGAAACTGATGAATTTCATATCTCTGTAATTATTTACATTAAATATTAACAAAGAATTGATTTCTTTTGAACAGGAATGTCTGACAAACATCTGTATAGTAAGGACTTTTCTTTGCAAGAGCACTTCCTAGAGCAAAAGAGAATCCACAAGTTGTACTTGGAGGAGCAAAGGCGACAAGGGAAGATAATTCCTGAGTTTTTGATGGAAGACAGTGAGGAGGATGAAGATTCTGACTTTGATGATTCTGATGAATATTGTTTCCTTCAACCATTGACCGTTAGGCAGCGCCGGATAACTCTTAGACAGTCTGGAGTCAAAAAAATTGACAGCACTGAAAAAGATTACTGCAAGAAAGTTAGAAATTCTCGTGAGTTTTGTGGTTGTGATTGCAATATATTTTGTGATCCTGAGAGTTGTGCATGCAGTCTGGCTGGCATTAATTGTCAGGTGGACAGACAGTCATTTCCTTGTGGTTGTTCAAAAGAAGGCTGTGGAAATATAAATGGTCGTATAGAATTTAATCCGCTAAGGGTAAAGACTCATTTCATACATACAAAAATGAGACTGGAGCTTGAAAGGCATGACACAGATATTCCTATCAAAGTGGATCACTCTTGTTCGAAAGAAACCCCAGACAATGTAGCAGAGACTGGGACAGACATATCTTGTGAACACGATGGAAAAGAAGCCATTGACTTAACTGAGTTCAATAGCAATGAGCTTGGAAGTTGCAGAGACTGTCAAAACTGGGAGGTTTGTAATGTTATGATGCAAGAAGTAGAGAATGCAGAAGCCGAACAACAGAGAGCAGTCATGAATATCTACAGCAACACTGCGCAGCAGATGGTAGAAATCTCCAACACTCTGCCAACAGGTGTCTTAATGTTTAATGACAATGAAGGTGAACTATATCAAAGAGAGAGTAGCCAATCCTATTACCCATACAAACAAAATGTACCTTTCTCTGGAAATCAGGCATGTCCCAATGAAAGCACACCAAATTATGTTGAGAGAACTGATTTTCCTAAAACTTATCAAAATCTGTCATCATTTCAGAACTCTGTTAGCTGCAATAGTACAGAATTCTGTGCTAATGCAGACAAGACCAAATCATCTTATGAACAAAATGGCCATTACTACCAAAAGTTTCATAATGCAGTGAACCCTAGCAGTCTTGAATATAAAATGGATTCATCTTACACAGACATACATCATTTTGAATGGGAGCAACATAAAATGATGCAAAATCAGGTGCAGCAGACTGCTTTGAACCAAAATGCCTGCAGTTATACCACCATGACAAATACCACCAGTGACAAAATTGCTGAGGCCTGTCCTGGTATTTCTTCACATATCAGTAGCAACAACAACAACCAGGAGCAATGTACCACATCCATCAATGAATATTCAGAGAGCTACAACTGTGAGACCAACATTGTCACTGGGAAGACCTATCTGAACCTTGATAATACTACCACATCTCAAGAACCAAAATTGGATGGCATCTCTACTACAACGCAGTCCCATCCTGGGCTTTTGGAGATCAACTGTCAAGTTGGAGGAAGCTCTAATTTCGGTGAAATTATCAAGGAATCCCTTGTGGAAACAGTATCAGCTTAAATTGAAAGTTTTCTTTTTCAGTGAAATGTTTCCTTGCAGTATTCTTTATGCTCCAAAGTGTTAGAATATTTTTTGGGAGAAAATCAAGTATTTTCCAATATAGTGCTACCTTTGCATCTTGTATTATAACAAGTTTGATATAATACATGCATTGCGAGGGATTTTGCATTATTGCAAAATTTATTGATCTCTATGAACGCATGCTTTTACGATTTTATTTTAACCACTACTTACATTTTCATCTCTAAATGAACACAGCAAGCCGTTTCCTGTACCTGTTGTCATTTCTTTTATGTCATGTTTTGTATCTTGTACATGTGTAAATATATATATATATATATGATATTGTTGTTTGTACAGTGTTGGATAAATGTAGATAAAGACAGAGTGGCAAAATTTCTAAGTCATGATCTGATATGCATTTATTTTTATTTTTAAATAGATTTTACATATATTTTGTAGATTGCAAATACAATCTGCTATCAAATGGTTGTATTTCACTCCAAGTTTATAGATCATGTTGAACAATATGTCTATAGAACAAAATATTGTAGTTATTGCATAATCAATGGTTTTAGAACTTTCAGTTTTTATGCATATATAATAGTATAAGTACATTTGTTTTGACTTGTAGATTTACTGCAAATTTATGAGTTTTATTTTTGTGAAATATTTTTATGAATCTGCAGTAGCTAGTTTTTACATGGCTTATTCTTGTAAACAAGTTTACTCCAATTTACAAAATTTCTTCTTTTCTGTCCATTTGTGATGAACACAGTCCTTTAGATGTTACCAGTGCTTGTTAACTGACATTACCAAGTGTTGCATACATTATTGAACTTGAATCTGAACTTTAATTTAATGTATGTGAAGAAAACAAAAATGTTTATATATAGTTTTGGACCAAATTATATGGAAAAGAAAATGATATTTACAAAAATTATTTTGACTACCAGCAGTGTCATTTTAACATGATATTTAAAGCAGATGGTATCAAATATGAAGTAGATTTGAGTGCTAGTACTTTTTGACTTGCAAGTCAAGCTGAGTTTTTGGTAATAGGTAAATCATCATTTGTAGACTTACTCTTGCATCATTGTATTTTTTGAAGGAAGGTGTGCCATATCACATTGTTAATGTTACTCACCTTTTAAATGGCTTTAACCGCTGATGGGAAAAACTACAGCAACATACCTAAATCTGTGCTTTTACAGTAATCCTGGTGCCAAAGACAAACAAATGTTTGAACAGCTGACATAGTTCTTGAAACTTCTTTGTAGATTTTACACATACCTATTATATGGCTATAAATTTAAGTAAGACAAAATTATTTTGATAATGCAAAGTTGTTTAAATTGACAGTATTTAAAACCAGTTTTGTTTTATTTTCTAAGGAAATAACACACTAGAAATAACATGATACTAGTTAGGATGTCAATTATAAGAAATTAGATTTGAAAATTTTGACTATTCAATTAGCTGCACAAATCTAAATTTGCCCTGCTGTAGGTTTCTGCTGGAAAATGTGCTTGCTGTTTTCGTTATGATCGTACATTTATTATTATTATTACTTATAAAAATACTTTCAGGTCAAAGTATTATATTGTTTCAATTATATTAATTTATTTTTAAAATGCAACCAGAATTGCAGGTCTCTTCATGTTAACTTTTCTACCAATATCTTTGATCTGTATTTCAAAGAGTGAATTCATCTGCTTCAGATGACATTTTACATAAAATGGGTGCAATATTGTTTTTGCATTTCTCTAGTATATTTACATCTTTTCATTGTAATTTTCTCAGCAAAACCTAGGGAAATAATAAAACTTTGGTGCTTTTATGAATTCGCAGTCTCTAGTTGAACTCTCCGTGCATTAATGTTATCTCAAAAGAGGAAAGAGTATAAACTGTCATGTCAATCCTTTGTTTCTTTGTATGTTTCTCAAGCATGTTTAGTGGATAAATACTTTTATATATATTGTAATGTGATGCCTCTTTATACAAATTATTTGCATTGTAATGTGTAAGTGTTAAATGTACAAAAAGTGCATGTGCAATAAACATCAAAATAAAGCAGTGTTGGTTGATATATTTGTTTAAATTTCATCTGAAGAGAACAGCTATATAGAGATTTTGTATCGAGATTAAAATGCTTTAAAACTTTCAGGCACCATATATACAGTGCTGGCTGGATATAATTTTGTTGTGCAGTTGGTATAGGGTAACTTTTCCTTGACTTTGAACAGAATTTGGATATTGGTACACAGGAGGCTTCAAACTGGAGACATTGAATTTTGATGGTCTTGTTGCATATATTGTGGGACCCACCGATGTACTTTTTTGTCTTTTACTGGATATCTTGCTGCCAAAATTTTAAGAAATTTTGTTTACTTTTGGATGTATTTGTGGTTTAGGATGGAGAGTTTACAATTTATAACCAAGCATTCATTTGGAATTAGTATCAAAACACTCTTTTGGGGGGGGGGGGGGGGGGGGGTTGCTGATGCAGATGTATAGGACTTAATGTGTAGAAGTCACCACGTATGAACTGTACTCGCTAGTAATATACAAATCTGTAAATCACTGAGTTTATTTCATAATTCAATGGATAAAGGGAATTGAAATGTGCCAACACTATATGTTTTGGCTTAAGATTTAACAATTAAAGAGAGAGAGAACATAAATACATGTATCGTCTACATGAAGCACTTTTGAGGATTAAAAGGCCTGGGTCTGAATTACTCTGATGGAAAAAATAATAGCATTCATTTAGTTTCGAATTAACATAATTAAAGCATCTCGATAGTTTTACCCGGAAATGTTTTTTTTATTATCTACGTAAATAATAGAATCAAAAACTATGTTCAAATATCATATTTTTTGATTTATCTGAAGCAAGTTCGAAACTATGTTGACAGCAAGCAACAAATCCACTTCCGCTTGCGGCTGCTCAGTGCAAAATATTTGGAAATGGAAACCTAAAGATTTTCGTTGTTAAAGCAACGTTTCTTAAAAATCTGTGCTAATTGCGAAAATACTTCATAAGAAATGTGCATGCCACAGATAGACGTAAGTTAATTATGATGATGAGAGAAGAATATAGAAGAGCACCACGTCCTACACTAGCACTATAGTTAAAATGATGGCCGCTTTTATCCTTGGATATATGTAAACAATGTTGATTTTGGGATTTTTAAACAAATTAACTTGGAATTTTTTATATTTATTTTGAAAAGTTCTGTATTTTACTTTTTTATGAACATGACGAATACATATTCGTTTACAGGAGCTGATTGTTTTGACCTCAAACAAATTGACATTGCTGCATTTTATAGGCTCTATTTTCACCATAAATGAAGTTCAATATAAGAGTTAACCCCCATCCCTTCCAAAGAAGATGATAAGACTGGCTCAGATTTATAGTAGTGAAATATGTTATTATGAGTAGCATTGTATAATAGCTTGCCTACACGATTTTTAACATTTTTAGATTTGGTATGTGTTGTGTCAGATTTATTATCCAGATTAGCCAAATGTATACTATCTTCTGATTACCGGTATATCGCAGGTTCCGTTGTATCGCAGTATGTTCCAAAAAATAGCATTCCCGTTTTTTTCCGTGAATTTCCACAAAGAGTTCATGCACCAACTTCAGGATGAGTGCAAAAAAGGTTGTCAAATATATCGGCAAATAAAAATTTTCTCACAAGTAAAAGTTTTTCCGGAGAGAAAGCAAGTTCAAAAGTCCACAGTGTATTTGATGAAAAAACTAAATAAAAAGCATAATAAAATGCATATTTCATTCCCTTACCAGTTTAAGTGACTTTGATTTCATGAAGAATCATATTTTAATTTTTAAAAAATAAAACTGTCAGTTATAACTGAACCAGGCTTCCAGATTTTCAATGCCGCAATACAATGGAACTCTCTAATTTTGAAGGTGAATAAAACTTGTGATTTAAAAATAGCATACAAAATAAACGAAGTAAGTTGGGAAATAGATGTTCTTCAGAAAAGCTAGTCTAATACAAGCTTTTTGAACAGCACTTAATGACATGTGAAAATGACAACTTGGTATATCTTTTTTTAGGGGAAAAAATAAGTACCGCAATATTATGAGACACCAGTATATAATACTTCCAGGATTGAGCAATATTGTGTGACCATATTGAGGGCAAAGCCAATGAACAAAATCTGTAATTTATAACAGACTAGCAAAAAATGAATCTGGGATGTTTCGCACCTTTTCTGCTTCACCCTGAGATGCTTCGCATTAATATTTTTTTATTTCTTTTTATTGTCACCCATCTAAAACATCAAAAAAAATTATTCTAGCTACAAAAGACATTTTACTTCTGGTAATAAAACTTGATTGCCATGTCAGAGAAACGGATCGTAATTATATGAGGTGCTTGTTTGTTTATTTGAACCAGGCCTCTTGAATAACAGTTTAATTATACCCGTTGTTTGATACAAGTTATCTCCGTTGTAAGAATCTTTATTAACCCTTTCACAATATTGTATTCTTTGTTAGCTCACCTGAGCTGAAAGCTCAAGTGAGCTTTTCTGATCACATTTTGTCTGTCCTCCGTCTGTCTGTCTGTAAATCTTTCACATTTTCGACATCTTCTCCAGAACCACTGGGCCAATTTCAACCAAACTTGGCACAAAGCACACTTAGGCAAAGGGGATTCAAAGTTGTGAAAATTAAGGACCACACCCTTTTACAAGGGGAGATAATTAGAAATAATTGAAAAATTTCGTGAAATGTTCAAAAATCTTCTTCTCAAGAACCATTCGGCCAGGAAAGCTGATACTTATGTGGAAGCATCCTCAGGTAGTGTAGATTCAAAGTTGTGAAAATCATGACCGCCGGGGGTAGGGTGGGGCCACAATTGGGGATCAAATTTTTACATAGGAATATAAAGAGTAAATCTTTAAAAATCTTCTCAGAAACCAATCAGCCAGGAAAGCTGAAACTTATGTGGAAGTATCCTAAGGTAGAGTAGATTCAAAGTTGTGAAAATCATGACCCCCGGGGGTAGGGTGGGGCCACAATTGGGGATCAAATTTTTACATAGGAATATATAGATTAAAGTCTTTAAAAATCTTTTCAAAAACCAATTGGACAGAAAGGCTGAAACCTGTGTTGAAGCATCCTCAGGTAGGGTAAATTCAAATTCGTTAAAATCAAAATCTTGAGGAGTCGGGTTGAGCCACATTGGGGATCCAATTGTACAAAGGAAAACATTTTAATTTTTCACAAAAACTGAAATGTTATCACATATTGTTTTACTTACATGCAAGCATTTTGACATATTGCTGATTCTTCAATAGTGTTTAGACTTGGCCCCTGGACGATTCTTGGGCCTCACAAGGGGTTAAGAGTTTGATGTAGGTTTATATCCCATATAGAAACAATTGTTTAGGATCTTGTTTTGAACTACGATGCTCAACATGTGATATGACTATAAAATCATCCTGTTAGAGAAGGGACTTGATTATAAACATAAGAATATCCAAGGGGAAATGGATTTTTATTTATACAGGATCTACATGTATTCTATTACATTGTCCAGGTATTTTGTATTATGACTCCATTAAGCTGATTTTATCATGCCTATTGTTACTCAGGTGAGTGATGTGACCCATGGGCCTCTTGTTTCAATTTTGACAAACTGTATTTCTATTGAAATCGTTCAAAAATTAATGCCGAAATAATTGGAATAATCAAATCTAAACCAGTATTTTAGCTCCATGTGCTGCATGTTCAAGCAGGTTTCTTAATTCTGTCTAGTCATGTGCAAGTGACACCTTTTTTATACATCATTGAAAACTTTGAGTCAATGTTAATTTTGAAATAGTTTTTAAAAAAACCTGAGTTTAGTATTAACACTTTTCTAATTTTAGCTGATTAATTTCAAACTTCCCTAATATCCTATATACTTTTGTTTCGTATGAAATGACTTTTTTTTTAAGCCATAGTGATACAAAATTGAAATTGCAATAAAAACATCATGCTTTAAACGTACTTCAGGCAGTCTCCAAAATTTGGTTGATGTGTTTGTTTTTTAATCAAGCTATGATCAATTGCTTTTTCGATTGTGACAGTAATTGTAAGGTATAATAAACTAAATCAATTGTGCTAATCATATGATTCAACTGATATATTTTATTTTGAAAGAAAAAAAAACAGTAATAAATGTTTAAACATTTTAATCTTTATATTAGCTAGTTCATCATTTTTAAACCTATATATAGCCTATTTATGTGCTAGAAGCGAAACATCGCGTCACGAACTATCTCAGGGCAGAGCGAACCATCTCAGGGCAAAACATGCGTAGGTGTGAAACATCCTGTTACCAAAAAAATTAGTCATTAACTCAGATTCAAGCCCATGCAGAAGCACATTCCCTCTGAGATTAAAAATTTTAAAATTGTTAAGTTTTGTCTTAGAAAAGGGCTATAGTACTTCTTTCTTCATAGTCAACATATGTTTTACAGATTTCAGATTTAGTATAGCAAACAAGAACCATGTCACTGTTCAAAGCTCGAGATTGGTGGTCCACGACAGTGGGAGAAGAGGAGGAGTTTGATCTGGGGTGTCTCTGTGTAGCAAATATTGACAATGCCACTGATGAGTTCGGTAGGGGGTTTTAAGAATTATTATTGAACAATAGACTGTACATGTATATGTAAGCCTATAAAGCATTTTTTCTGCTTTCAGTCTTGATAATGTATAATTTGTTCCTGTTGTAGATTTAATTGTTTTCTCTTTGAGTTTTACAGTTTCATTCCTTTCTCTTTGTAATATATGTGTATATATTCACCTTATATGTATTATTGACAGACAAGATAATTATCGGAAGTTATCATGGAATATTAAGAATATTTAACCCCAAACCTACAAAGACAGATGATGGTTGGTCTGGCTATAAACCTGAAGATGTTTTGCTTGAGGCCTCGTTACCTGAGCCCATTCTTCAGTTGGAAGCTGGGAAATTTGTTTCGTAAGTACATATACAAAGTTTGCTTGCTATAGCTCAAATGATTTTGGTATGTATTATTAGAAGTAACATGTATATTCATATGTATTCTAGTTAGGTATTTTAAAACTATTGTTTGAGTTCAGATTTTAGATATCCTAAATATAGCTTGTACTGGAGTTTAGAAAGTAATGTATGATTATGGAATAAAATGACTTACAAATTTCACATACATGTATTATCAAAAGCTTATGAAGAAAAAGGTACACAGGCTAAAGCAAAAAAGACACCCAAAAAGTGGATCTTTGAGCATGTTATATATAGGAGTACTATGTTGCTTATTTTACCATTTACTCTGTCAATGTTAAGCTTCTTACATACAAAAACTAATTTTATTCTTATTTCAGAGGAACAGAAAACTTACATTTAGCAGTTCTGCATCCTAGGAAGATAGCTGTTTACAAAGTTGCAGGTGCTTTTCTATTAAAAAAACACATTTTCTGCTGTTAAAATGATCTGTTTTATATATTTTTTTTAAAAATTGTTGCATTTAATTTATGCTTATTAAAAGATTAATTTTTATTTCAGTCACCTCAGGGGCTGTGGAACATGGCAGACACTTTCAACTTAATATGTCATTTGAGCATAATTTGAAAAGGACAGCGTTCAATTTCTGTTTTGGCCCATTTGGTGGTGTTAAAGGTAAATGTTGTATTTTACTTTCTTTTCAACCTCATTCCTGCATGTGAACACATTTGTGTTTTGTAAAATTTCTTAAATTTTTATCTCATGTTCTTATATAGTTTACAATCAGTTTTCTTTTTTCTCCTTGAACAGGGCGAGATTTCCTTTGTGTGCAGTCCATGGATGGTACTGTGAGCATTTTCGAGCAGGAGAGTTTCTCATTCTGTCGCTTTTTACCGGGTGCTTTATTACCGGGTCCAATAAGATACATGCCAAAACTAGACAGCTTTGTGACAGTCTCATCAACATGGCAGCTGGAGTGCTACAAGTAAGGAGAAGTTTTAATCTATTGATTATAACTGATCAAAATAGTTTATTAACTATGAAGAATTGTGCATATGCATGTAAATGATGCAATCAACCTTATAAGTCTTGTACATATACATGTAGATATATTATTTTTATTAAGATATTTTCCCCCGAGTCTGTAATTTTTTTTGGCATCGAGGGAGAACATTTTAATTTGGTCAATTCTCATTAAATTTGGCATCAAATAGGCTATAAGCAAATAAGCAATGCTCCCAATAAATGCAAAATGTCTGACAGTGGAGAGATTTAAAAAGTTTTGCTTTATTTATGGACAACATTGGAACCATTTTTAGAATTGTAAATAAACTTTCTACGAAATACATGTACCATGGGTGTGGTAAAAGACAGGCTATTCATGTTTATCTTTTAAAGGAGTAAGCGTCTTCCTTGGCAAACAGATTGTTTTGTATCATTGTATTTGGTACTGGTACTCAATAAATATTCTATGCATGTTTTATGTAAAACTTTTGTTGAGTGTTGCAAAATACTTGAAATACGGTAGGTTATTGTGATATGAAATACGGTAACAAAGAATTATCAACTTACGGAGGTTGGCACCTGAAATAATAGTAATGTCAATCATCCGAAAACCACTTGGATATAAAGATGGTGACCTAAAATATTCATTTATTTTATTTGTGACCCATGTCACATACCAATTTTTGGAAATATTGGGCTCCAAACAGAAATGATAATTTTCCTGAAATTTTTGCTAAAATTTGACATTGAAATTGATAATTTGAAGAAATCAAACAAATATTTATAGTTTGAACTATTATTTAGTTATGATTTTTATACAGTATGAGGTTGAACACATGTAGTGACTATAAAAGTAAAATATAAGTCAAAGTTTAAAAATTCTTGCTCTACTGGTGGCTTCAAAGCCCAGTACATAAAGAACACACAACAGATGTTACAAAATTTTGGAGTAATCAAATTATAACGCAAATTAAAAAAATTATAGTAATGTCATCTTTCCAAAACTTTGCATACAAATAGACATACATTTATTGTCTCATTTAAAAGTAAAACAAGTAGGGGTCACATCTCAAAAATTTGAGATATAGCATGAAATAAGCTAATTTCAGACCAAAATTGGAGTTAATTTTTTCTTAACTTCTATGAAATATAAGCTAAATATGCCAAAATATATCGATAGAAATATTAAAATAATGTTTAAATATGTTAATTAGAACATCATGAATATATCATAATACACAAACTATCCAGAAGTTTGGTCTGTGCTGAAAATTAGAAAGCTAAAGTAACAGTACTCTAAAACTAATGAGTTGTGAAAATTGTTCATTTCTTTCTTGAAAACCTTCCGCCACAAAATATAGTTCCTTACTAAACTCTGTAAAAATGAATTTTTTTTTAAGCAATTTAATTCAATAAAGTTTATTGGGCATTGTAAAATATAAATATACTACTAGAATTAATATGTGATGCAGAATTTTCAGACTAGAGGTGACCCAGAATAGCTACCCAAAACCTGAGGAGCGAACCTCTTTAAGCTTACTGATACAAGCAATTTTATCATTGTAGATACCAAGTACTAGCTGTAGCTACTGATGCCAAAACAAAAGAAGAATCTCAGAATATCAAATCTGGGAAACGGGTTACGGTGAGATTTTCTACATTTAAACACATGTATCATAATCTCTGTTACAATTTCAATTGAATTGAAATTGAGCTCTGTTACAGATTAACCAGATGATCAATGAAAAATACAATACAATATTATACAATTATTTAATGCTTGAGCAGTCAATAGACCAGAATATTTTTCCCGAGGTGCAGGGAACAGCTCAGTGTGTTCTATTGCCCGAGGCCAATGGCTGAGGGCAATAGAATATCACAACGGAATAAACTAAGATTGAGTTAATCTTTCACATGCGCCAAAGCTGTTACGTACATTAAAACATTTCATTAAAGACTTATTAATTTACACGTAGAAGGGAGAGTCTTCAAACCATTAGTTTAAAAAATAGTCATTTACCTTATACGAGGCTTAAAGCTGCTGATTATTTGATACTCAATATTTATATTATTTAATATGGCATCACTACTGACTAGTAATAAAAACAGCATCTATGTAAAAGAAACAAGCACTTATAACGTTACGTTACATTCCCATAGAACTTTCAAAAGGATGCAGATCGTGACGTCAAAGTTAATTATGGCATCATATTGTATGACGTACAGACAAGTGACTTTCTACACATCGCTGTGAAATCAATCGGGAAGCCTTACCATACCCGCGTTCTGAAATACGATGCCGGTCCAATAGATCGCAGACTATTGACCGGCGGTCCAATAGATCGCAGACTATTGACCAGCGGTCCAATGGATCGCAGACTATTGACCGGCAGTTCAATAGAACGGTTTCAATAGTTAAGCAAAACTGCATACACAAACAAAATAGACGCAAATATTTAATCTGTAATAAAACAACAAAATTCCTTTGATTAGGTAATAATACAAATTACTCTAAGATTCAAAATAGATTCTAAATAGATAGAGAGACAGTGCAGAAGAGAAGTATGTAATGATCATTGAAAAAAATATTGAGTGCATGTTGTACTTGGTTTGTTGAACAGTGGGACTGGTGTTACAATCTGGGAGAACAAGCCTTAGATCTGGTCGTCGTAAACTATGAAAACTGTCCACCGTCCATCCTAGTCTTAGGTAAGTTTATCAATTTTATCATCAAAGGAATGTAAATTGAGATATATATATATACAATATGTGTAGCAATAAGATAGAGAATGTTTAGGGTTTGCATTGAAATATGTTAAATATCAACTGGTGGCTGAAAGTGGAACGTAAACTCAATTACTGTCGTATAAAAATTTGAGCATTACTAGCAAAGCATTATTTCAGTTAGATAATATAGTTATTTTGATATTTGTTATTACTGTATTTTTATTAAGATAATCATTGATTTATGATCAACATGTTAAGTGTATGAATGATATTTATTTTTACAGGGGAAAGAAACATATTCTGCTTGACTGAGATAGGAAAATTAAGGTGGATGAAGAAATTGGAGTATGAACCTAGTTGCTTTTTGCCATACTGTTCAGGTACAGTATTACATGCAAATTTAGAGACTTATGTATTGTCATCCAAAGTTTTAAAAAATCATTAGAACAAAGTATTGAATATTTTGGTTTTTACATTTAGTTGTAGAAAACACTATAAATTGCCTGATTGGGACTCATACCACCAATTCTCTTATGGTGTATCAAGACGTCACCTTAAAATGGGCAGCCAAGCTAGATTTTACACCAGTCCAAGTGAAATTGGCTACATTTCAGTAAGCATAGATACATGTATATCTAGATGCATGAATGAAAAGTCATGAAATGATGTATGGTAATCATCCATGTCATAACTAATGCATTCTACCTCACTCAGGTGTTTGTAAACTAGCTACTTTAAGATCACATTATCTCCCATTTGAGGATACTTTAATATATGCTGATACAATGTATATTAGATATTAATTATTAATGTAATGTATAATATAGTAATACAATTAATATTGATAATATGCTAATTCCAGGGACTTAAAAGGTGTTATTGTGACCTTGTCTGATAAAGGTCGTCTGGAGTGTTCTTACCTGGGAACGGATCCAGCTTTGTTCATACCTCCAGTGCCAGAATCCAGGGAACTAAATTATGCTGATATGGATCGGGAAATGGCACAGCTACAGAAAAGAATCAAACAGTCATCACATAAAGCTGGTATGGAATTTGGTTTTTGAACATGCAATGTTACACTTGAGTTCTTTTGTTAATGATATCAGATATGTATATATTTTCATTTTGCATTACAGTTCTGATGCCGAACCTGAAGAAACAGGAAGATGATTTGCAGCTGTTGGCCACTGTTAACACAAACTTTGATGATGTTTCTGTAAGTATTACCCATAATCAATCATTCTTTTAAGTCTTTTCTAATTTGAGTTTACATTATAATTTTCTTCGGTGTTGTTGAAAGTATGGTTATGAGTATCGGGATATGTATTTGTAAAGCATGTAATAAAATTTCTAATGGTAACCATGCCTTTTAAAGATGGCCACGGAGGTTGAATTTGAAGACCCTGACCCTGTGCCGTCCATTACCGTCCGTGTTCAGGTCAAGGCCAGACTTACAATAGAGCACATCAATATGCATGTCCATGCCTGCTGGCCACTCAAGTCGAATGTCTCATCATTTGAGATCTCATCTGTTGGTAAGATAAATTCACTCATAAATGCATAGATATGCATAAAGCTGACATGAATTCATAAAAGCATTTGGTCGCCATATTAGTTTCGATTGCTCCTCAACTGCCACTGGAGTATATATACCGGCCGAGAAAGTTACGGTCGGTTGCTTTCCGATCGAGGCATTCAGGATGCACGGACTTTTAAATGATAGAACTACACATTGTAGAAACGTGTTTGTAAAAAAAAATAAGGGAAACTATAATCAATAAAACATAAAAGATGGTTTATTCTTTGAAAGAATTTGCAAGGTATCCGCATTATCTTGCACAAATAGTGCTGTCCTACTTTGCGTGCACATTGAACACGTGTGTCGTTTATACGGAGTGCATAACATCTCCATCTTATTGTAGACCCCGGCCGCAATACATCCAACACAGTAGATAAGTGATAGTAAATCCAAGAAAGTAACATCGTTTTTATAAGTTTCTAAAAAACACTCCATTTTCTAAAGTCCATTCTGTCACTGCATGATCGACTACAGTGTGTGGTTTGTGCATGTTCGATGTTAAAACACAGGAAAACGTCCTACAATGATTGAGAGTTTTTGAAATATGTGTGCTTGAATTTCAGACTGTTTTGATTCGTCTTCATTGGATATTTCTTACCAGTGGAGTGGTTGTCATGTTATTTTTGTTCAAAACTTGTTTCTACAAATCTTTCCGTCCAATGCAACGTGTTCGGGTAAATGAGATACCTGAATGCGGTGATGCATGAATAGTGCTCTCGGCCTTATATAGGGGTTGTGTAGCGATGAGCGTAACAATAGAAATTGACAACTAATATGATGGTAGTCGGAGATAAAAGGGAAATAATGCGTATTTATGAATTCTTGTCAGCTTCAATTGGAATTGTCGAATATAGTTACCAGAAACTACATATATCTTATATTTACCATAAGTAACAAATTTATAAAATCGCTATAATGGTTTTATGATAAAATTAAATGATAAAACTCTTTAGAAAATGTGTTGGGGTTTTTTTCAGATCCCAGTAATCCGTCCGAACAGTTTGTATCGTTTTTCATTGTTGGGAAGGCTATGCCTGCGGACATGACAGTCTCTGTTTCAGCCAACTACATGAGTGCCTCTGGTCAGACTCAGTTCAATACTCTTTGCATTGACTGTAATGTTTAACCTAAATGCATATTCAAAACATATTTACACTGTACATGTATGTTGATGATATCTGGATGGAGTTAAAGAATGTTTTATTTAATGATGCAGGTGCTCCCAGAGTTGCCACAGCAAGGGTCAAACTTCCTGTAAAACTTGTCATAAAACCAGTGGCTCCAGTCAAAAATGCAGAGTTTAAACTAACACTAGACAGTAACAAGCCTCCAGCCAACTTAAATGAAATTTTCCCAGGTTTGTAAACTTCAAGTAGTAGCAGAATACTGAATGTATAATAACTGAGTTATTCCCCTTATTGAAATAGTAATGAAATTAATGTGGCAGCCATTGGCACAATTTAGCAGTGCCTTAAAAACTAACTTTTTGGGGGCCTGGCACGAATCTTCTTAAGCTAATTCTTAATTAACTGAACTTCCAGCACAAGTGTCCATTTAATACTCAGTGTCTCATTTTTGCATCAAAAGTATTACTTCCATTAGAATAGCTTGTAAGTTAAATTGTTGTCAGAGTTGATCATCTTGAATTTTCTGTGCTTTGTAGATTTACTTGGGGAGAATGCTGGAGGTCAGGGTGCTGCTTTAGGATTTCAGTATTATGGAAATGGTCCCATTGTGACAGTTCTGGCATCCAAAACTTCTCGTAAGTACTTCTTAAAGTCATTATCCATAATGAGTTAACTCATTCTCCTTTTGAGGTTTAGATTTCTCAAAACAAAATTTTACCTGAAGGTTTAAATTAATTAAAGAAACAAAGCACATGTGATTTGGGAAAGCATTTTGTGTTGATTAAAATATTTGATAAATGAGATGTAGCCTTTTGAATTGTGATGGAAATTGCTTGAATTTGTAGAGAGATACCGGCTTCAGTGTGATAGGTTTGAAGCCATGTGGCTGATGGTGAAGGAGCTGTCAGGGAGACTCAATAGCCACTTCAACCGGGGGAAAAATGACAACTTCTCACTTTATTTTGCTGGTCAATTACCACTGCAGGAATATTTTGATTTAATTGATGCCCACTTTGAGGTAGGTGTTATTCCTATCTAGGATCAGGAATCCTGAGTATTAAAAAATACATTTTTGCCTACAAGGAAAATGTGTAATTTTTTCACATGGTGACAGATTTTTTAGCACTGCTCACCTATTTATTACTGGTATGTCTGATAACGTTAAGATTTAAAATCTTTACAGCATCGGCTTAATGCAGACAGATGTAAAGAAATGTTGAATCAGCGAGCCTCACAATTCCGTGCAATACAGAGAAGGCTGTTAACAAGGTTCAAAGACAAAACTCCCTCTCCCCTAGCCAACCTAGACACTCTGTTAGAAGGGACATATCGACAGGTCTGTAATACATATGCAGCTAAAATCCCTCCCCCTGCCCCCCCCCCCCCCCCCCCCCCCCCCCCCCAAAAAAAAAAATAATATTGATGATTTTTTCCGACAAATAGATTTACATACTGGTATTTATTGCATGATAAAGAGAAATGTACTCCAAGGTATTTGAGAAAAAGGAAGAGATTAAATTTTATAATAATACATTATGATAATTTTTGGGCAGATCTTACATTTAGCCAACACAATAGAGGAGAACAACCAATCGCAGGAAGTGGCAGCCCTGAGTCTGTCCAGTGCTACCTCTTTGTTTAACTACCTGATCAAGCTGTGGACCAACATGTCAGAGGAGGAATACAAGGTCTTGCAGAACTGTGTGTCTCCTGTCGTATCCAGCTCCACTGAGCAGGTACATCTCACACAAACAACCTCTGTGTTAACCTGGTCAAATCAGAAGAAGTCTCTCAGTTAGCTATCATTAAGATTTTGGCCGATAAGGGTCAGTTAATTTCAACAAAACCATGCATACTAAAAAAGAAGTTTCAGCATTTTGTTTAATAAGTTTAGCCAAAAAAATAGCTGAAGTTGATGGATTATAAAAACACATTGTTATATGATCTTGTCATCTGGACAGAAAAAAAAAATCATCAAAGCTTGTTAGCATATCAGAAACATGAGCGATTACAAGCTATTGCCATTGAGTTTTGACACATGTAAAGAGTTTAACACATAGAGGAACTGACTTTCTGTATACACAGGGTTGGCAAGAGTCAGTGGATGCTGCAGTGACACACCTGCTGAGAACTACCCTAGCCAAATCATCGAAAGACCAGACGCTAAACCCCCAACCTCTACACATACCAGAGGACACGACCAAGGTGAAGAAACACCTTGCTCTGATGTGTGATAAACTGGGCAAGGGAGCCAGGCTGGTGGAGGGGCTGCCTACAAACTCCATGGGTAAGATACACCGTTTGTAAGGGGGATACAACAAGGATATAAACCAGCTAATCAAAGTTGCAAATCATTAAATTCATAGCTGCTTATCATTAAATTGATGGTTTGATTAAAAGAAATAAATTCCAAATTTGAGATCAAAATATAAGAATGAATCATCAGCTGAACTTGAACTCGTATTAGTACTGTTGTCTGTTTTACCGTGTACAGTAAGATGCATGATATGGATACTGTACATTGAAGAATTGTTTTATTTCTCTACTGATTTATTTAAACTTTTCTGACATATATCCATTATCGACACAAAGATGATACCAGTACTACAAAAGCCAGCGATTATGTGTATGATGTGCGGTATAATGGCTTTGTGAAACAAATCATTTATCACACAATGTTATTATGATGTCTCTACAATTAAGAAATGTACAGTATATTTATTAGAGGTGTAACGATACGGCAATACATTGATTGTATTGATCAAAAGGGGCCCATGATAGGTGTATCGTATCATCTCATGTGTATCGTGATACACAGTATAAGTAATTTTCATTGACTTTCTAGAAAAGTTACATGGTATACATAACATGAAGACATTAAGAAATTTTGTAAATTTTGTTCTAATCAATTGAATTTTATATCTCTACAGTTTGTTGATTGATTTTGTAAGAAGTTGACTTATTTTCTTTGTGCAATATTATTTCTTATAGAGGTAGGCAACATAGATATCAGATTTTTTATAGTTGAAAACTATATCGTGATACATGATGTATTGCATTAATATATCATGATACATATCGTATCATGATGTAGCTGATGATACTCAAGCCTAAATTATTTATGTGTACACACTATAAACATTTTTATCATGTAAAGCAATGTAATTTCTTTTCTGCATTATCTTTTAGTAAATATGAATCCTACCCCAAGAAAGGAGAAGAAAGCCAAGATTTCTGCCACAAGCAAAACTGTGATGGAAAATGGCCATATAGACAATAGTGATGATACAGAGACTCTTATAGGAAGTCAGTTTGGACAGCATAAGAGTAAACATAATAAAGAGCAGGATTATGGATCAGATATCAATGGATTATCAGATTTATCAATGTTAGGATTACCAGCTGAAAATGTGGATGATGGTTAGATGTTTACCATTTTTTATTTAATAATTTTTTAAGGGTTATTTTAGTATCTTTTCATTTCATTTCCAAAAGATATTAAGTTGACTTCCTTTTTTATCTCTTGAAATGCTGTACATACCTGTTGTGATGATCTTTAGTCTTAATTAAAATGCATCTTCTTGGTAGATGTCATACAATTGGTCAATTATGACCTAAAATATTGTATTTGTTGTTTAGAGATGACAGAGAAGAGAAAGAAGAAGCACATAGAGGCCATGGTCCCTGATTTAGATGATATGGAGGATGAACCAGTAGCATTAGAAAGTTAAAAGAGGTACTTGAACTTTAATGCACTTTGCCACAATTTGAACACAAAAGTGTACCCTTATAAAAGTCTTCTTAAAGAGTTATTTGTAATTCGATTTTATTTTATACAAGGTATGGGTGATTTATTAAGACAGGTCACTTTTTTTTTTTAATTACAGCATAGCTTATTTTTACATGTTGCTGTCAGTATGTAACAGAACCATTATGAAATCTCCATTATTGATCTGAGAGAGAATTCCGTCCATTTCCATGTGGGAAACAGTCATTCTTTTATCTGTTGGTGTACTTAAACTTTCCATACCTGTGATATCTACACCCCATGATGTGTTGTGGAGGAGATCTCTTTCAGAACCTCACTGATTTCTTCTGATGTGACAATGAAGAAAGATCCTCGCATCTCCTCATCAACTCATCTCATGCATAAGGTTGTGGTGACTCAAACTTATTTATTTTTTTATTTTATGCACCTTTGTACTTACCTGAGACTAACAGGTATGTGCGCTGTATGTTACCTGTTAAACAATGTGGCTAGTATGACGGTAATAGTTTACACTCTTCACACTTCTTGTATTGTGTATCTGTGATGTTTGAATTTTTTTTCATGAAATGTATTTACTGGGTGTTTTGTTTTACTGTTTAGTCATTGAAGTATAGGAAGTGCTTGTATTAAATAGTTACCTACTGATCTGTATTTAACTTCCTAAATGGAGGGCTCAGGTGAGTGCTTTTCTGATCAAAATTTGCCTAGCATCAGTTCTGCCATCCTCATTGTTGTTCAGTTTTCACATTTTCAGTTTCTTCTTTAAAACCACCTTGTCCATTTTAACTAAATTTGGCCTTTAGTATTGTTTTCAAGTTTGTTCAAATAAAGGTCAGTGCCACCCTAACTTGATTATAATGGATGTCAGGAAAGAAGGATGCTGTTGGGTTGATTATCTCAACCCATGATCCCACTGGCAAGCAATCCAAAAGGTGCCACTATTGGGGAGCTACATACTTAAATTTTTTATTAAGAATATAATAGGTTGTAAAGTGAGATTAACATTGTTAAAGTGCATCCAATTTTTTTCTATTTTTAATAGAAAAATATGAGTAAATTTGCTTGTGATAAATAATGCTAATATTTATGTAAAAATGATTTAAATTTAAATATGATTTTTATTGAAGTGATATACATGTATGTATTGTAGATAATTATACATTGTTGCAAAGACAAGTCATATGGTCCAATGGCCTCTTGGGTTTTTTTTTTATCATCATTGCATGCATTATTATGTTATCTGTGAGATATCCACATTGACATTATGTTAAAATTACACAAAGTTCAAATTCAAATAAATTTACATGTATTGTTTAACAGAATTATTTTATTTAAGAACAATATTTTCATATACACGTAGGCTAGGTCTGTTAAGTTAATGCTTTTTATTTTGAACATGTTTTTTTATGCATGCTATATTTTTTCTATGGGAGTCTAGAGTTATGTTTCTTTCTGTGTATTGAATTGAGGAGCACTTGTCTGTGTGTGGTGTAAACTCCTCACCCTGTCTCTTACATTATAATGACCATTCCTTATTTATTTCATGCTCATGAATATTCTCATGTCAGCAAGCAGACTTTATAAGATTTGTTCAGGGTTATTGTTCGTCATTTTAGTGCTGAAACACTTTCCTGTGTATCCATATATTTGAAAATTTTGTCTTTTTTATGGTGAAAACTGTAAACACACAGGGTTAGTGTCTAATGATTTTGTTGTGAATATAATGGTGCAGTTTCTCCCTCCAGTAAACCAGAAGCTTGTGTCATGTGATATGTTTTCTGAATACAGAATGTCTGATAGTCCTCAGTGTACATGTTAATTACTGTAAAGGTGGCATCAAATGATTAGACATTGTATTTACTGGAAAAAGTAAACAATATCTCAGTTGTTTCATCCTCAGAATTTGTCATATATTGAAGGAAGTTATTGTAACATGTTTCCTTGTTAAGGTACATGTAATGTGACTTGAATGATACTTTTTCTGATTTTTTAAAATTAGTTTATTTACCGGTATTTTGCAAAATGACTTGTGCCAAAAAATTTAGAAAACTTTTAAACTTTCATTATGGAAAAACCAAAGGTTACTTTGTGCTCCAAAAAATAATTTCTACTTAGTTTAACAAGAACTGTGAAGGTAGGTTAGATTCATTTAGGTAGAGACAGGTTTTAAAGAAGTTTACAATGTGCTATGATGGTTTGTGGATGCCTTGTTTGTTTTAATTTCATGGTTGTTACCTGAACAAACATATGAGCTGCGATAATAAATTCTAAACTCAAAAAGTGATTTGTTCCTTGGCTTTACATATCAACGGACAGCAGCCGGCTACAATCAATAGTGAATTATCCATGGTTCTCGTTCTTCTAGAACTCGCACTTTTTTTACTCGTAAGGAAGAACTTTTCAATCCATTTTACTTGAAGTTGATTTTGATTTCACGTCTAAATTTCCTACATTACAAAAATGATCGAATATGTACATGTAGATAAAAAATACACATATATATCTACAATCGAGTATCATAAAAATGACTGAAATATGTAGGTTTAAAAAAAATACACATCTCTACAATCGAGTACTTACAATTTATGATTATCTATTACAACGGTAGAAATTTTATTAATTTGGAATTAAAAGACGTGTGTGTGTGTGTCTGTATACACACACACACACACTACTACGTAATCGTGGTTGTCAGAACGAATTATCCTTAAAGAATACGTGTTTAAGAAGAAGCTGGAAAATCGTCTGTATTGTGTTACGAAATCACAAACTTCCCGTGACAGCTGACGATGAATAAATGTAAATAGCTGTGTAAAATATTTCACTTGCGCAACATTTTTTGTTATCCTTATTTTACTTAACATAATTGCTCCCATTTCTGGCTTGACATGAGACAGGTCAACCAACATGCTTTTAATTGTTTTCATCCCACATAATGTGTAATTAAAGGGAATCTCTTTGTGGAATGAACAAGCGTGTAATTGTCCTATATAACAGACTACACGTACCAATATATATTATATGATATATAGCAGACTTCTTGGAAATTAGGTAGTTCCTGTGAATCTATTTATAATCTCAGCTTTAACCTGCTGATTTTTCCAGAAACCGTTAAACATAACGATAATTAAGTGCATTCATTGACAACAATGAAATTGATTAGAAGAAAAATTATTTTAATGAAGTTTAGACGTCTTCGGTGCTCTCGGAATACACTATACAGTCCCATCTGAAAGACCCCTACCCCATAACACTGAGTGTTTGACATAACTTTTTCATTGCAGTATTTGTATTTTAGTTTCTCTCTCTCTCTCTCTCTCTCTCTCTCTCTCTCTCTCTCTCTCTCTCTCTCTCTCAAAACTTCCAGACAATTTTAGATGAATATTTTTCTACTTTCAAACCCTACACCCTACAGTTAGCCATTTCACTCATGCTGAAGTAGGACTTGTACTTCTTACCGCACTTGAAACAAGTGCTGTTACACTAATTTTGTCCCCGAGGTATGAAAAGCTGCTTGCACGGTAGGTAAAATATGGGGCAAATACTTATGTATGGAAATAAACTTGTCTTATAAATTTTATTTTATGATCAAGAAAAATTAAACAAGTTCATTAACACAGTTTTTTGACAATTTCTCACAAAAAATGATAGAAAAAAGACGCCATTTTGCAGTAAAATGTCATGCACTGAAGAATTATTACGTTATGAAATGCAACAATGTACAATAAAACATCCTGTTCAGTTACGTGTTTCAAGAATTCTGAATATATAAATGTATAAAATTAAACAGTAAAATTTCTGGTTTCAACGTGAATACAGTCCTGTATTAGGATTTTCGACCTGACTTAATATATATATATATATATATATATATATATATATATATATATATCTGAATGGCCAAGTCTCAAAAAGAGAACGAAATTTATTGGTTAGCTTCAGATGACGACTATAATTATCAACAATAAAATTTAATTTGTATATATCTACAACACTCATTAAAATATACTTCAAGTGTTCTTACAAAATTATGAATTTGTAAGACACATTTAAAAGTACATGTACATGTAACTAGTTCTATTGAAACTAATATTGCTGGAAAATTGTGGTCATGCATTTTTAGACTAATATGTAAATCCCTTATAAATCTTTTTAAAACGAGAGCTTTATAATTTTAAAGCTAAAATATTAGGATATTTTGCTGAACAATAATGAATATGTAAAACAAAATTAATATACAACACTTTACGATTATTCTGATGGGTATTTTGTTGATCAGCCTATATATCGTCAAATATCTCTGTATTCTGCATTGATTTATATACATGTATTTCTGCAGCCCTTTCTGCAGCCTCAGTAGCTACGGATTTAAGCAGTCGCATCCCGTCAAACATTCACTTACTTACTTATGATTACCTCCCCTTCTTCGGCATGGGATGCCTTTAAGATTCCTCCAGCTCCCATTCTGTACTATTTGGTGTCAGTTTCCTGGTATCTCTGCCAGGCGTTATTTGCCTTCCCCTCGTATATCTGTAGGGGTTCATTGATGATAGTGCCATATTGTGAATTCTGAATTTAGATCAACCCAGAGATATCAAAATTTACATGATTACAATAGTCTTGTGTTTTTGTTCTGTGGCTTGCGCAGTGTATGCCTTGTCCATCTCCTTGTCTTTTCATGATTCCCCCTCAAATGAAGAGAGAATCGGTAAAAGAAAAATGTATAAGAGTGCTATAGCAGAGGTGAAGGGAACCACAGGTATAAAACCGAAAAGGCAAATTGTGCTCAATATCTAAGGATGAAAAGCAGTTTACGAAATCAACTCCAAAATCAAACCACGTTTCCTCGAGGTTATTAGAGGTCTGCGTAGGGCCAACTCCCCTACCTATGAAAAAGACAAGTTACAGAAACATCAACGACAAACCAAAATTAACATAACCTGGGTCAGATTGTACCTACTTCAATGGGAATTATGATGATGTGCAACTAAAGCCGACAGAAAGTTGCAGGGCTGACTCCCTTTCTATGAGACAGGAAAACCATCAGAGTCGCTACTTGGAACATCAGAACAATGTAAGAAACAGGGAGAACAGCACAAATAGCAAAGGAGATGAAGCACTACAACATTTGTCTCCAAGGACTGAGTGATACGAGGTGGCTACAGACAGGACAGTTAAGGCTGACCACTGGAGAAACACTGTTGTATTCAGGACACACCGAGGAGGGAGCCCATCACACCGGAGGTGTAGGCCTGATGCTATCCCTGGAGGTACAATGCACCCTTATTGGATGGGAAACTGTCAACTCCTGGATAATAACAGCTAAGTTCAACACCAAAAAATTAAGATCAAAGGATGACTGCACTTAGCGCCGGGTTTTGGGCCCTTTTCGGTCGCTTCTGTTGCGTTTATTTCTTAACTTAATATCACTTTTGTTAAACTTTTTAAAGAGTCTAGTCAATTTCCAACATGAATTAAGATTTTAGACTGTGATACAATAAGCTCATTCTATGTTTTCCTCCTTACAACTTTCGAAAAAATATTTGCCCTTGATCAAACATAAGATTGATATTAATATGCATGAGAGGTGGAGCTGACATTATCAGAATGGTACTAAAATTAGACTAGCATGAATAACAATGCCATGTATAAAAATGTGTGATCACTCTTTCACCATAGCCCTTTCTATTCTATATGGTTCAAGTCTACTATTTACTATGGTTTCAACAATTAGACCACGCCCATGTAAGTACAGAAGACTTTAAATCAATGCTTATCAACTTAACGTGTTCGAAAACATTGTCCTAGTTAGCACATAACATGCAACCTTACACGTCACGTGATAGAAATTTGTATTTACAAAGTTACCTGAGGTGAGAAATCACGTGGTGAATTATAATATTCAACATGCATCAACCCTTGGTTACAACAGCGAAAGCGAAAGTAAGAAGAAGCAGTTTTTTCTCATTTAAACCATGAGCGCATGTTTGTCTATTAATCTCCCTTTGATATAATTTTGATAATGCAAATATACAACTACTGTTAAACGGAGAACAATAGACAAACATGCGCTGATTATGTATGAAGTCAGTATAAAAGTGGGCGTCCTCATTATCGTATGGAGATTAAAGAAATCGTGATGACCCCCGCCTATGAAAACAAATTCGTACTTGGTAACAACATACTTTTATTTAACGCAATTACGTAAAGTTGCAGTTTAGATGTTGACCATTTCTGCAATTGAAAGAAAAATTCTTCTTTTAAAAGCTTATTTTCTCGCAAATATCGCATGTCCTTAAGTACAGTCATCCTTTAACATTATCCAGTTTTATGCTCCTCACCAATGACGATGATGACGAAAAGAAAGACGCCTTTTACCAACAACTACAAGTAGTCTTGAATAAAGCAGGGGAGATAGATACCGGTATGACAATACTTATGGGCGACTTCAATGAAATAATTGGGTGGAGCTGACAACATTGGCTACGATGAAGTCATGGGTACACAATGACTGGGCAACATGAACGAGAATGGCGAGAGATTTGCAGACCTATGCTCCCTTATCCTGCTTGTAATACGAGGAAGCATCTTCCCTCATAAACGGTTCCACAATGCCACATTGAGATCCCCTGACCATGTCACAGAAAATCAGATCGACTATATTTGCATCAACAAGAAATTTTGAGCATGGGAAGATGTCAGGGTGATTAGAGGAGCCGACATTTCATCAGACCACTATCTTCTGAAGACGGCAGCAAGGCTGGCTACGCCTCAAGAAGTTTAACAACACGACAAACACGAGGACAAGATACAACGTGAATGCTCTCAAAACAAAGGAAGTGAGGAGAGTATTCCACTTCAGCCTGTCCAACAGATTCCAGCCGCTACAAGACCAGCTAGAAAACGATGATACAAACATTGAGACAGAATGGCAGCACATCAAGGAAATGTTGCGAGACACATGCGAGGAAGTTCTCGGCAGAAGAAATGCTCACCACAAAGAGTGGATCTCTGTTGATACCATGGAGAAACTGGATGTGAGGAAGGAAAAGAAAGCAGCACTGAACACAAGCCGGATAAGAGCAGCAAAGGCAAAAGCTCAAGAGGACTACACAACAAAAGATAAAGAAGTTAATAAAAGCATCAGCAAAGATAAATGAGACCACATTGACAACCTGGTCAAACTAGCTGAAGAAGCTGCAGGACAAGGAAACTTGAGAGAAATGTATATGGTCACCATGAAGCTCTCTAACAAGTTCCAGCAGACAGACAAGCCAGTGAAGGACAAAAACAGGAACTCTCACAACAACAGAGGAACAACTAAAGAGATGGATAGAACACTTTAGAGAGCTATTGAATAGACCAACACCAGAAACACCTCCCGACATACAACCAGCCGATACATACAACCCGATCGACTGCAACTCGCCATCTAAGACAGAGATCAGGAGAGCAATTACCAACTCAACCAGTCCGCGTACTAGTATCATCAATGACCAGTCACTGAAATGGAAGTCACACCACCACCACCCCCCCCCCTCCCCCCTCTATATCAACTTCATCAATTATGAGACAGCGTTCGACAGCGTGGACCGAGAGACAGTGTGGAAGATAATGAGACACTATGGAGTACCCGAGAAACTTGTCTCTCTGATTCGCAACGCCTACCAAGGCATGACATGTAGGGTTGCCCATGCTGACCAGATGTCCGATAGTTTTGAGGTCAAAACAGGAGTTTGACAAGGATGTTTGCTGTTACTATACCTCTTCATCTTGGTTATTGACTGGATCATTAGGACTACCAAATCAAGCAGGAACAACAGTGGGCACTCCTGACGCAACTCAACGATTTTGACTTTGCCAATGACCTGGCTCTCCTTTCGCACAACCACAATCAGATGCAGGACAAAACAACTCGCCTTGCACCAACATCAGCAGGAACGGGACTCAAGGTCAAGAATGAAATAGAACTTATGAAGATCAACACCACTGCCCAAAAACCAGTCACAGTAAGTGGTGAGCCCATCTGTGGTGGACAGGGTGAGACCGTGACATCAAATCAAGGATCGGCAAAGTAAGAGCTGCATGCACCATGCTAAAGAACATCTGGACGTCAAGGAACATTCGTATTACTACCAAACTGCGAATCCTCAACTCTAGTGTGACGTCAATCTTGCTGTATGGAGCATAGATATGGAGAACAATTAAAACAACCCTGCAGAAGATCCAGACATTCTATAACACCTGTCTCAGGCGCATCTTCAACATCCGATGGCCTGAAAGGATCACAAATGATTAACTTTGGAAGAGAGCGAGTCAAGAGCCAATAGATATACAGATTAGACGGAGGAAGTGGGGCTGGATTGGACACATTCTAAGGAGGCAAGCACCTAGGACCATACGTCAAGCTCTGTCCTGGAACTCGCAAGGCAAAAGAAAGAGGGGACGACCAAGAAACACCTGGAGGAGGGACACGTAGGCAGAGTTAAATGTGCAGTACATGACCTGGCCCGACGCTGCAAAGGTAGCCCTGAACCCTGTTCGATGGAGGACTGTCGTTGATGACCTATGTTCCTCACGGAACGACAGACCTAAGTAAGTAGATAAGTACGTAGATATAGCAGAGTAATTATCATGTAGTTTAGTGTCAAAATGCAAGGTACAGTATATTCAGTAAAGATATTAGTCTAGACTTCAACTAGAAGATGTTGAAGTTGCGTGTCCTGACAAAGAAATGGTGTAGAATGATGCAAAATCAGAGATAAAGGGAGAGAAAAAATAGACATCCTGATGGATAACAAGAACAACAAGGGATTTCGAGTCAAGTACAGATTTAATTAAATTAAATCGCTATATATGAACATTTCAGTGTAAAATGCTGGTTTTTAACGTCGTAGAAATATTGGCATAACTTTTAAGAAACAAAACGCCAAATTTTACACCCGCTAAAACACCCAGTACACGAAATAAGTTAAATGTTGGCTTACTTTCATTCTTTTATTGATGTTTAAGGTCAGACGCGACATATCTTCCATTGTTTTCTATTTTTTCCCTATCTCCGCAATGTGAAGATTTCCAATACGTAATTCCAAAATTATATTTTCATGTTATATTATATTTTTCAATTTTGATATATCGTTTCAATTGAAAATATATACTATGACTTTATTAATAAGCGTTCAATTGCATTTTGCATGCTATTAAAAGAAAAAATCAAAATAGTCTAACTCCAAAAATAGCCTGGTAATGCACCCTGAATTTTTGGGTATGATCAGGTTTAAATGCAAATAAAGAAGAAATAATCTATCAAGGAAAATTATCTAAAACTGAGGAACGTCACATCAGTCCTTAAGTCATCAGAAATGGCACAACTGGTTTGCACAAGGCATCACCCAGTAGTGACATATTTAGAGCTTTTCCCATTCCAAATAACTGTAATTTTTGGTTGGTGAAAGCAATTGGTGGATACTAGTACTGATTACAGTTTACGTGGACTTTTACAAAGGTCGACACAGATATCACAGAATGCTTACTCGAATATAACGCATTTTCGTCATTTTAGTACACTTGTCAGTGTATATGGCAATTTGATAAAAACTAGCAATCACGTAATCATTCCGTCTTTCAATTGCATTGAACCACCCCATGACGCCATCAAACGAGAAACAATTATCATCAATAACAGTTTTGCTGAATAATAGACATTTAAATGCGTTTAGGATCAGCATACCACCATGTATTTCTTAAATACCAAGAAACGTTCTGGCAGGATAACATTACAAATTGGAGTAACTAAAGTTAGCAACGTGCTTATGTTTCAAATATATCTTTTCATCGGTATAACAAAAATTGTGTTTGGAGCCACTAGAGTATCTTTGAAGTTCACCTTCTACACTAATTTGCATAGCAGTTTAAACATTTTCAATTAACATTGATACTTGATCAGCCCATCGGTGATCATCGAGGTCCTTCTAAAGTCACCTCTCTTTTGATGCATGATGACCCCCTTCGACCAATGGGATGTATTGTTACAAAAGACATTGAAATTCTAGTTTCTGTGTGTCATATGAACGCTTTTGTTTGATTGGAGCTTGTGACAAAACGTCTCGTCTAGTTTCTAATTGTGAGAACGGCTTTTGTTGGTCTGTCATCGGAGTGTGATTATCGAGATTTAGTAATGATTTGAACGGAAACTTGATCAGAAACCAAATCTGATGACAAGATTACGACTTCACATGATCAGCGCACTTTTGGATGACTGAATACCCAGTCTAGCCGTTTGAAATGTTTAGCATTCTTGTTTTATCGGACCGGTCATTATATTGTCGTCCCCTGACAGATCAGCAATCGTTAATTTATGATTGGATATTCACAATGTCATCGCTCACAAACACAAAAGTGCTGGCAACTTAAAAAAAATCAACGGCAGTTTAAACACCCCATGATTGCGAACTCAGCTTACAGAATGTAGATCGTATAGGAGCATTTTGTTTCACGGTGGATTTTTCAGCCACCAATATCATAAATCTATCATACGCTCAATTACCAGGGAAGTACTCCTGTCTCTTGTGACTTATGCTTTGTTGTATATTTTGATGGGAATGATCTACAAGATGTAACAGAATCGAGGACATTAAGGCCTAAATCGTCCGTTATTATATTACAGTTCAAGCCGAACAAGATGGAAGTTTGATATAGTACACCATCATTATTTTACGCATGAGACGATGTCACAGAAAACTCCTTCGAATATTATAACAAGATATTTGATATAACATGCCATCATTTATAAGTTTAATGAGACATGATTTGTCCGTTATATAGAGCAAAGATTTCGTCAACCACTTTTTTAATGAATAACTGTTTAGTTTTGTTTTTTGTTGTTTTTTTGTTTTTTGGTTTTGTTTTTGGGGGGGGGGGGTGATGATTTCACCAAAACCTATATTGAATTAGTTTGAATATATTTAGGAATCGCTGTCTAGTTTCCCGGTTTAATTTGTTTTTATTTTATCACCAACCACTCTCGCCGATTAGTTTGAAATATATTAAAAGAATGACAGTATAGTGGGGGCTCTCTTTTAATGTATAGTTACAATACTGAGCTCTTAATTTTAGAGCGCTAGACAAATATTTTCCTAAATTATTGAGTTCCTTTGTATTGTTAACACTTAAAAGTTTAACTAACTTAAAAACACTTGGTTTTTTTGTAATAAAAACTCTTTATATATTTCTTTCGTAATTCATCGTAAAAAGGACACATGAGTATAACGTGGAACTAACCAAAGCTAGATCACTTGGACCTTCGAGAAATGTACCGGCTATTTCCACTTCATAAGCCTCGTTAACACTAAAGAAGAAGGTACTTTTTCGTTTTCAAAAAATAAACCATTTAATGTTCAGTAAACAACATTGATTGATTTTTGTTTCCCCTATTAAATATCGCGAAAACTTCACTCATGTGGAGATGTCGAGACGATTTGTCAGTGTTGGCGAAACGCAGTGGTTGAACCCTTGCAGCATTACGACTTCCGGTATATTGAGTGCCACACCGACAGAACTTAGCCTATTGTTAATGAGAAGTGAAGATATGTAGATTTATGTTTATTTCTGTCTTTACTGATGAAAAAACGATATCCCTTCCGTATGTATTTCAAAATCAGTAAACACCGAAAACATCACATTTACTATGTTTATGCAAACTTAGATTTCTCTTTTCATTATCTGAAGATAAAAATATTTACCGACAATGGCTAGGGGATTCATAAACTTCATTTCATCAGTTTTGGGAATTTTATAATAATCAGTTTCCATTTATCTATTACTTTTATGAACATGGACGAATAAGATTCCTCCGATTGCAGCAATGAAGATGAATATTTTTCAAATACTAGTATACCACAGAAAGGCCCTATTTTGGTCGAATAATATGGTTTTGACCTAATTTTTTGTGACACAAATCGATTTTCTTCTCCCATTTTGTAAACAAGACAGATTTAGAAGTCGTAGTTTAGTAGTATCGGGTTTTACTCATTCTAAGTACTAAACTGTAAATTCCAAGTATGATTTAGACCATTATAATATTCTTTTAATTTTTAATTTGACTTTTTAAACAATTTAATTATTGATTATTTTATTCATTTATGAATATAAAGTCTCTACACATAATCGGTAAAATTAATCTTTTTTTTTTTTTTTTACAAAAGCGCTCAATACAAAGATATTAGTATTGACAAATTATATATATACATGTATATAGTTTTTTTCTTGTTAAGCGTGATAAGCTAAAAGGGTTTTATATCATTTTCATGTAATATCTTATTAACGATAATGTCCTTTGACAGAATCAAATAAAGCCATTATTTTTTTTTAAATAGAGAACAATAATGTTGTATGAAGCTTAAGCAAAATACGTAGTAAAATAGTAAGTAAGTAAGTAATCTTTTATTATGGTGACATTGTGCATTATAAACTGATATGAACATTAAACTAAACTGCCCCCGACCCATTGGACCTTAAGTCCCTTTTTCCATTAAATTATATAAATTTACACATGCAGACGATTTTTTCTATGATTTAAGGCTGCATGTACAGAATCGGCTACTTGTATCTGGTAATCTTGATGTAACACTTTGAACAAATATCCAGTATCATTATTATTTGGGTGATCATTATAATAATCTATCAAAATATTTTTCCTTATATTATCATAAATTTGACAGTGTAATAAGAAGTGTTTTTCATCTTCGACAGAAGAGTTTGAACAGAAAACACACGTCCTTTCAATTAAAAATTCATTTTTATAACGACCAGTTTCTATACCAATAAGAAGAATGCCACATCTAAGCCGTGCCAGGGCTGAACGTTCTTGTTTTGAGATATTTGAAGTAACATATACCGTTCCGCTTCACAGTTAGATTTGATTGAAATACGTCCTTAATTTTGGAGAAGATTGCATTTTAACTTTGCACTCATTTTCAGGGTATTGACGTAGTTTTTGGCACACAGATAAATAAATAAATAACAGGGTTGAAAGGCATGTATGTTTACTGTTGTCTACAGCAAACAAAAACAAATTCACTGCAATGCCAACAAATCTGATAATTTGTGAGAAAACTGAAAAATATCTTTTATACACAAAACCTTTAAAAGTGCTTATTTTTTTTTAATTTATATTAATTAACACTTTATAATATTCCTTTGTTGTCTTCGTCCATGCAATCAGGGATGTTTGTGTGTTTGGTTTTATCATGAATGAAACAAAATTGTGTTCTTGTTCGCTGTTGTGCCTTCAATTGCTTTAGTATTACTTACTTATGTTGCAGTAAATAAAAAGGAAATTGTCTGTCTTATTATGTATCAAATTGCTAGTATTTAAAATAAAACATGCTTTAAAAAAAAAAACCACATTGATTTGATTATGTGAACTCTAATATATGGTTGAAATATGTTACTTATTATAAATTAAAAAAAGAAAACAGGTAAAAAGGAAGATAATATATATGTACTTGGTTACACAACCCATAATGACATTTCAGTAGACAATAATACAAGGCAAAAATGCAAAATAAATTTGGATTTCAGCAAAAGGATGGCATACCAAAAATAAAAATGCCACCAGTTATAATTGTCAAAAGTAAATGAGCGATCACATTGTGCCGTCCAAATATTGCCTTGTACCATTGTAATCTTCAGTTGGGTTCATCGTTACATTGTTGAGATTGTACAAATTGTATTACAATATTTACAATGTCGGCTCTGGTTGCAATGCCTTACAGAAAAGAAAAGAAATCCTTCTCAACTTTAATTGAATCCGAAACACTTAAAGATGGGTAAATACTAAATAAAAAGGTTGTAAAAAGGGTACGCTAATATTTAAAATTACCAAAGAAATTGCAGAAAACTTAAATAAATAGAAAGAAGGTGGCTACAAATCAACAAGGCAAAGAACATACTACAGACGCCCTAACACACCGTATCAAAATTTTACAGCATTTGGAGCTTCTCTAGGTATAGGCAAATAATGAAAATTTCTATAACTATTAAATTATTGACTTTGAGAGAGTGGAAAAACGGTGGAATTTATCTCATTTCGATAATGATAGATTTTTCTGTAGGTAAAAAGTCAGGGGGAGGGGAGGACCTGACAGCGAGCTGATTGATTGTATGTTCGTTTGACTCCCAAACAAACCACACGGGCACTGTGTGACCCCGCGGGTCGACCGCAGAGGTATCGAGCAGTCCTTTTTTGTGTCAAAGTGAAAGACTACAGACGGTATATTAATATAGACGTTTAATTAAGGTGATTAGTCATTTCAAAGAAAACGATAGGCATATGTAACATTTATAGCCTAACAGTAATTTGACCTTTAAGGTTGGTGCCCAGAATGATTTCAATATTTATTTATCAGAGATTAGAAATACATTGAAGTTGGAAAAATTGGCATTGACAATCTACCACATATAAAACAAAAACCCTAACAAACAAAAATTAGGAGGAGAAAAAATTACAACCCCCCCCCCCCCCCCCGCCCCGCGGACGAATCCAAAAATACCACATACGCGAACGCATTTGCCATTTTTACATGTTTTTAAAACTGGCCCCATGAATATACACTGAATATACACTAAACATTCATAAAATATACTTTAGTAAACTTTTAATTTTTTTTTTATAAAATGAGTCATACAATTCAAATATCCCCCCCCCCCCCTTGTTTCATATTCAGGGTTACGAACATCTATGTTGTGATATTATTCTTAAAGTTGTATTACTCTATTAGGTTGACTAATTTTGGTATCTTATCTCATTTAATGGTCTCTAGACCATCGTCATCTAATCTTTACGCTTATTCTTATGATTATTATTTTTAAGTTGCAAACATACCGGTATGCCACAACTTTCATGATCTTAATTTTGATTATTTCTTATGACGATGTTAATAATGATTAACTACTTTTAAAAAATGGTTTAGGATTAGATCATATAATAATATAAAAATATTAAAAGTGAATAATTATTGTATTGTTATAAAATTTATACATGTACTTATATCGGAAATCGTATAATAATATATGACTAAATATAGTACAATGTTTATGTGATTAAAAATTTTTGTTCAATGCAAACATTGAATCGGTTGAAATTGAAAACATAAACAATAAAGTGTAGTAAAAGAAAAAACAACACCAAACTGCACTTTATTTTTATGAGAAGTGCACTCATCGAAAATCAAGATTGATTGTCCTTTTTTAAAGAATTAGAAAATTGATGTGATATATCTTTTTTATATCGTTAAAAAAAACTTTCTTGTTCACCAAATAAAATAAGTGATTAGAAAAAAATTCCATTAAAAAGAAAAAAAAATTTTAAGAGCTTTAATCTGAATTTAAAAGAACACAAAATCATAAAAAGTCAATGAAAACGGATAAATTTGATTGACGAAACAAACTGAAAAGATTCAATTTAGTCATAAATCAAATTTAACATCCTTTCATTTTTGTCGAGCCAGTTTTCGGTGGCTAGAAAGGCGTCAGTCAGTCTTTTCGGCCCGGGGTGGACGATCCGATTAAGACTAGAGCGCTACATGTCGTCCGCGCACCCGTTCAATTTTCTGCCTGTTATCAGAGTTTAATTCGATGATTATTTTTTCCATAAGAATAAAGATTTATTGATGTAGAATACTGATAATGTAGTCTTTTAAGCGTTTGATAACGGGGATAGAGAACGAAGGGACGTGATTTCAGGCCCGTGTTTCTGCATTAATATCATTTGTAACTGTTGAGAAAAAGGCTAACATAAAATACAGGGGAAAAGAATTAACAAATGTATAGAAACATGTCTATTTGTTCTATTACAGGCCCAAATTTTTATGCATACGGCTTTTTTTTTGGGGGGGGGGGGGTTATCAGCTATTAATTCAGCTAAATATTCCATTGACATTACGCTGATAAAAAAAACAACCGTAAATTTTTGGCCGGTAGTTGGTAAAAAAATATTTTTGTAAAACAAAAACCAACAAGTTAATGAATTTTAAGGCTGTATATTTAAAAGAGGGATTAAAAAAATAAAACATCTTTCTTTTTTAAGCGATGTAGATAACTTTGTTAAAAGATATGAAAAATGTTTATTGTTAATACGTAACATGACTTTAAGAAAAAACAGCAAAGTATCAAATTTCTTGTTAAGAGCAGAGAATTTTCTAAATGACCTGCGATTCAATAGAACGTAGAATTTGCGAGATAGGAGCAGGACAATGCAAAGTATCAAATTACGTTACAAAATTTCAAAATCGTGAAATATAAATTTCACATAACATAAAAAAAATCAAACAAAAAACTCGAACTTGATGGCCACACACGATATTTTACACCTTATTCAATTATGTGAAATCAAACTTTGAAAAGAGTTAAAAGAGAAAAAACATTAACTCAGAATTACTGAGCTCCTTACAAATACTCATATTAATCTGTTGTTGTTCAATCCACCAAATACCAGTCGCCAAATGGCTCCAGTAGGAGCCGCATGTTGAATTTTAAGTAATTCAATTCCTTTTCCATTTTTTAAAAAAGAAATAATATTTCATTGAAACTCTGCACGAGTTCTTTTTATATATCACTAATTGAAAATCGTCAAAGAAGGCGTTTATTATGAGAGAAAAATTAGGACTTTTTGACATATTGAGGAATTGTGAGTTCTATTTTAATTGGTAACATAATATCAGAAGGAAAAGATTTAATTACTTTTTATCTCGTAAAATCGATACAGTTAAAATGACATAAGTTTTTTTTAAACATAAACATGAATTCCCAATTTTTTTATATAATTTCCTGAAAGTAATTCACAACATAATTTTAATGATATTTAATGGTTAAGGTTTCCTTCTATAAACAAATGACTATTGGTTGATCATCTTTTCCTTTTAATTCTCACAGAGAAACTTGTAACTGTTTTTTAAAATATTTTTTCCAAAGCTCTCAATGAAGAAAGTTGATCTTTATCTTGTCTTCTGTATTCATTCACAAAAGCACAGACGATAAAATGCCTAAAACAAGTACAAATAAATCACAAATCACAATTCAGTGGAGAGAGAGAGAGAAAAAAAAATCTTTATCATAATTTGTCATCTTTATTTACCACAAGTATATCTACTTACCAGAAATACATTAGTTGTCACGATGAACGGTTTTATAAAGATCCTCGGACGGGGTTTTGTTTATAATATAAATTAACCTGTTTAATAAAAACCCATTTTCGGCGCCCTTGTTTTCTGATCAGCTAATAGAGTAAGTAAATGGAGAATAGGTAGGGAAGGGAATTTTCATTGTAAATTTTAATGTACTTAGTTTCGCCCGATATAGCGATATCTCTGGACTGAACAAACAAGAGTTTGTATATACAATATTTTAACTTGGGTTTGCAAACATGATTTGGTTCTGGCAAAGAAAACACACACGTTCAGTCTGTATAGAGAAACTTGCATTTCTGAAGGGTAATACCTGAAATGTAAACAAACATAAATTGCTGGCTAGAATCCGTTCGCTCCAGGTAGGTAGGCTTCCACGCACATGGGACCTCCCACAAGTAAATGATGGCCCAATCTCTGGGCCCCTTTTGTGTCAACTAGGTTGAATTGACAGTCGGGAGAATTGCCGTGTCTCAGGCCGACTGTAAAATGAGCATGGCTTAGGTTGTTTATGAGAGCCAATAATGATCTGCTTCTATTAACATGGAGAGTACTATCAAAAGAAGACCCCAATAGTTTAGAAGACCACAAAGACAGAAAGTGGCCGTTTGAGAAAGTACCAGATGTCGAGACTGCGTCGCTTAGTATGTATTTCGATCTTGAATTAACATTTGATTTACTGCTATGAAATGCATATGATTAACTATTTTTTCGGAATGTTTAAGTTGTGTTTGCATTATAGTTTCAAATTTCTAGGTGTCATCTTGGTAATCAGTAGCAGGCGAATTCTGAATGGTATAAGAAGACGGAATAATGAGGTTCCAAGTCTCAGCAGAGCTGAAGGTTTCGTTTCTCCGGTAAGTGATGAACCTGCAGATAACTAGGGATTGGGGAGATGTATCGCCATAGAATTCAACCTTAATCAGTGACAAGATCGAAGAAATTAGACTTTTACTAGGAAGAAGAATTCCCATGGTTTTCTTTTCTCTATTCTTAGGGGTGTCAGTAATGAATTTCTAAAGCGAATTTATCATATTCTCTAGCATTTAGCTGCCAAATGTGACTTTATGCCAAATGCGACTTTATTTATTTATCGTTTAAGGTCTCCTGTAAATTTCATATCTGATACAGGGAAACATTCCTTGCGTGTCAACATCGCGGAATAAAAAGAGAAACTAATTTATTTTTTAGTCTATTTATCTTTCAGGAGTCGTAAATCGATCAAGTGCTTACAAAATTTGTGTTATTTTATATATACACTATCCAAGATCTCCGAAAATTTTAACAAACATAAAAACCGCTGGTATTACCGACCCAACAGTCTTTACTTCATTTAGTTTCTTAACCCAGAGGGAAAACCCATTCATTTCGAATTGAAAAATAATTGCTCGATAAGTGTTCCACAGATAAAACTGTCATAAAAAACCTACATAACTCTTGTCTATGGCTAATTAATGTCCGCTTGCGAAAAAATGGGGAGCATTTCTTTCATGGCTACCGGGGGATAATGATTCTATCGATGTTACGGCAATGTAGAGATACGGATCTCCCCCATTCGGGTGCGCGACACAAACTGTCTGAGAAAGTGTCGTAAGACGGAGAATTGGCGACACGAGGAAATAATCGGGAAGGCAAAAAGAGTCCGGTGGATTAGTGACGGCCCTTCTTCTGTGGCGGGACACACATTGTGTAAAATACTTAATTAAAATATTTTACATGCGAGCACATTATCGCCGGAGATGATAATCTCAGATTCGCTCAGTAGATTGGAATCATCAAGTAAATTATGTCCACCGAGGAACAAGGCCGATAATCTCGATCTGATTCTCCTTTAAGATAATCCATGGCTAAGAAAAAATGACAAATTAAACATCATAATTGCATTACAAGCTTATCTGATTTTTTGTACTTTTCGCGAAGTATTTACATTATTTAAGTACTATATCATGTTTCATGACTGTTTTATATTTCTTATTTTACAGATTGGATTTTACCCTGAACTGAAGCTTAATCAGATGATAATATCTTCCAGCGAAGTCCATTAAACGACAGTGATTCGGATAAACGGGGATGTTTCTTGTTCTTTTCTCTTATTGGACATAAATCTTCGAACGACTTGCATAACTGTCTTTACTTCTACCAAAAGCCTTGTGTCGTTTAATGATTGTTGGTGAACCACTTAATTATGGTGTACAAACCCCGGACACCAATAAAACTGTAATTACCATCATGTCTGTTAATAAGGACCAGGGCCATAGCACCCTCTGACAAAATATCTAGAAAGGCGTTCTCTGGCGAATTTTTTTTTTATCACGACGGAACAATTCTGAGGAAATTTAGCGATAATATTTGGTGTTTTATCTAGTCTATTTATCACAGGTTCAATTTTTATGAATTTATAGTCGTGAAAGAAATTTTCCAGAAACTGACTAATTGATTCGCATCCTGAAGAGCTTATCTCGTGAACTAATAAAAACCCAAATTAAGGGCTAGACGTTGTAATAAGTGTTATTGGACAAGAGGAATCTACATCATTCATGAATGATTATCTCAAACAGATTCAAACGAGAGAAAGTTTCTTACGAGGACCACATCCATTTAGCAATCAAAAACATACTTTTTTCATTGATAAACGAGGAAAAAAACTAATAAAAAAAAAGGATCAACACATTAAACCGCTGAATGTGATTAGTGGCGTGTGCCTTCTGAAGAAAACGGGATGAGACAATACTATGAAAGGATTGAGGCATTTGAACGTACCAACATGTCATGAAATTTTACTCGGAGTACTTTTCATCCTATTCTTCGTGGACCAAACTAAGACCCAATTAATAGGCAAGTATTTCAAATATCTATACCTAATTTCTAGGGCAATTAATTTGATTCCAATCTCGTGGTATCTATGTCTGGAGTGAGAGAATTAGACCATGTTGAATCTGTTCGTCTGAGATGAGCTGCTTTTTTTAATTCTTAAATCAAATCGCGGTGCAGATGACAAGATTTGAATTAACCATTACGGTATTGTCATAATACGTGTTACCGTGTCAGGAACAAAAGACAGGCAAAGATTGATCCGATTCAGTGGCACCAAAAATATATACAGCACAGCGAATTTTTATCGATTATATTAATTCATACCCAAAAAATGCAAACAAGACCGTTGGTTTTTTCTCGTTTTGTATAAACATAATGTCAAATTAAATGAATTTTTTTTTCACAAATCATACATTTATACATTTTAAATGGGAATTTATAACTCCCCCAATCGACCTGTAAGCACCGATTTATGATATTAACCAGTTTATTTGATTTATTTGTTAAACCATTAACTTTAAATAGTGTGTATTTTCCATACTGGACGTAAATGAGAAGACAGGTGTTAATTTATGCAAATCATAAGGATTTATGAGTAAAACGCAAAGGCGCTATTTGTATTTAAAACCACTCAAGGACTTATTACCTACCTAATTAAAGATTGAACATTTTTTATTAATTAATTGTTATACAGAACATTATATTCGGCTAAAAATAACTTGAAAAAGTAAGCAAGTTATTGCAAATAAATCAATTAAGAAACAAATAAATGCGAGAATTCTTGTGGTTTTCGGAAAAAAGGTGAGATATGGAACTTTCCAAACGAGAGTTTTTTTTATTGCCTAAGCTCCTCACAGATAAATAGATTACCCCCCTCCCTCTCTCTCTCTCTCTCTCTCTCTCTCTCTTAGTTAGCAGGTGTGGAATAATTTCTCTGCTTATCATCATAAACGAAAATCATATCGGAATATAAAACCTGTCTAAACATATCATAATAAAATGTGAATGAAATTTTAACCGTTGAAAATTTGCAACTGGGTTATAGCAATTTTATTCAGAATATCTCATAACTATCAGTTTTGTTGAGGTTTTGACATTGTTAAAATCTATTCTATTTCTTATCTCCACGTCAAGGCCGGTGATTGTGAATTGGTTTTTCTGCAAAGGTTTTTTTTTTTTTGGAGTGAACATAAATTATTTGCCATAATTGCCTTATTTGAAAAATAAAACTTGCACTCAATTCACTTTAAACACTTCTGATTTTCATACCGTTTGAAAAAAGAAATTTTCAACTCATTCAACATATGTTTCTTATAAAATGCCTACCACGAGGAAAAGGCTTCTTAAAAGAAATATATGTTAATTTTATTTTGATATCCTTGAATAAATTCCTAGGTTGGAATATTCATTCAAAAAGCACACCGTTATATGAAAATAAGATCATAATAATTCTTTATGATTTCAAAGACATTTTATAAGTGACAGTTGTGATATTTGATATATAGGAACGAAAAAGAAATACATCCATGCAAAAAGGTTCACCGAAAGCCATTAATTCCAATTTTTATGACAGGTATTTTTTACGCAGGTGTTAGGATCATAATTTTCAGTTAAACTATTTCAAATGCAGAGAGAAAAGATTAATTAGCATGCTGTCTTTGCTAACATTAGGGTTCTTGAGAAACAAATTCAAGAAACAATTCCGAATTTTTTTCTCAACAGAATAAAAACAACCATCTACGATACAACTACAGATATATATTTTAGAGCAACCACAGAAGTTTGAATTGCACCGTATCTTATCATAAGTAATTTTGAATTTATTGAAAAATAATATTAAAAAATAAGATAAAACAACTTTAAAAGAAATCATACTTTTAAAATAAATTAAAACATGTTGATGAATGAGGTATTCAATTACAGACTCAATTTCTTTTGTTTATTTGAATTAAAATTTTTTTGTGTGCAAATATAAAGGTTCTGAATAATACCTCAATTTGTTGCCATTAAGAACAACTACACTAGTCTTTTGGAGACAACGTTCTGTGTAAAGTATGTGGTGATAGCGACACAGTCTATATCCTTCTTGTAAAACACACGAAAGACCCTCAAATTTCCTCATTATTTCCTTTCTTTTGAGGAAACTAAAGGCTGTTACACATTGGAGAAAATCCATTTGATTCTGCTGTAAAATTTCAACCATTTGGTACAATTTTCCTGTAGGAATACAAGAATTCATTTTCGTTGAATCATAGATGTTAGAGCTGTAAATACTTGAATGAAAACGTGTATATATGCCGATCCATAAAAAGAAAAAGAATGAAGTTTAATTAGTCTGCATTTGGTAACTTCGCGTAATGCCATTTAACATGGGAATTATTTGCACAACCACAATCTGCACATCTCAGTCCTTCTTTAGAAAATTATTTTTAACACAAAAACAATCTTTCTGTAACAAATTCAGTGTGAAATAATTAAGTCTTCAAGAAATATATATTTATAATTTTAATTAACATTTTGAAAGCAAGTTTAATTAATTCGTACTAAGTATAATGACTATCTGGTTTCAGACTGGATAATTTTCATTTATAGCCTTCTCAAGAGAAATGTGCGCTCGTTATGTGCTGTAAAACGATATGCGTTTTACATGTTGTTACAGTTTAAGTTTATCTTTTAAAGAAAACAAACATTTTGAGATCACGCACGAGACAGGGTTATATGGCCACACACGGAAACCAGACTAGTGAAAGTAAAATGGATAATTCAATTCATGAAAGCTCTGAATTAACGGAATAAATCAACCAAACCAAACCCCATTTTATGCCGATCTGTTTCTTAGACCAGCAACGCAGATCTGTGTTTCTATGTATTCAGTAGACTCGAGAAACTTATTTCCCAATCTCAACAAGATTTCGATTTTTTTTTTCAGAACAAATTCAGAAAAATCTAATAGATAAATCTATTAGATTTAAAGCTTGCATGCATTTCTTTTCTTCGTGGTGAAATTAATTGCAAAAAGTGTGGAAAAATGTTACACATTGGAATATGGAGCAGTGACTACCTAGCAAACTTTCACATTACACAAAAAGGGATTTTAATTTATGACCACCAGACAAACATAGAATAAAACTTTCAAATTGCCAGTTGCAGACGACAACTATGTCTCTATTATCAATGAGACGTTAGACGGTTAACATAGGAATTTTCCATTTATAATTGGCGAAATGTCTCTTTTTCCTTCAGTAACGAATATCTTTGCCATTTGTCGGCTGCTGCAGGAGCTGTCGGATTGTGTTGATTGCCTGTATAAATATTGAGAAAATGATTCAATGTTGTTCTAATCGATGTCATGATAAAGTAGAATTCTTTGTCACTGAATTAAATTCAAGTCTTCTTTGGCGACCGGAAACCGTATGTTTTAGGCGGGAAGTCTTTACTGTTGATCTATTCATTACCCTGTCGTCTGCTTTATAACTGATTTATGAATTTTCACTCAGATCGTTGCATCTCTATTAGGACTCCTAAATCTCTCTATATAAATAGGTGTCGCCCACCCCTAAATGTGACCACTGATGCTTGTGAAGGGTTGCTTCACGAAACACCGTATTTCCGGGGTGGTTTCATTGCAAAAAGGTTTCTTAAAATTGCAACACAGCAGGCGTATCCTGTGATCCCACACCATAACCGTCAACACAAATGAACGTTTTGAAGCATTGCTACAATTTGGTCGTTAATTCGTTTTAAGTGATTTCTAAAAGAAGATATTTGTTCAAAAATTCTTTTTAAAGGAGTTTTAATAAATATTACTGTTACTAACTTCAGGAATGCAGTCTATTAAAAGATAGGTATATAAGGTGTTAATATCATTACATAGATAATTGTTACCATGACAAAATTATTTTCCTTTTTGATAGGAAGTATCAGAAGATGCGAAAAGGAAGGTGAAGAAATATTCATCCCAAATATATCAGACAATCCCTGTATATATTGCTTTTGCAAGGTAGGTAGAATTGTAATTACATCAATAACCCATTTCACGCTTAAAGATACAGATCTCATTTCACACAACACTTTTCTATCAAAGAAAATATGCTATCCTTTCCTTTCCTCATAAAAACACTGAATCTATTATATAAATAAATCCTTTTTGATTTAAAACCTCAATTAGTAATCATACACGTATATTTGTATTGTCTATGTCTACAATCTCAGATTCTGTACTGTGCTAGAAGTGTACAATCTCAACGTCTGTACTGTGCTACAAGTGTACAATCTCAATTTTTGTACCGTAGTAAAAGTGTACAAATGAATTTCAACTTCTGTATTGTAATTGAAGTGTACAATTTCAACTTCTGAACTGTGCTAGAAGTGTACAATCTCAACTTCTGTACTGTGCTAGAAGTGTGCAATCTCAACATCTGTACTGTGCTAGAAGTGTACAATATGAACTTTTGTACTGTGCTATAGAAGTGTACAAACTCAACTTCTGCACTGTGCTTGAAGTGTAAAACTTCAAACGTGTTTAAAAATTGTACAAAAATGGTTGATATTATGCTCAAAGTATCTACAATAACGAAGCGCTTTACTGAAGTCACAATGAAATTAAAATCAAAATTACATATACTTTTCATGTTAACACCCTTTTATAAAAAAAAAGCCTTGCTTAGGTTCACTAACGGTTCATTAACATGAAACACAAGCCAGATCTCGACCTGGGCTCGATCCCCCGACCTTTGAGACACCGGTCTGGTGTTCTAATTGATTAAAGGCTTAGCGGTAGTATTTTTTATATAAAGGATCTTTGTTGGTGGTCAACATCTATAGATGTGTTAATCATGGCCTTTAGCCTGAAGACCGGAGCAACATCAACCGCAGTGAAACAACGGATGTGGTTTAGACTTAAGAAAACATCTTGCACCAAAAATATGAGTACATCTTGGCGAGACATGCTCTGGCATTCTTTGTTATCTATGTATTAAAGGAAAATAACAGATTTGACGACTGCAAATATTTCATAATTTATCATCAATAATTGTTCATTTCACAAAGGGTTTTTTCATACGAACAAATATATAATGTACGCAGGGGGTATTTTTCTCTATTTCAATGTCTTCTCTAGAAACGATGTACTAAGCAGTCTTAATCTTGTCTGGGTGCTGTCTGTGATAATATACCCTAACACTACATAGACATTTGATGATATACAAACAGTGGTGACCGATTGCTTTACAAGGGATTGGTAGGAATTATGAATGAACAGCGTCTCATTCATTCATTCGGCGATAGAGTCATGTGGCTACCCCTAACAAGAGATTGTAAGCCAGCATGTCTTAATACGTTTCACATCTATCATATCTGCACAGTACTTGTACAGTTTGTGCGAATTGAATTTGCTATCATCTATGTTTGTTTTGCTGTCCGCCTTTTCGTGTAATCACAACCTAAATGCTTTTATTCGGCGAGAATAAAGAGACCTCAATTCGGGTAGATAATATTTTTGCTTAAAAAGTCACTATTTTAACCCTGCTCTTGTACAGGTGCTTAAGAGGTGATCTACAAAAGAAAAAAAACAGCATATCAACCTATCAACTGTCGAGATACAAGTGGGGTTTCAATACTATTTCAGAAAGATATATAGATGTAACCGGTTTTGGAATTCCATATTGCAAAATACATACCCTTACTTAATCTGAAACAATTAAATGCATTATCCTTTTAAGATTCTTATAAAACAATCAATCAAACCTTTTGTTGTTAAAATATTTTTTTTATGGATTGAATGCATACATACTAAGATACTTTGTAAAAGTAGCGTTTACATGAAATGTACCTACGTACTCGAGTTAATTCAGAAGTAGACAACGAAACGACATCTAAACATCGCTTTAAATGTTATGTAAATTCCTTTTTTTCAGAAGGTTTCAGATCCTCTTTTTATGTTCATACATTATTACTTTCACCATATTACATCTTTAAACTCCGAAAGTCGATTGTTTCGCCTCCTGAAATTAAGCGGGTCGAGAGATCCAAGCATGCGATGTCTGGGCCAGACTTTTTTAAGTGTATATAACGTCGACCACTAGTCTGCGATGAACTTTTATCTCATTAAAATACCTTTAAATAGTTATATAATCATTTCAGTGAAAAGAGATAAACGTTTTGACATACTACATACAACCTTCTTGATCATGGATTTATCACGGTTAGACGTCGCCCTGCAAAGAAATGAAGATTTATTGAGAATATCGCGTAGAGTAATGAATGCGGCGGGCGTCGAAGACCTTATAAAATATCAGTTTTGCGACCTGTAAATGAATTTGTATAAAACGTCTTTATGAAAACACCTGATATCATTTAATCATTGCTTATTCAACTGTTAAATTATCAATGTAGCGACTTTGAGGACAAAAGAGCGCCAATGATGTTAAGGCGGCCTGTTGTAACTCTCCTGTGTTTGAGGTATAAAGAAGGGTGTTCACTTCTTCCCAGAGACAGTCGGTGTCGTCATCAAGTCATTAAGATAACTTTCTCTGGTTGTTGAAGAAACAGATAAAGCAAATTAGACACTTCCAAAGATTTTAACAGTAGTTTTCGAAATATGAATGGGAAACATGAACAGAAGATACCCGCATGCAACAGAGTGTATCCGATATGAGTACACAAATTGCAAGTTTAATGGTCAAATACTAGATGATACGTTGCAAAGAGCCAAAATGTTAGATATATTTAATTTTTTCTCCGTGACAGTAACAATAACATAATAAGAGATAAATCATCGTGCAAGAAGATGAATGTTACCGAGACAGACCATCTACCTGAGTACCCATCTCAAGTCGGTAAGCACAACCTAGAGTAGTACTACAGAAGGAACGAAGTACCACTCCTGCTTTGGAGAAAAGTACTTTTCAGATATACATTGAATTAGAGAGGATATAGCCTCCTCCTTTTATTTTCTTCAAGAATCTTACAGAACAAAAAAGCCAAGCCATTGCTTATTAGCTATCGTCGAGACGCGGGGTCCTTGACTTGATTTAAGTGATTCTTAAGCACCCTTTAAGGCAAACAAGTGGTTTTTCATATGACAAAATCGGAGACGAAGAGAATGTGTAATATTTTGTCTGATCACAACCTACTCAATACTAGACCACACAACCGATGTCTCTAAACCTTTTATGAAGTAAGAGTAATGTCGACATCATAACGGCATCAGCAAAGAGTCTCCTTGCTGAGTGATATTTTCATCGTCTCGTTGCAGTGAACATCTATAACGACTGCATTCCTCCATTCCAATAGTTCATCGATACTAACAATATTGGTATTCGTGCTGCATGGTGTTGACACAAAATATCACAAGACATCGCCAAATGACAACGTCTGCAGTCGAAAATTTATAAATGGAGAACTTTATTAGAACGCCGGGGACCTTAAACATGCAAACAAAGCAGAAAGAAATTGCAATTGAATTTACCAAATGATTTTCATACCAGTGGTCGTTTGTTGAAATGATTTTGTTTACCTTGGATATTTATACTTCATTTATATCAATGGTTTCTGGCTGAATGTAAATTTGAGTAGCTCTACAGCTAGAGTCAACTCATCTCTTTTAAGTCTTATTTAAGACCAGGGTGGTATAATGTGTCTATTTAACTATCCGGCGCGCTAGGCAAACAAACTTCGCGCCAACCATACATATATATTATATCTCTGAATGTATTTAACAGATATGTTATGATTAACTTATGCAAACATTTGTATGGTCAAAAAAAAGGGTAACTTTTAAAAGATTTTTTTCAAGAAATCCCTTTAATTAAGATAAATATTTTTGCACTTAAGACTACTTCAGACTTTTTTGTATGCGTATTGTATAGTCCCAAAGGAACCACCCCTGGTAGTCTAACGCACCACTTAATAAACGTCTTGTTCTTTATCAGAGTAATCGGTTTGTAGGGAAGAGGTATACGGTAAATTGTTACATGTTAGCAGTACTGTTGTGACAGTCGCTATCAGTCCAATCACTAAGCTGTTTGATGTACAACAAGTGTTTGTTTTCTACAAATTGACTTAAACATTATCCAGCACCGATAAGCCCCCGATAAAATTATGTCGACTCCAGAAACAAACATACTAACCATGTGGATGACATAAGCAACCGATATCTTTTGCTTTATTCCTTTAATGGACGATTGATGATAATGAGGTGTTTAAATCTTAATACCTTAGTATGTATATATAAAATTTTTGCCTTTGAAACTGTTCAGCTGGTTATAAATTTTAAGACAGTCTATATACGTTTATGTTTCTTGGATTCAGTCTTTGATCTTTGATCCCATATGTCTTTCTTACACTCTTAAGATATGTTGATTTATTCAGCTATTCTATGGAGATCTAATCTAGTCCACTATAGATTTATGGCAACTCTGAATTCAATATGTTTCACACTCATCAGTTTTTGAGGAGAAGTAACTGTCCACTAGGGTCAGGCCTCTTCTATGACGTCAGAGACGGGACTCGACAGTGGCCACGAACTCTGCCATAAAACAAGAACCGAATCACCTCTCTGAAGCTATCTACTCAAGTCTCTAGTGCCTCTTGTTGTCCTTACTCTTTATAACAACAATATCAGAAAACCCGTCAACACAAAACTATTGGTCCACAATTAACTTTTATTTGTCCACAGTTACAGTAAATCAATTTTGACTAAAATTACGTTTTATATTTCAGAATAAAGAAGTCACTTGTCGACGAACACAATGTCCTAGCTTAGATGGATGCCATATGATTCTGTACGAGAACATACAAGACAACAGGAAGTGCTGCGAGATGTGTAAAGGTTGTACCTACCAGAACAAAGAGTATGCCAGCGGAGACCAATGGAGCACTCCTGACGACCCGTGTGTTCAGTTGTCCTGCAGAGTAAGTGAATTATCAATTAGTAGAGCAAGTAAATTAACAGTTAGTAAAGTAAATAAACAGTTAGTAGAGAAAGTGAATTAATAGTTTTTCTATGCTTGTCTTTCTCTAACAATTTCGATGTTGGATTCATAAATTATAAGAATGTTTATTAGCTATTTCATATCGTTCTTTTTGGTCTGAATTACAAAATTGGTTATGTCGCACAATTTTGCTTTCCATGTTGTTTTTTGGTGAGGGTCCTTTCATCCGATTCTATTTTTTCTAGTTTAAACACGCGTTTGTCTATGTCACTTTTGGTAACGGGTGGTATACTTCTTCTTCTTCTTCCGGAGACACCCTGAACCAACTTTTCTTTGCAACATTTCAAAGTGAATATCCGTTATGCCATAACCATTACGTATTTAATGGTTTCACTGAAAAGAACGCAAACTGCATCCCATATTTTCTGATCGGCTGTGTTTCTTTCGAAGCTATTACCCGTACTGAGTATGTTGTCGAAAGCAAGAAAACATAGGAACAAAAAGAATATTATGAGTATTTTTTTTTTTATATATATATATATAAAAATAAATCTGTAATTTTTTTCTGCATCGGAAAAATGTTGGCAAAATATATTTACATTGTATCAATGGTATCTACAGTTTCATTGGCCTTTTACTTGACCTGACATACAATGTCTTGTATTTCTTTTTTTCTTCTTGTCATTATGTCGTTCTAGGTAGACTGTCATTTCTTAAATAGAATCTGCCGTAAAACTTGCTTTAAAATAAAAGTGTATTAAAATCGAATATTTATGAAAAATTAATATAGACATGTATCAAGACGAGTTTCAAAGTAGTAACAACAAAATCGAACAAGGATATGAAGAAAATGCTACATTCCTATCTTTAATTAAAATACCTGTTGCATAAAATCGGAAAATTACCATTAAACTCGATATTTTAGACTTTGATATTATTTTAATGTCGATGTGAAATAGATAGCAGGACACATTAGTACATCAAGCTTTATGATTGAAGTTTTTTCCTGTCCGGTCGTGTACAATCCGTGATGTCGTTTAAATTTCTTAATATTCTTTTTCATTCATACTTTTCATTCCACACATAGCTGAGACACTTTTTACCTGAGGATGCGTGGGACATAAAATTTATGGTGTAATTGATTGTTATAAGTCATAAATAGTTTGATATCTTTGAGGTAGATTATGAATAAACCCTTACACTTAAAAACTGTCTCATTTCAGGCAGGGGTAATCACAAAAGCCAAAACGAAATGCTACTCAAATTGCAAGAGCCCCATCCAAGTGCCTGGAGAATGTTGTCCTATTTGCCAAGGTACACTCCAATTAATTATTGTAAATTCCTGTTTTGTGTGGCTTTCAAAATTACTTTCTCGTTACCTACATGTACATGGCAAATCCAGTAAATAAAAGAGAGCGGTTTTTGAAGAAAATTAATGACACACTTGCACTTTTCTTTTCTCAGCCAGTCATTTTGCGTATTTTAGGTTGCGAAAATAATGGCAGAACCTATCAGAATGGAGAGGAATTCACCCTCATCACAGATGCATGCACAAAATGTACATGTCAGGTATATTAATATGAAGACTGCAAAACTGTTAATTAAAACGTGACACCTTTCCCAAAACAGAAAATTAAGTTTTACCTAAAATTATTCATCATATTCTTGTTCTATATTGAAACAAACCTTGATCCTTTCTAAGTAAGATAATTTTAAAATCACCTTCTACGACAGCGTAAACTTTAAATAATTTAAAATAAAATGTATTTTTATCTAGTGGTTTGCAATTTTTTGTCAGAATGGAAATGTATCCTGTGCAAAAGAAGTATGCCCGGTGTTAAATTGCCCAGAATCTACAATTATACATAAAGAAAATGAATGCTGTCCTTCTTGTGAAGGTATTGGAACATATTCATAATGAAATTTAAATTTAGTGACTTTAGTTATTACCAATTCACGATAGAACATCATGAAATTGTAAATGGTAAATTCATCTGAACGATCTTTTAACATTGATACTAACAACAATGTTTCTACTCATTTAACATCAAATATATGGGTAGACTCTATTCCATTTTCTTTTGTAGGCCAGCGTAAAATTTTTAATTTGCCAAATGGATTTTGTTTCTTCCAAAAGAAAATTTACAAAACAAATGACATTTTCCGACCCGAAGACTGCACCGAATGCAAATGTTTGGTATGGGTTTTTTTTCTACTTTTATGCATATATTGCATTAGCTTAATAATTAAAGCTTCTAAATTTAGATGTCATATATCATAATGATTACAAGTGTTACAAGTGTAAAATCATTGTAAATTTATTGTGTATGTGCTTTGTCATCGTTTCTCATAAATTTTTATTTTATATATTTTTGAGACACTATGATCTTTATATCATATCATTCAAGAATTACAAAGAATAACAAAATTTTATAATCAATATGTTTGTGTATTCAAAACGAGTTCTACCAAAGTTTCTTCAATATTAGAAAAACATATTTTGTTTGTCTGGACTTGCCAAAGCAGTCATAGATATATACGGTAGAAATGACGTCCATTGGCAGTGAAAATGGTATGGAAAACTCAAAGCATTTAACCCAGAACTATTTTCTTGAACATAGATGAGAGCGCCGTAGGGCATTCGAGTTGTATTTTTGAAATATATCATACCAGGAAACCAATGTCCTCATTGGCATTTTATATTAAATAAAATTTGCAGCATGTTATGTTGCAGTTTTTAAATGAATATATAAGATATATTATCCCTTTCACGTTAAATTTGACCGGTAAGCCATTTCCACTTAAATATAGCATTGTTTATAGTTGACGGATTTTAAGAAGGATAAAAATAAAGATGATGCACAAAAGTTTGATATCTTTACGAACAAATTCACATATAATACTCATGTATTAAGGTTTTCATATTTTATAATTAAATTAAGTGGTTGTATAAAATCATTTTTCTATAAAAATTAGTAAAAAAGTCCCGAATGAGAAAGGGTTAATACAAAAAGAAAATATGAATTTAAATATAGGACTCAAAATCCGTGTTTTTCATTGCTATGTTAAGAAAGATAATTCAAATGGTTTCTATCATATCCATTGCAGTCAGGGACCATTGTCTGTGACCGAGAAACCTGTCCACCTATTACGTGTAGCTATAACATGACAGTCAAAAGTGAAGACTCTTGTTGTCGCGTGTGTCAACAGAAAGATCTCTGTATCTACGAGGGTACAACTTATCAGGTGAGATATACATGTATATCATTTTCTTTGTAGCAAACTATATCAGCAATCTGCAAGCCCTGCATGTTTTTTGTTTTTTGGTATGGGGTTGTTTTTTTTTTGGTTTTTTTTTTTTTTTTTTTTTATACAAAATACTGAAAAGAACAGAAAAACAAATTGTATGTTAACATGGATTGTGTGTTGGAATTTATCCTATCATCCTCATTTTGCGATTGTTCGGTAAATGGGCGCTTTCCTTGTATTTACCGTACACCTTTTGGTTGTGTTACAGGACTCCGAGGTGTGGCAGCCTAACCTGTGTACCAGGTGTTCCTGTGACGATGGAACGACCCGGTGTAGGGTCCAACAATGCAAAGTGTCCAGCTGGTGTCCGGCGGTAGGTCAAGTCTACTGTACTGACTCTATTTTACTCTTTCTGATCATTGGAAAACTTGTGTATCACTCGCATAGCACCAATGTTGAAAAAACTAAGGTTCAATGAGACAGGGCATTTTTAAATGAATAAAATGCAAATTTTTTAATTACAGGGATATGTACTGAAATATATTGACGGTGAATGTTGTCCCCGGTGTGTTGAAGGTCAGTCAATATAGGAAATATTTGGTTTTGATGTAAAACATATGCATTCATTATCTTCCATAATACCTTTTATTATCATAAACATGATGGACAAAGGTTTCTAAAATAAATCATTGTTCTCGTTTTCAGCTAGTGGAATATGTACAGTTTTTGGAGATCCTCATTATAGGACTTTTGACGGCAGGATTTACAATTTTCAGGGAGCTTGTAAATATTTATTAGCGGAGGACGAAGTGAGCAAAAAGTTTTCTGTAACTGTACGCAATGACGCGCGTTCGTCGCCATGGTTTACATGGACCCGTATGTTAACAATATTCATAGGAAAAACCAAAATAGGACTTCATCAGAAACTCACAGTTAAAGTTAACAGAAAAAGAATAAAATTGCCTTACAAGAATAAGAATCCAACTTTCTCCGTTCATCGAGAAGGAAATTCAGTGATATTCAAAGCAGAGTTTGGACTGCAAGTCGTCTGGGATGGCGACAGCTATGTGGAACTGACAGTATCTAGTCAGTACAAACGTCGGATGGCGGGTCTCTGTGGTAACTATAACGGGTTTGGTTCCGACGACCTTCAGGGCAGGGATCATAAACTCTACACTGACAGTGAAGAATTCGGCAACACTTGGCGAGTGGGCAGCAAGGCCGCTTGTGTTCTTAGTCACAATGAGTCGGAACACTCTTCCCTCTGTGATGGAGACAAGAGGAGAAGGAAACGAGCTATTGCTGCTTGCAGTTTTCTTCTTGGGAGTGTGTTTTCTAAATGCCGTCGACGCGTAGACGTGAGGACTTATTACAGGTAAGAAGGATAAATATGGTATGTCATAAAACAGTGAATGAATTTCCAAAAACTCGTAAAACATTTTTTTCTACGATAGTTTTTTGTCTGTACTCCTTTGCAGTTCTTGTATATCGGATATGTGTGACTGTCCTAGAAACAAAATGTGCGCCTGTGAATCTTTTAAGGCCTACGCACAAGCTTGCTCACGGGAGAACGTCAGCATCCGGTGGGAGAAGCACATCCTCTGTCCAAGTAAGTTTAACCAAAAGGACCAATGTTCACCAGACGTAAACCTCGAGATTTAAAAACAAAATGTTTGTTGTTTTGTTGTGATAGAAAGTAAAACTTGGAGTTGTTTTAAAATATTAATCTTAACTTAGAATAATTTCATTATTGAATCTGAAATTCATCAACAATATACTCAATATACATGTTCGCTTGCAGCAGAATAAATTAAGGAAGCCGAGCGGTCAACAACTTAGCTATTGGTTCTACTTTAAATTTCTTATATATGATTTTTTAAGATATTAACTATTATTTAGTAAAAAAATATTTCATATATTTTAGCTTTAAAATTTAATATTTGCCTATATCTTTATGCAGAGCTATTCTTCGTAAGGAGATCAAAATAGTCTAGAAATGGCCACCACTATCCAGCCCTCCTAATACCAAAACACTAATTAATCACTAATTAATCTGTGTTTTTGATGAGATGTTCATTTTGAGAACTCTTTTTGTCCTTATTTTAGGTCAGTGTCCAAGAGGAGCAATATACAGACGCTGTACCAGGCGTTGTTCCAAGACGTGCGATGAGCCCAAGAAGACGGGGTATTGTCGAGACAAGTGTCAGTCAGCTTGTATCTGTCCGGGAAAGCGGGTCCTTCACAACGGGAAATGTATCGCGCCACACACGTGTCCGGGCGTGCCTAGTCCGTCCCTGTGATGTTTTAATACTTATTATTTATTTGCCAGTATGCATATTTTTCATGTTTTCTTTTTATCTGCGAGATTAAAACAATTTTTATTTTTTATTTTGGTTTTTTGTGTGTTATTTTTGTGGGTTTTTTTAGAACATGTAGAGTTAGAATCGCTGCCTTATGGTCAAATGAAAAACAATTTAAATAACAAATAATTGATTATTGATTTTTTTTCATATTTATCTTAAATAAAAAGTCTAATTTAGTTTGAAACAATGGAGAAACATCAATAGTAAACGATTCTTATAAAAACGGTATAGATTTGAAATCGTACAGAACACTTAGATCAATAAAAACAATTCAATTCATCAATTCACACCTATTGCAACATTAAGGTTCCAGAAGATAAAAAGGATTCCTTTAATGAAAATATATTGAACATGTGTGTTCATTTACAATGTTATGTACCCTTGTATAAATATTAGATCAAAAATCAATTGGTCTTCAAATTATCTCGATACAAATCAGAATGCGCCAATATCACAAAAAATGGTCAGTAAGGAACATAATAGAACACAGCGAAAGTTTGGGATTTCAATATTTATTGTTTAAAAAAATAATTCAACGCGTTTCATGATGATATTATGCATAAGTCTGAATACAATAATAAAAACATCAAAAACATAACAGTATAACATTTTCACTACACAAAGTAGATTATATCACATTTTGTTGTCTTATAATGCTAACTAACCAATATAACTGTTGGTACTAAATGTGTTTATCTCATAACTAGAATGGAATAACTAACCGATGAAATTCATAAACTGTTATATAGCACCAAAACAGCAGTACGTACTATATCGACATGTCCATTTGTCAGTTGTACATGATGGTTGATCACTTTGTTAATTAAACTAGCTATAAAGCAGGTACAAAATGAGATGATACCGGTATTGCAATGAAAAACAAGAACACTGAACATTGGTCCTCACCTTTTGCTACAAACGATGTGCTGGTATATAACCAGAGTATATAGATTTAACTAATTATAAAAAAGATAAACATAAAATAAAGACATACATGTGGATTTTCCCTCATTAAATAGATATGAAAGAGCGCGTGGCCATCATCACCATCATCATATAAACCAAAGGGCTGATTCGTTTGAAAAGTAAAAAGGAAGTTAATCAATACTATCATACATGTGGTAGAATTTAAAAGTGAAAATGATTATCGATATGTATAAAGGGTATAAAATATGCACTGTCACGAATCAAGATACATGTGCTTCAATTTATAAAGATAATTAGTTACGAACATATTGTCTTCAATGGTTGACATATATCGTAAAATCAAAACCTTAAAGACCTCCTAAAGCTATGTGCAATTGTAGTTGATCTAAATATGAATTAATATTTATATGCTGTCATATCAACAGATTTGAAATCCTGCTCTGGCAAAGTGTTATCCGTGTTATCTCGGACAGCAGTTTCAGTTTTGACTTTGTACAGCGGATTTTCCATTCCAGCCGAATTGGCGGAAGCAGTGGGTTGGTGGATGTCCGTAATGGACGTGTAGCGATCATCCACCGGGCCGCCCTCGTCGTTCACATCCGGGACATTGGGAGAATTCACAAACTTTGCATGGCTGAACATATTTGTTACAATTCTCCTAAAAAGAAAACAAAATTGTTAGCTGTTATGATTATTCACTATCATTTAATATAGAATACACAATAATATTTCGAGGGAAAGAATTATTAGAAGAGAAAAAAGAGACAACCTATGATTTTGATTTTTTGGAGTGAGAGAAATGAATAAAAGGAGTGTTAACTTATTCTTTACGCATACTGAGTAATGATTTTTACCTTTTATACATAACGTAGACAAGAATAACGATGATTACAATGAAAACAATGATGACAACAATAATGGTTGCAGCAAACGTCCCGGAACTAATGGAACCGTCACTCTGCTGAGCAGAAGTCTTTTGAGCGAGGGGATCAACGTTCGGCGATGGTGTACCTGGAAATATAAATTAGAAAAATCATTGAACTTTCGTTGTTTTGGTCTTTTGGCTTTTGAATTTGGAGACAAATGTATACAGTGTATATCATCTATGTGACTTTGACAGAAGAAAAACTAAAATCATTATATTGGCAAAAACTTAGATAATTAAAAAAAAATTATTCATGCTTGTCATTTATAATCTATCATTTTCAATGTCCATATGTTTTATTGAACTACAAAACATTTTAACTGTTATCATGCGAGTTTTTATTTTCATCAGTATTTTATATTTTTCCTTCGCAGGTCGATGAACAATTGAGGCATCAACCCCAGCATCAATGTAATCAATGCACACGCTTAAAAACAAAATATGTCCTTTGTGTTGTCAATCATTATCACCAAACATACTTGTTGTTGTTGTTGTTGTTGGTACTTTTGTTGTTGTTGTTGTTGTTGTTGTTGTTGTTGTTGTCGGTGGTGGTACTTTTGTTGTTTTTGTTGTTGTTTTGGGTGGTGGGAGGGGAGTCGTTGTTATTTGCTCTTTGCCTATACATGTATAATAAGAAAAATATTTAGGGGACAATATCGAAATATGTTCATTGAGATTTGCGCTAGAAAAAATGATACTGAAAAATAACAGGATTTTAGTAGAAGGAAACTGTCCTAAAATAAAATAAGTATGAAAAATATGCTAAAACCTTTTCCAGATTTATAGGAAAGTCGCAAAAGTCGCAATTCTAAAACACATGCAACTTTTGAAAGTTAGAAAATGGCTTTTTATGATTGTTGAATAAAATCTTTAAAAATCTACCATAGTCTGTGGATTTTTAAACTACTTGTCGATCAAATTTTTAACATATGGCTTGAACCTGCATGGTTTCAATTTGACAACGAATAAAACATATCTGTTGTAGTAAATGTGGAAATTTTTCAAATTTATATCATATCTTTATCAAATAAGTTGAATTTTATAAAGATATCTTCATTTTGACAACTGTTACATGGTTTTTTAAACTTTGAATTTACATTTCATAAAACAAACCAGCTGACGTTTTCTTATTAATTGATTTGATTATATAGATATGCCATAGTTTAATAAAATTTCTTAGAGAGAGAATAAAAATTGGATGCTTCCCTCAAAACCATATGATGGCTAATAGTTAAAAATATATTTAAATGATCAACAATATTATTCATGGATAATTTTTTATTTGATTACTTCTTAATATTCTTAAAACTATAGGCATTGGCTTCTCATTTTCACATTTTGCATATTTTAGAGTTGGTCTAAATTTCATTTATCATTTATGCTAATATCTTGTTTTCCATCTACGAAAAGAGTACTTAATCTATAAATTTGGTTAATGACATATAAGTACAATTGTTAACGTTATTTCATTATATTGTTTTCACAAAAGAAAATGCTTTGAGTCATAAATCTCAAAAACACAAGAATTCTAAATAATGAAATTTGAAAGTTTTCAAAATGACAAAGCTGCTTTAGTCGCTGTTTTTAGAATTAAAATAGAGGAAGTGCTCGGTTAGTTTTTGATACAAGAAAGTGAGAAGAGGTGCGTTTTAAGGACTTTTTTGAAAAGTGTTAGATAAATTTAATGTGAAATATGGATTGGAATAAATTGAATTAAATGCAAGTGGGTTATGGGTTTTGTTTTTCAATGTCTTATTTTCACACAACAACAACAACAACAACAACATCAACAACAACCAAAAGTCCAAGTTATCCATGTCCTGGAATCAATCTACATGTATATGCCACCCATTAATTGTATATGTACACGGAGATGGTACAATTCAGTAGAGCATTTAATTAACAAGAGGCCCATGGGGCCACATCGCCCACCTGAGCAACAATGGCTTTATATGGGCGTTCAAAGGATATTGTGCCATACAGCCCCTCGGTAGAATAACAGAAAATAAATACCGTAAAGTATCCGAATTTTACACTTATTTTTGCATACACTTAATCTTTGACATTGTACTTTTATGAAATACCATTTTTACCGAAAATCCTTTGCAAGATATGAAACAAAATTTTTGGTAGGGGTACACTGTTAACTTCCAATTCCCTTTATTTTAGTTCTGCCCCTCCCCCCCCTTTATAAAGTGATCAAAATATTTGAGCATATAGGTATATTTTCTTCTTCAACTACTTACTAGTTATTTTATTAATTCTTATATGTGAGCGAAGAAAATTGTACCTCAATGCGCTCAAATTAAAAACATTCAAAAATTTAATTGGTCTTCCCCATTATAAACGATTGTTGTTTACCTGGCGTGAACTCGTGTGACGTTTTATAACCTTACTCACTTGATTGTTAAAAAGCTATTATAATCAATGTATTGACAGGCATATCACTCTATTTTACTAAGGCTCACCCATTATTTTCATCTTTATTTGAAAAAAATGGCTACAAACCAAGATGATTTTCCGCTGTAATATTTTCTTAAGAATAGCGATAATGCATTTATCCCCGTAACAGTAATGTGTCAGAACTATGGAAACTATTTAACGTTTAGCGAGACATTTCTAATGATCAACCAAAATTTCAGCGTCAATCGTAGAATTATAAGAAAGATACAGAGCTCACAATTCTTCTATAGGTTTGAGCTATTTTTGTTCACAAGAGTTTATTACATTCAACTAAGATTTTTAAACTTGGTATTTCCTATTCAGCATTTAAAATGTAAATGAACAAAAGCATGGCCTCAGCTCTGTGTGCAAACATAGAATTGTGAGCAAAGCTCTGTATCTTGCTTATAATTCGAAGCTTGACACTCAAATATGGTTAGTAAATAGAAAATTGTAAACAATTAAAACAGAAGAAACATGCACTAAAACAATGAAAGAGCACAATTTATTTTTCAAAATGAATCATATATATATACCAACATATTTCCGTCAGCGATATTTAACTCTGTTTAAACTGAATAGACTAGAGAAAATGCTGAGCATCTTAACAAAACACATTGCATTAATCAACCATTACGCAAAGATCGTACCGAATTACCAATAGAATGAATTGTATTTATGTGTGTTGTTAATGCATCAGATTTTGCTTATTTTGCGCAGATAAACCGTCAACTGTCTGATTTACCGAAGTCTATATTTGATTTGATACGTAAAAATTACAAAATACAAGCGATAGTTCCACAGGTACAAAGCATAATTAATGAAAATGAAACGAAAATCAAACAAGAGGCCCATGGGCCACATCGCTCACCTGAGCAACAATACACAGAATAACGTCAATTTTACGTAGTCGTATACAAAATATCTGAACAATGTCGTATAATAGATCCTGTATTAAAAAAAAATCCCCTGCATATTCTTATGTTTATCATTGAGCCTTTGTAACAGGATGATTTTACAGTCATATCACATATTGAGCATTGCAGTTCTCGAGAAGATGATCTGACTTAAACAACTGTTTATATATGGATTATATACCTACATCAAACTTTGAACCCCTTATGGGGCTGAAGAATTGTCAAGAATTGTCAAGAGGCCAAAGTCTAAACAATTTTAAGAATCAACAATATGTCTAAATGCTTGCACAAAGTAAAGCCATATATAATAACATTAGAGCTTTTAATTGAGTGAATAATTTAAATATTTATTCCTTTGTAAAATTGGAAACCCAACCCCAACCCCCGTAGGCCAACCCTACTCCTGAAGATTTTGATTTTGACAAATTTTAATCTATACTATCTGAACTGACAAAAGTTACAGCTTTTCTAGACAAATTGTGTTTTAGAAGATGATTTTTAAAAAAAAATCCCTATATAATCATATGTGAAAATTTTACACCCGCCAAATTGTGGCCCCACCCTACCCCTGGGGATCATGATTTGAACAAACTTGAATCTAAACTACCTGAGGATGCTTCCACACAAGTTGCGGCTTTTCTGCCCAATCGGTTTCTGAGAAGATCTTCAAAGATTTTTCTCTATATATTCCTATGTAAAATTCGACCCCCCATTGTGGCCCCACCCTACCCCCGGGGATCATGATTTGAACAAACTTGAATCTACACTACCTGAGGATGCTTCCACACAAGTTTCAGCTTTTCTGGCTGATCAGTTTCAGAGAAGAAGAATTTTAAAGATTTACTCTATATATTCCTATGTAAAAATTTGACCCCCCCCGCC
>WFKH01011581.1:52996506-53010453 GCA_016163765.1 Magallana hongkongensis | reverse complement strand
GGGAGGGGGGGCAGCCCCCACCCTTCCGGTCCACCTGAATGCTACGTGCCTGAAACTGTAGTTGTTAACGGCATTAATCTATATTTTACATCAGTAAAACATGGTTAACGTGATTATCTGTTTCAGAAGTGTAAAACTATAATTAACACTGAAAACAAGCATTTGTGATTGCAAACCATAGTTAATTGATAAATGCAGTGGCGTAGCTTCATTGAAGCACTGTAAGCACGTGCTTACAAATTATTTTATGAATCTCAATTTTTTAATACATGATTTTTTCATTGCAAAGCACGAATTCAGATAGAAACTAATAAAGGCAAGCATTTCATGTATGGTTTTGTAGATACATGTAATTATTGTAAAGCAGAATGGTTATTCGGAGCCAGATACTTTGTTGTTATTATAGTATGCGATATACTAGTACTTTATCACAGGAACAAGTTCTTATAGTAATACTATTGACTGGGTCAAATCGAAGGTTCAGGTATGGATTGAGGCCAATATACAACGAATTAACAAATTTGCATTTCATTACAATCGACTCAGCGCATCAATCCTTATCAAAATAAAAAGAAGCAACAGTGCTTTTTTCAGAGCACAGTTTGGGTAAAAGGGAAAGTAAGTTGCCACAAACTTTGTTATTAGTTTTACGAGATGCATTTCTTGATTCTGTGGTATCTGTTGGTGCGTGTGTGAGTTTTTTTTTTTTTATTTCTTTAGTTTTTCTATTTTTTTAATTTTTTATTCCAAGATATTGACATTTTATGTAGACAAAAGAGAAAAAAAAAACAAATAACAATTTGAAAAAACAAAACACAAATTAAACGCTGACTAATCCTATATCTAATATAGCTTTTTCTGTACAATTACAATATCATGGTTGTCTTGATATATAAAAACTAATACATTGTACTAAATTAAAGTTATTGCCACCGTAATTGAAAAATGTGCTCAGCTTCTGGGGGGCTGCCCCTGCTTACAAATATTTTGTCCCTAGCTACGCCACTGAAATACAGTTTCACGATTTGTGAAACTATGATTAACATTAACTTTTGAATTTTAACAAATGTAAATTTTGGTTTACAGATTTAAAAGAATTGTTAACTATAGTTTCTGGTTTGTAAACTGTAGTTGACAGTCAATAACCTAAATTATCGTCTGTGAAACTATAGCTGATTTTAGTGAATTTGGCGTGCCATATATATATATATATATATATATATATATATATACACCCTTTATTTTAGCAGATGCTAACCAATGAATTGTCACTGTAAATAAGAAGTCATTTCATAAATTAACACTTATTTTACTTTTGTAATCAACGGCAATTGACAATGCTGACGTCATCCCATAAGCGACCAGAAACAGCGCGTCAGTTCCGTCCATATTCGCCCTTCCCACAATTCCGGCCCCGTCTATCCAGAACATATACCTGTCAAATTAGGGTGGGGGTTGATTAACAGTAAACATAGTTAACCATTAAATATAGATTCAAAAGTATCCTTTTTATATATTGTAAAACAACTTTTCTTCGCAACAACTTTATTTCGCCATCTATCGTTAATAAACTGGTTAGCGGCCAATTTACTAATGAACAATTAACTTTTGCGACAAAAATGTAGATTATCTAGTTTATATAAAATACATGGTTACTGTCTTGAAATATAAGCGATACTGATTTGGGCGAAGGTAAGAAAACGTGACAGAGGGCGAAGCTTGCCGAGCCCTCTTCACGTTTTCGATCCGAGCCCAAATATCGCTTATATTTCAAGACAGTTATAATGTATTTTGTTTATCCTGCAACGTTATATCACAATTTGCGCCTCAAACAAGCTTTATTCGACAACTGCATATCTGCAGTTGAAACCATGACGCTATGACTTAAACGAATCAAGAAAGATGACGTCACAATGCATTTGAACGTCGGCTAAATGCACGAGGCTATATTGGGGCATTGACCGAATAATTATAACTTTGGTTTATTATGTTACCTTTATTCGCCCAATGCAAGGGGTAGTTGCAGGATAAAACAAAATATATGTACCAGAGACCTCTGAGGACTGGTTGCGGCAAGAAAGTTTCGCAGGAACGAAGCTATCGCCAATGTCGCGAAAATTTGTCGCGCACGAATAAAAATTGGTTTACAGTACGTGAAAGTTCAAACATTAAGATAAAAAGTAAAGGTTACTCAGTGCTTTCTTTCAATGTCTTCAAGAAAATCTCGCCGAGTTTTATGTTTGCCAGAAAATAAAGCAATAAAAATAGCATTCATGACAAAATTAGGATAAAGGTTACCCTTTGGGTGGATGTAGAGCTACACTGTAGGCATCCTGGATGTTGTCAAGCAGTGTTTTATGTTGATGTGAATTGTAATGGATTACTCCAATCATTGAGTATTGGATAAAATATGTGTAAGGAAGACCAGTGTAGTATATGTTCCCCGTGGAATAATCGACAGCGATGCTATACACAATGTAATTCACTGGAAATTAAAATGTACATACATTATATAAGTGTGTACTAAATACGTTATCGAGTTCAATATCAATAATATATGATGAGTGTGTAAACAGTGCAGTGTCAAATCATTATCATTCCTTGAAGATTTCTGGGTTTTTTTAATTACAGGCACTACTGTACATAACGAAAATAAATATAAAATCAGTCTGTGCAATTTGCTGTAAAATAAATACAAAGAGCCATTTTTTTTATCAAGAAGGTTCGTAAAACTAGCATCAACTTACAATAAGTATATCTTGTAAAACATTATATTCCTATTTACTGGCTACGAGGACGATAAACTTGCTGATAAACTTTTCTTAAAAAGAAACTAAAATTGAACTGGAAATAATAAATACTAGTATTCGCATTTATTGGCCATACTTCTTTCGAAAATTTATACCCCCCCCCCCAAAAAAAAAAAACCCCTTTAAAATACTAGAAATACCTGGACTGTACAGAACCTCTGTCTTGTTGGTGTTTAAGGTTGTTTTCAGGATGTGGTCATCCATGTAGTCTGCCCAGATAACACTCTGGGTGGACGGGATGTAGGCGGAAGCCAGTGGGTCCGCGGGCTGTGGAATATCCACTGCCGACACCTTCTTATCCTTAGGGTTGTCATTCATTGATATTTGGTAAACCAATCCATGGTTGAAGTCGACCGCAAGCGCAAACATATCTGACTGTGCGACTAAAGAGAAAAAACCAACTCACTGAACAAATGAGAGAGAGAGAGAGAGAGAGCTCATTTTATCACCAATATTAATGTTTGATAATGATAACAAAGTTTCCCTTCTATCACTCACTTGTGGTGCAGTTGTGTGCATCCTTCTCCAAAACATATCCCAGTCCGCACTCGCAGACTCCTTGGGTACCGTCAGGTATACACATCTGTTCGCAGCCTCCATTGTCTATATCACATTTGTCTGTTAATGAGAACATCATAATAACGTACCTCACTGGCCGGAGTCTTCACATACTGAATAAATTGGTTGACATATATATTTTCGAAACGGTCTCATTAAAGGGTTTGTTCCCGTGTTGCACACATTTGAAATGTTGGAAAAGGAAAAATGTGTGCAAAACGGGAATTTGTCCAGGTAGGATAATTATTCAATTGCTATAGTCGGTATCATATTTATTCATAGATTATATGGTTGATACCTTTTAAAGAAAAAAAACATGGAAAATCTATTTTAAGGATGCTGATAAAATTCGGTGTTTGAATTTTATGTTACCGTTGTTTTGTTTTTAGACCAACACATATTATATATATAGTATTTTTATGTATGTTATACCATTGAATATTGATATGAGCAAAAACGTACCTAAATGTATCAAAAGATAATTTCTTCATGTTTTTTTTCGAAAATAAATATTTCTTTTATTTATACGTATATATCCACTATAAAATTTTAAAAATCCTTTGATTTAAAAAGGGATTCTTACTGTTCTCTTTTGGCTGAAGATCCGGGTCAAATAAAGCGAAGGCGGTGATGTCAGAAATCGTATCAATAGTATATTGATGTTTGTCACTTTCATCATACAAACTGTATACTGTCAACTGAGTATCTCCCTTCGTGCTGATCGAGTAATCCTACAGTGAACACAATGGATGTCAGAATTAAAACGTCCACTGGTACCGTACATAATACAATGTACCTACTCAGTAAAGATACTATATATAATAATTATATATAAAACCCAACAAGGTTCTGAAGAAGTTTCACATTTCTATTACTAGAGACAAATTATTATTAAGGAGGTTCGATGGTTAAAAAATTAATCATCAGATCTACTAAAAACTTTCAGATAGGATTTGTTACCTATGAACTATTATTTAGAGGAGAATAAATCCATAATTTTACTTTTTAGTTTTGGATATTTTACTATGTTTTTTTTTTATAGAGAGCTCTTATTCTAAAGGAGATCAATGCAGTCTATAGATGGCCACGACCATCGGGCCCTCTTAAAGGATTCTCTTTTATTGTGTCTTGCTGTATGTCTTGCTGTAAATTTGCTGGATGACAGCAGAATCAAATTGCATAACCTGTACATAAATTCTGTGTTTGCAAGTCAGTTTAAATTAAGCCATCTGTTAAAATTTGTTAAATTGTTACGAGTCGGTAATGTTAATAATACATGTATAAGATAAAATGTTGTTGACTTGCAAATTGAATGCCATGAAAGGATATGTTTTTTGTAATCAAATAAATTGAATTGCACTATTTACGGCATACTTACTTTGTATATCAGTAACTTTGTATCTGTATTTAATACATGATCGGTAGTTAGGTGAAAGCTAGCACTCTTGCTGAAATACGTTAACTTTTGCTGACTGATCCAAAAAAGTCTGTTGGCGAAAAAATAATCATGGTCATGCAAATAATATCGAACAAAAATGAAATCAAATTACATCTGATATTTGAAAGCTGTATTATGAAAATTGTAACTTTACATGGATTTATCTATGAGTAGGATCATTTTGAATTAAAACGTGTCTCGATACATGTGTTTTACATGAACACCATGTTTTACATGGACACATGGTTTTCATGCCAAATATATCACCAACTTTATTCCATACCCAAATAGTTTGGGTTGTCTGTGCAAATTATTAAAAAAAATTGGGACATTGCAAATTTTGTTATGTTAATTCTTTATCTATAGGTTACTTAGCAACGTGTTATTAATAATTCATTGTTGACATTTTTTCAGTTTTTTATCGATACTGAGAGAATATTTTCAGACTGATGCATTCATACATAAATAAACAATAAGCCTTTTAAAATATCTTATTAGGGTACAAAACCCTCTTAACCTGTTCGTATATCAGTCGACCACTGAACTTTTATTTTTCATCGTTTATTACACATACTGATCCTATTGCAGCTCTAACGAAAAACCAAATTTTTTACATGAATTGTGAATCGAAGGCCGTGCAAAATACGTTTAATTGTAAATCATTAACAAGGGGCCCAAGAGCCACACTGCTCATCTGAGTAACAATAGCTATACCTCTAATCAAATCAGCTTCATGGTGTCATATACATGTACGAAATATCTTGAGGAGAGTAGGAGAGTATATCTTGTTTTAAAAGATTTTCAAATTTTCTCTTCATTATTTAATGTTAAACAATAAGACTCTTTTGTTGTTTCAGTTTAAATTTGAGAAGACTTTTCTCTCCAGTTATTCTTATATAAAAATCCCCAATGTAGCCGTGTCCTATCCCCGGAGATCATGTTTTGAATTAACTTGAATCTACACTACTTGAGAATGTTTCCACACAAATTTCAGTCTTTCTAGTCAAATGTTTTGTAAGAAGGTTTTAAAGATATTTCTCTATTTATTCCTATGTAAAAATTCAACCCCACATTGTGGCCAAGCCCTATTCTCGTTTTTTTACCCATGAAGTCAAATTGTCTGCTTTACTCACAGGTACTCAAAAACTACCTTTACTTACAGTTTGAGACCACCATCAAAGAAGAGTCCGGAAGGGTTATGGAACAGCTGATTTTGGAATGTTTTCTTGTCACTCCCAGTAAAGCTTCCGGTCTCAATTTTTAAAGCGCCACTTTGTGGTGATGTATCAATCCAAAACAGTTTTCTGAAAAAGTGAAAAGTTATATCACATAGTCAAATGATAAAAAAAAGAAAATGAAATAAACAGCGTTCCACAACGCATTTACATTTAATGATTCTTTTTAATTGTATGTGCTGTATACATGCATTGAGATAAATAAAAGCAATATGTAGAAATTCAACAAACAAACAAACAAAATACCTCTTCGCCCTTTTTTATCAATATTGATATTTTATATCTAATATCAGAAGTATAGAAATAGTACACACTTCCATTCTATATTGTTAATGTTTTCGTCCAAACAGTTTGAATGTAACACGCTACTTTAATATTACATATTGTTAATGTAGTTTTAACCGATTTTTTTGTTACATATTCTATAGATTGTTGTGAATTTCCTAATCTAACAATTAACCATAATTTACTCACTCGTTGTGTGGGTCGATGGCCAAATCCCGGGGGTTGTTGAGGTTAGAGTAAATTGTGTAATCGGTTTTAGTAGGGCTATCCAGTGAGAGGAGTTTTATTTTACCGGTATCCGACTCTGACCAAAATACATCTCCCCCGATCCAAGAGTAGACCAAACCTATGAAGCCAAATGAATTAAGGGGTCATAAACTCATGTATATATTTACAGTCATTCGAGTTAGAATACCAAGAATAATCAAAGTACTGAAAAGGTTTATTGCTTTAAAGATTTTCAAAAATGGTGTCTTGGTATGTGTAAATTTCATACGTTTCAACTTTTAATCTAAAACAATTTTTATCGTGTAAATCAGCCTGATCAAATCTAAACTTAAACTAAGTTTTTTTTATTACTATCTCGCTGGTATCAGCATGAAATAGTATAATATTTAATTGAATATTTAAAGACATTTCAGTATTACATCTAGACTCAATTACATTTTATCTTATATGCTTTAAATGACATAATTTACTGAACCATCATTTTCAAGAACTCTTAAATCATAAGTTTAATGTTAATAAGATGTATCAGAAGGTTGATTGTTCATAGGCCTCTATGAGTTGTTTAAAAAGATCTTTCGGTTTGTCGCCGATGTCACAAAACGCTGATTACTTAGGAATCAGAAAAATAAATACATGTACATTTTATATTTCTTCTACTCATTTTGCTAATAGATATTACACCAGAAAGTATATCTTTTAACTATATTACCAGATACTTTTCCTGTTGAGACCAAAGATGTATTTTGCCCATTTACTAGGTCATACAATATAAGTTCGTCCCCTGCGGCAAATATAACTTTTGAGTCATTAGCTGCCACCGCGATGTGCGTGATGTTTGATGTCCAGGCTAGGAAACACGTGGTGTTTGGGCGTACTCCAGTAATAACCCGGATGTCAAAGGTGCAGAGATTGTTCCCACTTGACAATATTATCCCGCGGCCATGTGCAGAATGGGAGGCTAGACAAATTCATATAGCTTGATAAACAATGTATACCTTTTTTTATCGTCTTGGTGATTACATTTGACATCAAAACATACACATGTATTTCAGAACATGATTACATGTTCCGATTCGTCCGTGAAAAGTTTTACAATTCAAAATTTAAAAAAAAATGCATTAATTTATTTTTAAGATGATACAAGTATACTTTTTGGTGCACTTTATACAATGCATTACCATGTCATGTTGATACATTAGAGGATATCGTTTCATGACACACCATATAAAATACAATTACCATTGCAGGTTTTTTGGTCACTGTTAAGGGTGTAACCCTCTTTGCAGTGACATACAGCGCCGGCTTCCGAATTAGTACAAATATGCTCGCAACCCTTTTCTTTGCAAGGATCTGAAATAAAAAATAATTATAAAGAACATAAAGAAGAAATAGAATGAAGGAAACTGTAAATAAAGGACATACATATGTATATTGTTTGTTCTTTTGAAGCTACGTTCGGTTTTAACAACATGCCACTTACAGTTGGACTCAAAAGAGTTTCTTTTAATTTAATGAAAGAAAATTAACTATAAACACATTGCTGGATAACTATAAGTGCCAAAGTAGAGTTTTTGCATTCAAATAATAATCAAATTATTATTATCATAGAGAGTTTCTAACCTCTTTTGATTTTTAGAGTGTCTTACCTGACAGGTAAGATATTAACCTTTAAAATTCATTATCCCTTTGGAAAATAATAATTCCTAGGGGAAAATAGTTTCCTAAAAGATATATAGAAATCCGGTAGGCTTTTCTGAAAACATACATTAGAATAAAAGTATTTCCTTCACAAATTATATTCAGACAGCTAGTTTACCCATGGAAAAATTTAATTTTCTTACCGGATTTTAAAGTTCTTTGGGAATTTTGTTCAAATCCTATAGGAATAATCTAAAAGGAAATACTTTGAATATGGTATGACATCCTACGCTGGTAATTTATTTTTCCCTTTGGAATTTTAGTATAAAGTATTATATTACATGATGGTCGAGATACGTCAATGAAAAAAGCAGTCAAAAACTTTTTTAAGCAATGGACTATCGAACGAAATATTTTATTTTTTTTTAAACTGCACCCAAGATGGATGAAAAAATCCCACTTGGGCACTGGCACAATTAGTTTTTGGTATCTGGTCTGGGCGTTTTAAAAAGTTACATAATATGCTTTTTCCAGCGTAGTTGTAATGGAAAATATCTGAAATAAGGTGATTTGTTTTGAACATTTTGTAATGCGATTTGGAGGGCCGTACCCATTTTCTTCACACCCATCTAACTGTGTTATTCTATACGCGACACCACTGAACCTTAACAATTGGTGTTTAATAGTTCATAAAGCCACAAAATTCCAACGTAAAAGACAAATAAATCTTTAATGTGAACAAATTATTCATGAATATTTAGGAGTTGTCGATCATTACTGAACAGCGGACACCTTTAAGCCTATTATAAAAGGCTTCAAAGGAACAGACTTGATGTCCGAGATATTAAACATATCAAAAATGGCACGGATCAAGGATTTCGTGGCTTTACAGAATTTTCCCAACAAATGATGACCAGTTCAGACTATCATACTTGAGATGGTTGTGACTTTGCTATCCAGAAGAGTCATTCCCCAAGGATCTTCGTATCTGAATTCATGTCGCCAAGTCTCTTGGCCGGTGCCGATTCCCACACAGAACACAAACTTCTCGTCGTAATCGCTGCCACACAGAACGTTCTTAAACAGATAGGTTCATTGTATTTTTTTTTAAAGGAAACAGTAATTTTGGTTGACATATTTTTGAGTTTAAGTTGAGTTTATAAAAGATTGTTACCAATATGAGCCTCATAATACCACAATGAACAGGACTCTACAATAAACCTCAATATGATACCGTATCGTTTGGCTAATTTCAATATTTTGTGGTATCATTGTGGTTCTTTGAGGTATCCACATTATTTCATAGTAATGAAAAATGCCAAAAATTATCATATTGAATAAGATATAGTTTAAAATTTATTTCCAAGCTATCTATAATGATTCTGCATTTTGACCGTTTAAGGGTCTTGGGTTACTTGGGTTTTTATGTTTGTAAGAACCACAATATAATAATTTGAATAATTTGCTATTTTTAATCATTTTAACCTGGTTCTAGTATACCTACTAAGATTCATGAAAATCAATCGTCTGGGTCATCTCAAGATGACAAAACCTACGAAACTTTCTTATTTATATAATTTATTTTACAAGAAAGGTACTGATTCAGTTTGAAAAAAAATAAAGTGATACATGTATATGAGGGATATTTTCTTTATCAAAATTACCGATACAGATAATTTTTCTTTATCAGTATTTATACCTCTTCCTAAAGAGCTAAATGCATCATTAAAAATATCTTTTATTCTGTAAATGTGTTCAGTTTGATTAATGGCTAAAATGGGGCAAAATAATCTTTGGACGAATAAAACTATAAAAAGTTGAATAGTGATAAAGTAGTAGACACCAAAATCAGATAATCTTACCTTGTATACTATAATGTTTGAGACTTGCAGGTAAATGTTGGGTGAGCGGTAGACAACCTTCCTGTTCATTCCGTCATAATCACTCATCTCCAGAGTGTTTCTATAATTGTCTGCCCAGTATAGCATCTGTTTGCTAGGATTCGGATCACATTTTATATCTGGAACCCAGAGTAAATTTTTCGCTATTATCTTTCTCTTTTTCCCAGATAAATCTGATCTCTCAATGAACACGGAATCTCCATGGTTTGACCAAAACAAACGACTGAAAGAAATTAAGACAATATATATAAGGCAAGTTTATTTGGCTTATGTTGTATTTTGAACAAAACATATTTTTCAAATAGAATCATTCACGGTATCAGTTACAGAAAATAGTTGCTTCATAGAAAGTACTAGTGGCTTTGAGATGTCAGCAACAGGCAATACTACATATAAGTTGATGTGAGATACATCATATTGATTATGGGGAACATCCATTTACATTCTGACTTGTGCATGCTGTTTGACTATTTTCACTTTAAATAATTAATTACAATATTCAATCGAAGGATACGATTTTTCATATCGACTTTATGCCGCTTTATCAAAGTCTTAGCGTATGATAAGCAAAACTTTGTAAATACAAAGCCACTGTTTGTGTTTTGTTTTCGGCCAAATTGCAATTTTTTTTCAATTCGATTTTTCAATAATTGCTGATTCATTTTCTTAAACACTACAAATCTATCAAGCTAGTGGCTTTTACTCGTTATTGGGGTCCACTGCTATGGCACCGGGTGTTGACAGCTGGTCACTGATCAGTATTTTATAATTGGACTGATCGTTGGCATTGACTGGTTGCACGGCTATCCAGTTGTACAAGGCATCTGTCCAGTACATATTGCCAGTCAGGTGATCATAGGCAATTCTGCTGGATATGGTGTAAGAAAGACCCCTGTGAACCAAATATATGTATCCGAAGTCGGTATGGTTCATCCATATATCGAAAGCTTCCATTTTTAATATGGATTTTGATAAACCATCCACGAAGTAAAGGGTGTTATTGCCATCCCACTGCATGCTCATGATGTCAAAATCATATGGATAAAATTCAACAGCATGCTTTCTATAGGAAGCTTGGTCTTCCGAGAACAGATTTGCGTATCCTTCAAATGTGGATATTCCTCCGCCATTATAAAAAGAATTTGGCAAGTCTGACACAATGAGACCTATTAAAAAGAAAAGAAGTCAATTCAAAATATTAAATATGCCTTGTGCATTGTCTGGATTGCTATATGCAAGTTATATTTGCAACAGATCTCTTTGATATAATTTGGTATAAAGAAAATATACCAATCTTTAAAATTTGATTACCATGTATTCTAAAAAGTGTTTTGGGCCATAACCACTTTATTAAGCACAAGAGAACTGAATAAAAATTTTTTAAAAGTTTCGAATCTATATCTTCTAGACACTTTTGAACCCTGTTAATGTCTGAATAAGCGTGAGAGTATTTGTCACTTGGCTTTCTACCGGTTGTTATTTTGATGATAAAAAGGTTCTGTATTCTTTAAGCATCGGAGGAAATTGTTGTTTTTTTTAATAAAAAAATTCGAGACACCCTTTAGTAAATTTTGATTAGGGTTTACAATTATAATCTTAGAATCAACAAGTCCGAATAAAAACAAGAGGCCCATGGGCCACATCGCTCACCTGAGGAACAATAGGTATGATAAAATCAGCTTCATAGAGTCATAATTAATACAAACTATCTGGACAATGTAGTATAATACATGTAGATCCTGTTATTCCTGTATAAATAAAAATCCATTTTCCCCCGGGATATTCTTATGTTTATAATCAAGTCCCTTTTCTAACAGGATGATTTTATAGTCATATCACATGTTGAGCATTGCAGTTCTCAAAAAGACCCTAAACAATTGTTTATATATGGGATATAACCCTACATCAAACTCTGAACCCCTTGTGAGGCCCAAGAATCGTCCAGGGGCCAAAGTCTAAACAATTTTGTAGAATTAGCAATATGTCAAAATGCTTATATATAAGTAAAACCATATATTATAACATTTCAGTTTTTGTGAATAATTAAAATGTTTTCCTTTGTAAAATTGGATCCCCAATGTGGCCCCACCCTACTCCTCAAGATTTTGATTTGAACGAATTTGAATCTACATTTATTTATCTGAGGTTGCTTTCACTAAAGTTACAGCTCTTCTAGGCAAATGGTTTTTTAGAAGAAGATTTTTAAAGATTTTTCTCTATGTAATCCTATGTAAAAATTCAACCCCACCACCCATAGTGGCCCCACTTTCCTGGCTGATTAGTTTCTGAGAAAAAGATTTTTAAAGATTTACTCTATATATTCCTATGTAGAAGTTAGACCCGCCCATTGTGGCCCCACCCTACCCCCGGGGGTCATGACTTTAACAACTTTGAATCTACCCTACCTGAGGATGCTTCCACATAAGTTTTAGCTTTCCTGGCCTTATGGTTTTTGAGAAGAAGATTTTTGAAAATTTCTCAAAAATTTTCAATAATTCCTAATTATATCTCTTTGAAAAAGGGCGTGGTCCTTAATTTTCACAACTTTGAATCCCCTTTGCCTAAGGGTGCTTTGTGCCAAGTTTGGTTGAAATTGGCCCAGTGGTTCTGGAGAAGATATTGAAAATGTGAAAAGTTTACGGACAGACGGACAGACAGACGGACGACAGACAAAATGTGATCAGAAAAGCTCACTTGAGCTTTCAGCTCAGGTGAGCTAAAAATCTAATGAAACAGAGCACAACAGAATTTACATATTTTGATGAATTGAAAGTTATCAAACATTTAACCCGGATCTTGTGGTAATAATATTATTATTTATCTGAATTCTTGTTGAGGTGATTGACTGAGACACTGCATAAATATAACCTATTAAGCATTTAAGCATTTTCATAGTTTCCTAGATCCGTGTTTTGAAATAATGATTTTGAGAATTTTTTTAAAAACAACAAAAAAATTAAAAAACTCCAATGACCCGTGTCAGGATAGGCGTTCATGCGGGATACAATACTATCTCTCACTTCTTATTGAATCGGGGTACTAACTTTTACTTACATCCGCAATAACGGTATTTTCTTATTTTAAAAGACTAAAGAATGCAGATGTTCTGTCTTCTTTTAAGTTTACTTTCTGAATTTCCCAAACTAGAGATACTTTGAATGCTTTATAAGTAAGATAAAAAGTTCAATATGTAACAACAAAAATAATTCAAATATATATTTGGTGAACGTTTATTCTGTTATCAAGTAATTGATACTTTTTACACATAAATAACCCATTTCTTTTGTTTATTCACAAAAAAAAACATTCGAATGGCCAATTTATATATAAAGTATCTTGCAAAATATTTAATCAACTTTTTGAGGATGAAATAATTGCTGTGGTCCTCATCCTTACTCTTACACTTAATATAGAAATTTAAATTCGTTCTTTTCATTTCGTGTTTGATAAATCTTACTATACTCTAAATTCGGTTACTGCGTCTTGTTTTGTCACATACATGTGAAATCTGGACTTGAAAAATCAACATTTAGCGTTACTTCTAGCATTCATAAAAATATACACACACGACTCATTCAGAGGATGGTATCTTTTTAAAAAATCTGAAACTTCATGCTGAAAACCACGTATGTTAAATATGATCAAAGTCGTGACAATACCAGACTATTTTTAAAGTACGTTTACAGTGCCTGTATTTTACATTGTTATGCTAAATGATCTGTGTTCTGATATATTTCTTATTCTAGTTTTTATTATTTTATCTGTCTCACTATGTTTGGTCGTGACTGACTGACATATTTTCACTTGAATGCATGCGTCGAGGTAGAGTAGTCACTAAAGAAGTCTTGACCCTT
>WFKH01011581.1:52981863-52996496 GCA_016163765.1 Magallana hongkongensis | reverse complement strand
AAAAAAAAACATGTAATTCTACTGATCATGAACTTTTCAAAATAAATACTATCGAAGGAAGTGTCATGTTGTAAATTTTGACTTTACTGGATTGGTGTAAATACAAAATTTACAACATGACATGGTGTAAATTTTGTATTTACGCCCACCCAGTATAATCAAAATTTAAAATATGACAGAATTTGGATATCATCAAACTTGAATACTTTTGACTTCCAGCTCATTCAAGAGTAAAAACAGTGTAAATCATAACCGTGTGACCATATTTTGCAAGATGAATTGGAGGTAGCGATTGTAGACAGTGTTTCCAACATATCAATCCAGCTTTTTAGCTATAATTTTTAAAGGCAAGAGCTTTAGTTTTCGAGGGAAATAAATCTGAATAGATTACTTCTTATACACGAGAAAATTGCCTTTTTTATAAAGAACTTGCAAGGCAAGGCCTTTGTGGCTCATTTCAACTGAATTCATCGTAATTCAATTAAGTGAGACGAGACGCCGGTGCAATCTGATCATATTTTGACTAAAAGATCTTTTGACTAAAGAATGACAATTGGACAATTGCAGTATTGCAGTATTGTACGTAACATTAATCCCCCCCCCCCCCCCCCCCCCCACAGTCATATAAATGCATTTCAGTGTATTATTCCGTAAAGATATACCTATCTTTCTTTATTTGCTTACTGAAAGCAGATCTATAAAATTCCTCAATGACAGTACATGCATTTTCATATTCATCATACAACTGGCACACGTTTTATATGTGTAATTTCTTTAAGGGGTTTGATATCAAATATGATCCTTAGATATGGAAATATCGGTATATATTTCAATATTTTACTATTTTAAGCTCTGCTTTATCAATGCATGTCTTTGAAAAGAGATGCCAGAGATTCATATTACACGTGACATTTATAGTCTGTTATCAGCTACATATATCAAATCATACAGAAGAGTAAGATCATAATCTGTTGATAACACTTCTAAATCTGATGCCAGCAACTCCTGCATGCATAAATGTTAGCGCATCTTTTGTAGACATTGTATTTTAGACCATTAAGATATCGTTTATCGACCATTAACTGCATGTAATTTTTGTATGATATATGTATAAAAAAATATAGATGCAAAATGATACAATGCAAGTTGTCATGTAGCTTCGATAGATAAAGTTTATAATTGAAAAAGAATTACAAAGACAAATCAAACAAAGATTTTTTTAAAATAAAAACCTTGACTAAGATGTATTTGTATTACTTTCACATTAAGATAAGCCTGTGTGGATATAATCTAAACAAAATCTTTAAAAAGAACATGTTTTTTGTCTAAACTGAATAGAGATGCGAGAGGTAAGCCATAATGTTATATCATAACCGCCACTTATACATTGTCACATAAGTAATTTAAGTGTTTATCCCATGTGTTATTGGTAAAAGATACCTACAAATTATTGAGTCGAGGTGTTGTCACCTTAATTTTTTACCTTCTTCCATTTCTTTGCTTAAAATCAGAGGCGTGTTCAGCAGAGAGAGCGCTCGCCAAATTTTGTTGCAGGTATAGGGAATTTTGGCGAGCGCTCGCGCTCGCTCGCTCTGTTGAACACGCCTCTGATCTTCCGCACAACTGCAGCTTAAAATGACATGCGCTCTAGATCAGAATGATATTTGTGTGCGCAAATGGAAAATTCAAAAAGGGTATATATAATTATTACTTTTATGAAATGTGCTATGCGATAAGAACCTGAATTTTAGGGCGCACTGGAGAGGGTGTGTGTGTGTGTGTGTGTGGGGGGGGGGGGGGGGGGTATCACTAAAAGCACGAAAACGGACAACGTCAGTTGGGTGCCAAAATACCAAAGTACTAAGTGACGCTGTGTCAATTTAGAGATGGTAATTTCTCAACATACTTATCCATATATATGCATAATAATATGTACATGAAACAAAACTGTGTCGTTAAAGTTCCCTTCAACACTATGCTATTATGTATTTTATGTAATTATGTACTGTATCGCAAACAAAATTAAACAGAGCATGGAATTCATAAGACTAGTAATAAAATACACTTCTGAAAGCTCTTAAGGGCACACATTTATTAAAGTTATATAAGAATACCGGTATATACGCTCTGCAACCACAAAACAATAAGATCAACAGAATGCACGTGAATTCTAAACTTCGAACCACCCCCCCCCCCCCCCCAAAAAAAAACAACAACAAAACAAAACAAAACCAGACTGACTTCGAAGTTAAAAGTATTGCATGGAGATTCAATGAATTGTGTGATAATTAAAAAATGAACGTTTGAAAATTGTTTTGGGCAAAATGTAACACAAATTCTAAATCTAAAATCTGATAGTAAATCAGGGTGATGGAAATAAGGAGGGGAAAGGTATATAAAAAAAACCTCAGGTATCAGATTAAGATATTCTGGTAATTCAAAATGGTAATATACATGTCAATTTCTAGCAAAGAGTCTAAAGTTTTAACATTTTTACATTATAATAGTAGATCTAAAATGCGTGTGACGTTAAATTTTATGTGAATTGTGAAATTGACGAAGTGTGTCTCATTTATAGGACGTTATATTTATAATATCTCCCTTATAACGTATTTGAATGTGACCGAGAAGAACCAAGAAAAAGGAGAATTGGGACAAAAAACAACAGTGGATTTAAACCCAGTCCTCGCCATCGAAATATAGACGTTTCCACACGAACTCCGCAGTTCAGTTTCAAATAACCCCATTGCGAAAACTAGAGCCAAGGTCACTGTACTTATTACGAAGTTTGTTGTTGTTTTAATAGTCATATATGATTCATTATGGTAAGCGACTGATCCATTCAAAGTTATCTCGTGATGCGTGGTAAGGGGGACATCTCTTAAAACCTGTGACTAAAAGTACCGGAAGTTATTTATATATTTTTTTCTCTCAAAAATAATGTTTTCTAGGGTAGAATTACGTGCGTATATTTTTATACAATATTGTGACAGCGAAAATAACATATACAAGGGTTGATCCAAAAGTAATGTCACAGTATGCTACGCGCTTCTCACTGGCGCTGTATTGTATACAATGATACATCAAAATTTTCCTTATCAAAATTCAAATTCAAATTAAAATTTTGATTAAAATTCGTTGAACACTTAACAAGATATTGATGTTTATAGCATGATATATATGTGGCATCGCCGCGTCGTGAATTTAAGTCTTTTTTAAGGTTTGCATTTATGAAAAAATCATATGCTTCAAAATTTGAGAAAGCCCGAAACAACACAATATTTTGAAACAGATATATTATAAACTTTTTTTCTAACTATTTAAAAAAAATTAGGGACCGTTACCGTCCATTTCGGATATCTACGCAATGCCTTTTGTCTCTAGATCAAGGAATAAAAAGGCTGGACATGCGTATAGTGATACGATGCATTTTTTGCTTTGATGGATAGAAATCACTAGAAATTGTACTGGAATTGATATATCAACCTAAAATTAAGAGCAAGTGAACAGGGTGCCCTTAACGTGGTTCCAATATCTAATAAAAGCATATGTCATGTTAATAAATAAATAAGATAGACAGAAGACATACGCTCTGAAGGAAAGTAAAAGCTAGGTTCTTACGTCAATGGCTATATTATAAAGCTACGTTCATGACTTCTTAAAGAGACCTCGACAAACTGATCGCACATTAAATAATCAAATATACTACTTCATCGATTACAAAAAGATTAATTAGTTACTTTATGAAAAAAGTGATTAAAAAAAATGTAAAATAGAGCACCGTGGCCAATTTTCATACAGTACTAAATTACGAAATTCTACCAGAACGCCAAAGATCTAGAAATTACGTCGCTAGCGTGCGGCGACTATCCTTACCTCACGCTCTACAAAATATATTATCTTCAGAAATATTTAAAATAATGCATTAAAATTTTCAGATCTGAATTGAATTAGGTAGATATCTCAAAGCACGAATTTTTGTCACTTTAGGCGGATTTTTCACGATTTTATCGCATCTGTGACATTACTTTTGGATCAACCCTCGTACATTTAAATAAACCAAAAATAAATATTTTTTAAATATCCAATCATATTTTAAATCGATTATGAACTACCGTATATGTACATTTCTCTTATATATCTAAAACGCTTGTACGAGTCTCGAATTAAAAAGAAAGAAATAGTTTAACATGTTTGATATGCAATTAATGACCATTGTCTTAGGCAATATGTTAAGGAAAAGGAGTGTGTTATGCGCATTACCTGGTACTGGGAGCAGACATTCACATGTAACAAGATACAGAACAGCCGCGCGCGGTTTCTGGTTAGAAAACTGAAATGTTTTCAACATTTCTAGAAGTGGATCGATATACATGATCATTTAAATTGCCTTTACATGTACCTTTCAATAATAATAATCACGATCCCGCACAAGACAATGAATAAATCTGTATTGACAAGTAGCTGGAAGGGCATGAGGATGCAAACTTTAGAATAGAATCGGGAATGGCGATTCATACGCAGATATATATGTACATCCATAGTTATAACAACCTGTTTGTGGTGTTATATTACTATTGTTAAAAAAATTCAACGTATTAAATTGATTAAAAGGATATAGCTGGGTTTTTTTATTCTAATATCAAATTCATCCGAATCAAGTTGCAATGTTTTCCTAACTAGTCAATCAAAATAGAGAGGTTGTTGTGTATGTTATGTAAAGAACACAGCATACAATAAATATTTTGTTGGATAAACTCAGAACTCTATTAAAAACAATTGTTTTTGTTTTGTGCTATGATTATTGTTGTTTATCTTGAATGTGTTTGTAATTGTGACCGTTGTTGTTTACAGCTGCATGTAAGGTGGCTTTGTAAACAACCCGAGATCATGCATTCAAAATTCATTACAATAATTCCTATATTCTTTTGTCGAATATCTCTAGCCTACAAACCTCGATGAAGCCAGCAAACTTACAAATTGCGATATGATCATCTATGAGTAAACTCAATACATCAATCGATATATTTTGTCTTGAACGAAGCCCAAAGCCAAGAATAAGCAACGGTTAAAATATTGATCTGTTCTACTTAGACGGGTTTTCTTAAGATATCAAAACAAATCTCGCACAATATTTTAAAACAGTGTTTTAAATGGGTTAGTAGCTATACTATCAATAAATTATGTAAACGGAGGTGCCATCTCTCAAGGGACTTCAAACCTACTGTTACTCGATATCTTACAGTTGAACTAGTTTGGAGTGTTTAATTAAAGGTGTTATATTTGGGCGCAATTACTTGCCCATTCAAATAAAGACAAATATAACAATGGCTGGTTGTGTAAGACCAGTGGGGTTCCTCCGAGTATATATGCGTCTTTCCACCCGATAGAAACGATTCTCCATGTTAGCGCAACATAATATACAGACAACAATAACTCCAATTTGCTGTCAATAGTTTTGAAAAATCAATCATTTTATTATTTCTAATTATTGCCCCCCCCCCCCCCCCCTTATAGATTGACACACGTGTAATACATTTCAGACTGGCCTTGTGGACAGGGGTTTGTTTATGTGCATAAGCAAAATAATAGAAAAGCACAGTGTTGTCCTACCTGTATTTTGTGCTGTGCAGATTTGGACCAGCAACATAAAGACCCCTCCTAAAGTCCCCCATGGTAAAACCATCCTCGCCAGGTATTTAGGTAAATGCGATCTTTCCTAGCATACGCACCGACTCGGCTATTGATACACGGTCTAATTGAATCACAGAGTCAACACAAATACAAGGTTATTGGCGTTATGCCGGGTGAATGCATCCGCATTGAACCGTAGACCTGATCTATAATGGTATTTGCAAATTGTGGTAAAAGGGTCCTTTTGTTTAGTTTAGAAAACGTTTGTCTTGCATAACAGTACGAAATACAAACGCTTCGGGGCAATAGTTGATGATCAAAATATACACTTGCGCTTAAATTATCGTGCTGAAAGATCTTTGTTGCTTTTTACTCGTATGCTAAAAAAAATGTTCTTAAGTGTTACTCTTTATCTTTAGAAATCGAACACAGTTTGTCTTAAGGCAAATATGGGTATATAAAAGCAAGAAAAATACATCTATATTTACATACTTTAAACTTTGCATTAAAGGTTCCAGTCAAAGGAAGGGATGGTCGATTTCATGTTTTTAAAAATTTCAGAATAAATTTAAAAGGTCAGTCAACTGGTACTGTGTGGTTCAGATAAAATGTGTCAACAGACTCACTTACAGACTGTATACCCACGTTTACCAACAGTTGGTTAGAGAATACTTGTGTTTATTTAAAACAAATAAGGCTTCAAAGTTTTTCCATTGTATTTTATTTTGAAAGTGGTTATATGTTGTAAAAATTCGATAAAAATATTTCTCTGTATGAATATCACACACACGGTTCTTTGATTCGTGAAATGAACACATTGGCAAAATCAATAGATACAAGAAGGAAGTATACACTTATTTAATAAACCAACTTTGATTCATTACACGGCCATACAGTGGACTCGTGGACCAAACTTTAAATTCTTTTACGTTCAGATCGGTCGCAACGACGATGCCTTAAAGACTTTTCTATACAAAGCATTGAGGTAATTGCCCCTTTTGATGAAATGGTTGGAAATGTTGACACAAGCCTGAAGGGGTTTTAATATTGCCCAAAAAGAGGAAAATGTTTATTGCCGACATCTTACTGTATGGTTTTTCAAAGCTGCTTAGAGTCGTACACTGGCAGAATAAATGCTTTACAACGCGTACATGTTTCTTTCTGTCACGACATTATTCAGTCATGTACACAGTAAGGAGGGGTAACCCAGATTTTTTTTTTTTTTGTGGAACTGCAAATGTCATTCTTAATGTTCACTTCACTTTATTTGAAGACGTCATTAGGATAAGAATTTACACCACACAATCAACCGATTTCTTTTTATCATTTTAGCTTTATGTCCCATGAAAATGCTATGGGGTGTTATATAGTAACTCTTTGGAAAATTAAAGAACTATAGATAGGATATACATCCACGAGTTTGTTCTGCTTCATATCAGATTCTATATATAAAAAATATATTGATAATTGTATAACGTGCATTTGTTACGTGCATATAAATATATGTTTGTACTGTTTGAATTGTACAGTATTTATAGCAGAATTTATATTTAATTAACAAAATGGAAAATTTCATTCAAGAATTGGTTCGGTGTTTTTTATAAACACGAACTCTAGTTTTCTCTTTTATGCATGAAAAGTTTATTTCAACGATGAATTGATATGAATACTGTGGCGGTAAAACAGCCATTCTGTAACATAAAACAACATTCTTTGTCGTTTGATTCGTAACGTAAAAATAATATTAGACTGGTGAAATTGTTGGAACCTCTACTATACATTCAAACTGACAATCGTCTGTATATAAACTTGCCCGCTTCTGTCACGAAAAAAAAAATCAGTAACTGCTGCCAATCATTGGTCCATTCTTTATTTCAAACTCACCACACACCAATTTCATTTGATGTGTGCAGAGAAAAGTAGACCATTTATCTGTAATAATAATGTGATTATTCATGACCGTAAAAAAATAAAACTTCCTTTTTATTGTTTAAAAACATAATGCATGCATAAAGAAATAAATCTACAATTATTTTCCAATGTTCAAGACTGCAGGGGAGAAAAAAGAAAAAATGGATGGAAATCATAGAGTCCGACTCGCGTCTCTTAACGAACTGGATTCTATGTACAATATAAAAAAACAGCTGTGGCTGTTGAACCGTGTAATTTTATTCCTGTGAAATGAGCATATTTCCAACCATGTATGACCGAGATACATGTATATAGTGTTTATACGTCCTTTTTCCGCCCTTGTGGTCATGCACCCCTCAATTTCTGCTTCTTGCTCATTTTAATGATTTTCCTAGAATCTCATACAAAGGTATGATTTGGTGAGAACAATTCAACCATTTCATTTTTTTATGACCTTAATTTTTCTAAAATAGGGAATATTCCTTATTTTCGAATTTTCCTTATTTTCATATAAACTGTTCACCATTTTTTATTTACTTTTACAAATTGAAGACAAAAAATATTTCACAAAATTCATTATCATATTTTACTATTGATTTAGATCGATCCGAAAATGCAATATAGAGTACATTTGAATTCATTTCATATTGTATTTACAAATGATGTAACTTAAGGCGGAGCATTCAGGTCCTATGATCGCATTTCTATAGTTTATCTGATTTTCTTTGTTTTTCTACTTGGTCGATCATAAAATTTGTTTTATAGATCAACTTCCTTTCCATTATCTTCCTAACAAATATGGGCCAAACAAAGAATAAAGATAATCTTTTGTGAATCCCTCTTGTTTACAGTTGTGCAACTTGTTTAACGGTGTTCAAACTAATTTGTCCGCGAGTTGTTTGTTTCCTCCCTTCGAGTTTTCTTTTGTCTTTTGTCAAGAGATTATCAAGGAGGTATTAATCTCTACTTATCATGCCTGTCTTCTTATCGCCCTTTTGAAGACATATCTTCACAACAGTGAAGAGGTCCATGCACTAATGCACCATCAATCCATTCACACCTGTGTTATTTTTCTTCCACTTTAGAGGCTCCAATAGATTTTTTTTTTTAAATGTGATACTTGAAAATTTTGACAGGAAATAGTTTAAAGGGACTTAGACACGATTTGAGCTCAAATTTTTCAAAATTTATTTTTTTCATTTTTAATGTCTAGAATGGTCAATATGGATGTTTTAAATGTCTTGTCAAAATTTGAAAGTCAAATATCGAGTATCAAGCAAGTTACAGAGGTTAGAATTCTTTGTTTTGTAAACAAAGCTCGAGTCCTGTTATTGTTTACATGTGTGTTTTATTGGTACAAGTTTTAATGTAATGTTGCTTTTTATTGTTGATAAAATTATTTATGAACATACTGAATCAGTTTATCTTGCTTGCCACAAGTTATTTTGACAAAGAAATGGTAATTTCTTTACTTTACATTATTTGTAAACAAATATAAGACTCGAGCTTTGTTTACATAACAACGACTTCTTTCCTCTGTATCTCGCTTGTAACTTGACTTCTAACATTAAAATTTTGGTTAATAATTCAAAATAGACAAGGAAACCATTTTATACATAAAAAAATAAACAAAAAATTCATCTCAAATCGTGTCTAGGTCCCTTTAAGATGTGTAGGCTTGGTATTGTGTAGGTGCTGTGCACAAGCTAATGATTTATTTAGTAACATTAAGGATTTTATAAGGTGTCAGGTTTAGATTTGAAAAGTTTATACTGAAAATGTTAATTTCAATTCATTTTTTTTAAAATTCAATTTAATCAATTTAATTTCAATTTCAATTCTAGAATAATATGAACAAATTATAGATATTTCAGTTACTCAGAAAAACGATAATCAATAACTATTAAGGAGTATTACGCAATATTTTTATCTTGATGTTCGTGTATTCTTTTCATAAATAATATTGTTTATAAACACATCACATTGTGTACAATTTCTTTTTAGCAAAAATTTCCTTCTACGCTTTGTTTGATTCGTAACATTACACCGTAAATGTTTCCTTTTCTTATATGATCATGCATTTGAATCTTGGATTGTGACCAATTTTATAAATATATAGACGTGACAATTTTAAAACATAATTCAATCTTGAATTTTATTTTTATTAACTGACGTCAAATACTGACGATTTTTTTTTATTACAAAGAAAACATTTCTTTATGGAGAAGGAGTATGACTGTTATTTTGCACTCAATCTAAAGGTGGGGAAGGGAAATATCAGTTACAGTGTATATATTATGAATATCATTTTTCTTACCGTCTATCATTTCATATGTTTTTTCTAAGTGATACAATCTACGATTGGAGATATGAACACACTGAGAGAGAGAGAGAGAGAGAGAGCTCTATCTTTGTATTCAAACGACTTTAATTTAAGCCATCCCTTACAAGTACATATTTGGACATTGTTTCATTAATTTTTCCCCTGTCTAAAAAGCAATTTAAATTTCTTCAGGATTTCAGTACATATGTTCTGAAATATTTTTCAACCGTAAACGAATCCTACAAACCCCACTTATAACATAAACCCGGATATTTAATGTTAACGATATAGTTTATCTGTTGAAATTTTAAAACGAATAACATTAAATATATATATAGCTCCAAAATTATCACTTTACAAAACAAGACTAGAACTTTTGATGTCGGCATGAATTTAAATAGTAGTAATGAATTCCTCCGTGCGTGTTTTTATTTCCCTCTCAGGCCCTTGAACAATTGACCACCGGCATTCGGTTAAAGACAAGGTCGCATTAAATTTCAGATTCCTGTACATAGTACATATACAGCCAGGTACGGTACCTGTTTCTCATTAAAACAACGAAGTGTGCACGCACCGCCGGGAATCACCGGGCGACAGAACTCGTCCATTTGATATCACGCTACAGACTACAGTACAGTTTTTGTTATCTCGGACTTTTGTTGAATTACAATGGCAAATTTCATGTAACGCAAAAACAATTGTCATTACAATGTATGAAGGCGCTTTTTGCACTGAAAAGGAGATGTTGTAATATGAGTCTTAATTTTACTACGCTTTTGTCCCTTTTTGACACTTATGTAGGAAGCATTGCGAATGCTGGAGAAAACGTACCCAGGAGAAAACGTACCCAATTTCTAGGGTACGTTTTCTCCAGAAGAAAACGTACCCGGGTACGTTTTCTCCAAGAGAAAACGTACCCTATGAAAATCATAAATAATAGTTTTCATAAATATTCTTGGATGAAACAAAATAAAATATACAATAAACATGTGTATCATTTGTTGCTGTTCGTCACGTACATGAATTTTTAAGACAATAATTTGTTACATACACATACACGAACATCGCCTGAGCAGTTTAATTAGTCGGCAATTAATCCACCATAAATTAAACCGTTAAATAATTAGTTTTTTTTATTGTAATCTAAATTGGAGAACTAAATGATGAGTATCTCAAGAAGTCGATAGGGGGGTCTCGCATAGAGATACTCAAAAAGGTAAGGCTTACGGCTAATGGAAAATTTATAAGTAGACTGATAACACTTTATGACAGGTCATTAATTCGTACTAAAACAAAAGTTGCCACAATTATTATAAAGATATTATTTATAAGATGAATATATTTCTATATATCTATGCATTGAAATATGCATTAAAGTAGCATTTGAAAATTATTGTATATGTCCAACCCTTTAAAAATATAAAGTATTATTTATATATCCATAAAATTTATACATTTCTGTATATTTATTATGTAAAATAGTATTTAAAAGTATTAACAAATATTAAGTAGCATATATTTATGATTTTCATAGGGTACGTTTTCTCTTGGAGAAAACGTACCCTAGAAATTGGGTACGTTTTCTCCAGGGTACGTTATCTCCTGATACCAGCATTGCTTACTACGGTTGTGAAGTCTGGGGCTTTCATTCTGCCCCAGATATAGGAAAAATTCATCTTAATTATTGTAAAAACATACTGAATGTTAAAAGGGGTACCTCTAATTCAGTCATTTATTGTGAATTGGGCAGAATGCCCCTGCAATGTATTAGAAAAATACGTATTGTAAGATACTGGATGAAACTTTTATCATCAAAAAATTGTATTCTGAATTCATGTTATGTTAATATGTATAAAGAATCTTTATGTAAAATCAAATGTAAAAACTGGGCTGCGGAAATTAAGAATATGTTGTCAATTTCAATTCTTTATTCTCTCAAGACCAGTTCACTGGTATTTGAGGTTCAATATAAGTATATACAAATGTACACAAAATAACAGTCAAGGATCACATATGTACAGAAGAAGTAATAAAGATAAAGAAAAGGTTAAGTTTACAATACAGTATGTTTTTTAAGTTTGTTTTTTGGAAGAGCAGACTTTAAAAATATTTTTAATAAATCTTGACAATTTTTTTTAGCTTTTCTTCATTACAGGTATTCATTAGTTCGTTTAACTTTATAACATTTGGGTTTTCAAAGTATCTCTTGGACAACAATTTTTTCCTATCTTTTACAAAATGGGTACATTCAAGTATTGGACTAATGAACTTATGGGAAAATCAATTTTTTGAAAAGCCAGAAATTATTTTAACAGTCGCAAAGCAACGTATTTTTGATATTTATAAACAGTCTCTACTAGCTGATATAAATGCCTCTTCCAATGTACAATCTATAAATATTTAGTTGATCATTGTACTTTGCAGTCATATCTGACATAAAGAATTCCTTTACAATATAAGAAACTTATATGTAAATTAAGATTATCATCTCATTGTCTTACCGTAGAAACTGGTAGATACAGCAATATTCCTTTAGATAGACGTTTATGTCCTTTATGTACATCAGATATAGAAGATGAATATCATTTTATACTGAAGTGTCCCTATTATTGTAATTTAAGAGAAAACTTCCTTAAGAAGTTTTATTATAATAAACCCTCTGTCTTCAAATTAATTAAACTACTGTCAACACAAAATGTAAAGGACTTGTGCAATTTAGGTAAATATATTAAGAATGCTTTTGTGATCAGAAAACTTCATGTATAAACTTGCCTTTTTCAAGTGACCCAATTATATGTGTATATATATGTGTTTATTAATTGTATATGTCTATGAGCTGTACAGCTTTTGACTAATAAACAATACAATACAGTACAGGCAACGCAGATCCCGTATTTCCCGCGCCCCGTCACGGTGTAGACACATCAAGGTAATCGGCCAGGTGAGACAGGTATACCGCGTTCCCATCACGGTAAACTCATCATCTACTTGTCCCCGCCACGGTAAAATTATCGATGGAAAAGTATCGTATACAAGCGGGAGTTATCTCCCTGAATGATAAAATAAATTGCAGCTTTATTGATATTTAATGACAATATTTAACAAGATTTTAATTGAAATACTTGGAGCCTTTTTTAATATATTTTTTTTAATTTCATACCTATAAATTATTAAAGTATTTGATTTAAAAGTTGTGCAGTAATTGCAAATAAAATATTTGCGAGTCAATATTCCATATTCATATTTTAAAAACAGGCCATTAAAAATAAATTATCATGTAATGATTTTAATTGCCAAAAAATTATGTGTCAGCAGGTTGCTTGTGTTCTCTTAGCAATTAGTTGGTCTGCCTACATTTGTAATTTTTGTTGTTGAATTCCATGCGTGTCAAATAATGATGAGCAGAACTCAATGACACATCAAAGTGATTAAAATCAGGGCTTCCCATAATTAGCACCCCGGTATTTTTTGCACGTTTAGTTTATTTTCTACAAGGTCTTCCACGTTTAATGAACTGTTTTAAGTGAATATGCATTTAATGATTTTGTGTTGCGTTCGTTTTAGTATGGCTCGTCATCATGTCTGTTGTATTGTTTTCATTTCACATAAAATGATAACGTATTTTATTCACGTTTTCAAAACTCCTTATCAATTATTTTAGAGAAATTTTAATTAAAGAATCATCTGCACCCGTAACAGATTTCATGTAACTGTGGATATAACTACAATGTATTATATCAAATATATTTTTTAATATATTCTACATGTAGGAGAGATAAAGCACTATAAAATATTTTTTTCTTTCGATTATTAATGACTTTATACATTTCCTACTCTAAACGCATTTTCGATACATTTCAATTCGTTGCATGGGGTACCGATCGCGAGTAGCATGTTTTACGGCTTGGTCTCTTGATGCTCAAGACAGTACTGTTACACGAGTCCGTGACAAGCACGTGCTACACGGTGAACGTGTACCGTACGAACAACGGTAGGCCCTATATGAAAAAAAAATTCCTTTCCTCCTTAAAATACTAATAAATGATACTGATATCATTTATGTGTGCATGTTGAATATGAAGCTAACACACATATGTAGTATCAGTTGCGAATAACGTTTTTCGTAACCCCCCCCCCCCTCCCTTTCGAAGTGTTATGACTGTCAAAGTAATTGTTATCTTCAAATTTAAGTTGGTCTAATCACATAGACATCATTGTTAAAAAAAGCTTACAAAAAAACTTGGTCTACTTAAAAAACTTAAATTTACTGTCTCTAGAGATATTTTAGCACAAATGTATGTATCATCTATAAGACCACAACTAGAGTATGCTGTTGAAGTTTGGTCTGGATGTACCCAATTTGATATTGATGAGCTTGAAAATGTCTAATTATATATGCAGCAAGAATAGTTTCAGGTCTTTCAGTCATAGCTTCAAGAAATTCTCTATATTTGGAAACAGGATGGGAACCATTAATAAAGAGACGAGACCGCTTTATAATTTATAATTCCTCTCTAGAAATGGCGTTAAATGATAGACAAGGACTACCCACCCCGTCCTCAAGCGTACCTTCGCCCTGGCCCCCTACATCTATCGGCCTTTTGTCGTCCTCTCCAGATCCAATGTCCAATGTAACAATCGTAGGACCAAAGGGTGAAATAAAAACTTCTGTTCTAAATGAACTCATTGTGAAATCCATCAACAGTCAAGCATTCATAGGGGCTTTTACACCTCTCATAGCGGCAGCTTTTGCCCCCCAAATTCA
>WFKH01011581.1:52947952-52963452 GCA_016163765.1 Magallana hongkongensis | reverse complement strand
TTGATGGAAACATGTATATTTGGCTGAAAAGCTACTTATCAAATCGGACACAAAGAGTTATGTATAAAAATTTATTTTCTACTACGGCACCATTACATGCTGGTGTACCCCAAGGCTCCGTACTTGGACCACTTCTACTTTTAATTTATGTAAATGAGGTAGCAAACAACATGTTAAGTTTTTGTAGATTGTTTGCTGATGATAACTGTTTGCAGTATTCATCAAAATGTGTCAAAACTATTGAAAATTGTCTAAATCATGATCTAAATGTTTTAGAAATGTGGTCGAAGAAATGGTTACTAAAGTTCAATCCTTCTAAAACTAAAGTTTTATTCTTTAACACAAGAAAAAACTTAGAACCACCGAAACTTATTTTTCAAAATAGTCAGTTAGAATATGTTCAAACTCATAAGCATTTAGGAGTTACTTTTTCCTCAAACTTGAGTTGGTCGTCTCACATTGAAATTTTACTGTGTAACGCTTATAAGAAAATTGGTTTGTTAAAAAAACTAAAGTTTAAAGCTAATCGTAAAACTCTTTCACTTATGTATACTTCGTTTATTCGACCACAGTTGGAATATGCGTCAGTGGTATGGGGAGGTTGTTACGCTAATGATTCTGAAAAACTAGAAAAACTACAACTGCACGCAGCCCGAATTGTTACTGGTCTCACTATTTTTGCTTCTAGAGAAGCCTTGTATTTTGAAACGGGTTGGGAACCACTCAATGTAAGACGCAAATCTCAAAGGTTAAATACAATGTATAAAATCCACAATAATTTAGTTCCTGACTATCTGTCAGATATTGTACCGGATATGCGATGCAATGCATCTGCATATCATACGAGAAATTCACAAGACTATAATATACCTGTATGTAGACTGCAAGTTTATAAATCATCATTTGTTCCAACTGTGGTCAACGAATGGAATTCCTTACCTTTGGATACCAGAGATTCGAGCTCTTTATCTTTATTCAAAAACAAAACTTCTAAATCTCTAACAGTAGCTCCACCTTATTTCAGTTATGGGAAAAGACGTACTAATATTTTACACACATGACTCCGTCATAACTGTGCGCTTAACATAGATCTTCATAGATGTAATATTATATCAAGCCCTCTCTGTTCATGTGGAATGATTGAAGACGCACATCACTTCTTTTTCTCTTGTCCTAAGTATGATACTGTTAGGGAAGAATTTTTTAATAAATTTTTTACATTTGACAAAATTCATATTCTTGACTCGCGTACTTTACTTTGGGGAGACGACTCACTCAGCGTGGATGATAACAGATACCTTTTTTCAATTGTTCAAATTTATATTCAAGGTACTGGCAGATTTGAATAATCACAGATCTGAGTATTTTTGTTAGTAACATTTTGCTTATTCATTTTATTTTTATTTATTTATCTTGTTCATCCTTGCATACATGTAACACTGAAATTAAATAAGATTAATTTTTACTGTCAAATATCTAAGTACTGGAAATTTATTATTATATAAGTACAAAATGTGACGTATTAGCAATAATATTGTATTTGTTGTTCAACATGTAGGGAAAGGGCGAATTAAGTTTTTATAACTTGTGCCTAATCCCATTGTAATATAAATACAATAAAATATGTTCAAATCAGAGAAAGAGAGAAGGAGTGTGTGAGTGTTTCTAGATCTGTTTCTGTTTAAACAACGTAGTTCTGTGCGAATTAAACTTCATAAACACAGTATATCAAGCATCACAAACAGTGTAAAATACTTTATTGTTAGACATACTTCTTATATTCTTTAATTAATATAAAAACTAATAGAACGAAACTTTTTAATTTTATCATGGAAGGAGCACGTGGTGCAGCTCGCGGGCTGATTTGATTGACAGGTGCAGCACGTGGACTCAAGACTGAAATTGCATGTTGGATCAGGGACAGATATACTAGTTAGTTAGTATATACATCTCTGGTTGGATTCAATCACAATGTACCATATTCTTTTATAAATACTAATTTTATGAACATTTAATATTAGTATATTTCAAATGAATGTACTTAAAATTACGCCTAAACTCATTCTCTCTCTCTCTCTCTCTCTCTCTCTCTCCTCAATAAGAAAGAAAATGGGCAGTGTTATACAGTTAGACGAAGCAGTACGCAATTTAAAGTTTTTCTTTTGTCTTGAACAGGCGTGAAAACCCCCAAGGGCAATGTCGGTTCTACCCTGGGTTTGTTAATCACTATACACAGGAAATGATCGCGATTTTAAACTTCATATACACAAGAAAGGAAATGTGTTCATACATGAAAATAGTTTGCATTTGATTTTTTTTAAAAAGTAATTCGAGATGTATGCATTTAATAACATGCACAGTTTCCCATATTGTTTTTTGATGCGAAATAATTATCTCCTTCCATTTCTTGTAGAGAATAACGAGCACGACCATCGCATACTGACAGAACACGTTATGATTCAATGTGCTTTAAAGCAACAACAACTTTATAATTGATATGTATGATTATTTTAATATTGAAAAGAAAAATTGATTTGTTAAGTTGATTCCCGACACCTGTTCATTGTACAATTTACGACTTACACATGTACATGTATTGACAGTTTATGGCACTATGCGTGTTTATAAAATGAGAAGATGAAATTGCTCCGTATTTACAAATACATTTAATGAAAATATTTAATCTGAAGATTTTTCTAAAAAGGTTAAAAACTAATAGAAATAATAACTGAAATAAGCACATCAAAAAGTCATATAAAGAGGTATGTGTTCTTATTTACACAGCACAGGATTTACCAGCGTAATAATCGAATTATGAGGTAATTCTAATGTATTTTCCAATTTTATGAAATTCTATTTTATAAATCTATTCTATTAATTTTATATTAATATAACTAAAAAATGATTTACAATGTAGCTGTTATGCTTCAATCTTAAGTCGCAAAATTCACGTGGATTTACGGGACCCGCACGCATGGCTTGTAATGTACAGTAATTCTGTAACAACAAGCAGCAGGAATAATAGTAAATCACACCGTCGCGGTGGGTTCACCTCGCGGTGTCATCACGGTCGCTATCAATACCGCGATCAAAAACCGCGATGGTGTTTCGCGGGAATGATAAAAATACAGTGTATATGGCTCACTACCAAGGAATACATTTACTCTGTATTTAAATCATTTTTCCTTCATTTAAATTTTCGATTTTTTTATGGAATTATTTTATCAAACACGTAGATCGTTTGTTATATTAAATGTCGCTCTTATTACAATTAGTCGTGTGTCAAATTAACAGCTATTTATCAACCTTTAAAAATTCGTTCATTTAGAGAATTATACCTGGCCTCAGGATCATGAAGCATTTTTAGACTTTAGTCAAAATTTCAATAATTCATAAAATTATAATACGTCATTAAGCAACGCTTAAAATTTGTTACTTTCAACGTATTATAGAGACACATTTTAATAGCATTTCATTATTTTTTTATGTTTTCAATTACAAGACAATAAGACAGTGTACAAATTTTGACTAAAGTCTAAGACTGCTTCATGATCCTGGGGCCACTGAGGATATGTGATAGTTTGAGTTTAATTTCAACATTTCTTTTTCTCGTTTTTTTTTTTAACAGATACACTTAACTGACATTGAATAGAAATTAAATCATTTTCAATTGAACTACCGCTTACAATTTAAGGGAATTATTTTAAAACTGATTTTTTAAAAAGAGAGTTTATTGAAATATTTATATAACGTTAAAGAATTAGATGTTGTGAAATTTTATCATAAAGGATGTTAAATTTCTTTTTGCATATGCTATTTTCAAATGCTAAAAACCTTAGAAGTGAATATATATTGATATGCTTCAAAAATTGTATCTTATTAGTTCTATTAAATCATTTTTATTTATGCACATAACAAGTGCACAGGCAGTCTAGTCAAATAGAACTTTTCCGGATCGACTATTCGAGTTAGACTTTGGCATTTATAATCCACGGTGAACCATTACCGGAAATGTAGACCCCATGTGCTTTCTTTTGACTTCCGGCACGTTAACGGTATGAAGTACATAAGCAACGTGAATAAAAACTTATCAAAAACAGTTTAGTTAGCCTTGAATTACCCAAGTTAACCAATTTAAATGAAAATTTACATGTTATGATTATCTATTGAGAAATTTTAATTGCCATAGGAGAAGCATAAAATGGATAACAGATGTCACCCCCCCCTTCCTAAGAAACAAATACACATTATGTTGAATGAAAGTAACTGTTTTTAGATTGATTGGTGTGAAGACATTACTTTGGTATCAACGTTATTGAACTAACGTTTGTTTATATAGGCACTATGACTGAGAACTGGGATGAGCCTGCTCCGGCAGTAGAATTGCCAGAAATTAAGCTCTTTGGGAAATGGTCATCAGATGATGTCCAAGTCAGCGACATCAGTTTAACTGTAAGTCTTGTTGCGTGAAGTCATAATTTGGTTATTACAGAAGTTTGTTATAATAACAGTCTACTGTTTGGTAGAAAGAATGTTCTATCGTTAAAATGACAGATGACCTACGGACCCTGTTTAACGATAGAATTCGTCCCCTATGCTGGCTTCATAGCAAATAAAAAAAATATATCACGTTACATCTCTCCTAAATTTTCATATGACTGGTCTCAAATACTACTTTGTTCCTCTGTTTGGCCAAAGTTAACCACAATCATTGTATTTTCAATGAAATTGCTACCATGTTAACATCATTAAATTCCCTCTTTACGGTCACCATGATAGTGAAAAATCCTAGGTATTCTGAGTGTGATTTTTGACAAAATGGCAAGCAAATTCAAACTGGAAATAGTGTATTCTCAAAATGCCTTGGCATGACCCATTAAAATAGATATTTGATGGAATTAACGACATACACATATCTAAAAAGGTGTGTTGTGTGTACTTGTGCGTCTTTTCCCTGCAGATTATTTTTACCAGACTTAAAACCGATGTGAAGCAGATCAGCTTCACGGCTGCTACATTACGAGTATATGGGACGAATTCTTACTGTGACCTGAGCGTAGCCTTGTCACAGTAAGAGTGTTCTTTCTAACTGTTTGGTCGTTATAAACTTCCATTTAACTTCCATCTGATGGTTAATAGCCGAAATAACTAGGTACTGCAGCCTGTTCGCTCAATTGTTTTCTTGTAAACTTTTTATTTAAAAGAGAGTTTTAAAATTATCTATTCTCTATTTTATTTTATATTCTATTGAGAGCTTTAAATAATTGTTTAAAATTACCCTTCAAAGTTGATGCCTGAGTTTGTGTGTACTTGTATTCAGTTTCATTCCAAATACTTTCTGAACTTTTAGTTACAGAGGTGAAAAAAAAATTAGAATTGGTGTTATCATTATATTGTTGCAACTCTTTTTGCACATTAAATGATAGTTGCAGATCTGTAGCTCTTCTGGTTGACAAACCATAAAGTTATAGTTCCTCAGATTCTAAAAACTTGCAATTTACAGCACTAAAAAACTTGTGTTGGTTGTAGACACAATCTGTAGAAATACATTATGCCAAAAAGTTCTTCAAACATTTTACTAATTACTACTGATGTAGTCACTTTACTCTGAATTTCTAATAAACACTCTTAAGAACATCAGAATCGAAGCATTTTAAATTCACTTGCAGATTGAGAGTCATCATTTGGCATTTTTAATGAGTAAACAAACTACACAACTTCACTTTAAGACATGATGAGGATTTTTAAAAGATATACAAAGACAAGTGAAGTGACAAAACCTGTAGTAAAATGTCTTGAGGTTTTTAAGGCGTCGAGCTAATGCTCGGCAGCCTTCTAGCGATCGTCTGGATTGGCAATCGTCCAAATTCTCACATTCTGCACCGCCTTTTTAAGGCGCACAAGAAATAAGTTCCTTAAAGTATTAAAAGTATTACAAGATTTTTATTCCATTTATTCAACAAAATTGTGTACAAAAAACCCAACTTTGCCTCTCTGGTTATTGACAACTCATTACATAAGTATAAATTTGCTTAATCAAGAAATGGCGGATGAATACAATAAGGTGTAAAAATTCACTAAATATTAGTTTAGCTTATCGCTTACATTTTAATTGGAGACCGTGCCCGATGAAAAAAAAAATTGATATGTAAATTTATTTGTTATCGGGCACGGTCTCCAAAATAAATGTAAGCGATAAACGTATCTATTGATTTTGTTGCAATAAATAAACACGATAATGCAGTTGGTTTGGTCGAGCATTTTAGATAGCATGTGGTGTAGATTTGTTTGTAAACAACCATACCATATGTTTCAATCGGGAATTGAAATAAATAAAAGTATGTTTTATTATTATAATTAGGGACACACTGTTAATGTATTCAAATTATGAACCTGTGAACATTGTTCAAAGACTGTTTAATTAAAGCAGAAAGAAAATTATTTATTTTTGAACTTTGAAAATTCTTCGATTTTTAATTGTTACCATGATGAGTTATTGTATTATAAACGCATCACTACCTAATTTATAAGGAAATATACTGATTTTTGTTTTTTTTAAGGCAGCACAAAACATAATTAATTTACTTTTTTATTCTAATATTATTTGATATACGACTATTAGTACAGAAATTCAAATTATTGACCATATCTATATAAAAGAAAATGTCAGCTCGACGCCTTTGTGGCCGTTCCGGCCTTTGATTTTGTTTGGTATCTACTTTTTGCACAGCGTATGTTAAGAAACAAGGTTAATCAATCCATAATCTAAATCATTTTTTGTGTGTTGTAAATTACAAGATTTCTTGAAGTGAGCTATGTAGTTCTCAACCCAAATTTCCCATAGAGCTGCAGATGTGCAGCTCCTGAAACCAATTACCTGAAATGCAAGATTTAGAGAAGCATGTATAAATATTCAATTCTTGAATGTTAAATTTGATTGGCCTAAGAAAACTGCAGTTATGAAGAATGTTTCTATAACTTTTGCAATTTTGCAGGATTACATTGCTGTCAAAGAGAAGTATGCAAAATATTTGCCACACTCTTCAGGCAGATACCAAGTAAAGAGATTCAGAAAATCACAGTGCCCAATTGTTGAACGCCTGACATGTTCACTTATGATGCATGGAAGGAACAATGGAAAGAAACTCCTGACAACCCGCATTGTGAAACACGCCTTTGAAATCATTCACCTGCTCACAGGAGAGGTAAATTATTCATTGAAAAATTTACTTTAAAATGTTAGATTTGGATGCAGTTTAAAATAAATTAATTTGTACAGAGAAGGTTCATATGGTATATTGCTGTTAAACAATCCAACATAAGATTGTGTTTGATGGGGTATGATTTCATTGTGTTGTTTTACATGTGTAAGCAATCCATTATTGTTGAGAAAAACATTAGTCCTTTATAACTAAAGAATGATTTCACTTTCACTTATGACTGAATTTTGGACATCCTTCACTTCTATGAGAATTTCTTGTATCTAATAGTTATGAAATTAGTCATTAATTTTATGATAATTCAGGATTTGAAAAATGTTTTGCATTATCAGTTTGAAAAGGATTTGTTGTAAATAATATTTCTGGATTTTGAGTAAACCTGAATTTCCTCATTTCTTTCTGTAACCATTCATTAACTGTTACAGTGGTTTCATTATTATTCAAGGGCATCAATTTTTGTGGATAAAATGAAAATCACAATTTCAAGAATACATAAATTTGTGGCCAATGACTGTATTAATACAAAATGTTAATAGAAATTGCACTTCAATGAACATGGATCAACTTAACAACGAAATCCACAAAAATTGGTATTCAATGAATATTGATAAAACCACAATACCATTTAATATGTATTTCAAACAAAAACATGTTTAGAAAGGTCAGTGCAACACTGCTGAACTTTGAAAGTATACAACCAATTTCTCTAATAGGAATGAAGTAATTCTAAATAGTGAAGCTCTGAAGCATTGTGGAGGCATGGAAGTTTTGAATTCACCAAGACATTGCAAATAAGCCATTTTTAATGAATCAGAATTTTTCCACTACAAACTGGTTCACTGGTTGTGTGCTTTGTCCCTGCTTGGTTTTGCAACTTTTTCCATTTCATAAAATATCTTGAGCATTTCGAAGATAGCTGACTTCTCAAAAAATTGATGACGTATAGAATTATAGATGTATCTAATAAGGAAGAGTGATAGATTCTGAGATGATTATATTTGTCTTCTACCTTTTTCTTACTCTAGATGTCAACTAATAATTATGTTTTTACTCTTCTTAGAACCCTCTCCAAGTTTTGGTGAATGCCATCATCAACAGTGGCCCCCGTGAGGACTCCACTCGTATTGGTCGTGCTGGTACCGTCAGGCGTCAGGCTGTGGACGTCTCTCCACTGAGGCGTGTCAACCAGGCCATCTGGCTCCTGTGTACCGGAGCACGTGAAGCCTCCTTCAGGAATATCAAGACTATTGCTGAGTGCTTGGCTGATGAGCTGATCAATGCTGCCAAGGTATGACTTCTTATTTTCAGCTTACCTGAGCCTTTTTTATTAAACTTTGTCATTGTTGTTGTCCAGAGTATAATATTTTCCCGTCCTGATTTTCACTGAAACCAGTCAGACCTTTAGAAGTTTTAAACAAGAAATTACAGAAACCATTTTAATTTGACCCCTTTCACCTTTATTGTCAGCAGGTGAAATTTTTCAACATTTTCCTTGCTTTTTAGGGATCATCAAACTCCCATGCTATCAAGAAGAAGGATGAATTGGAACGTGTTGCCAAGTCCAACCGATAAACTATTTACTGTGCTTTCTGTGAACAGGAAAATAAACTGTCAGGCTAAAAATGAGTTCTTTTTCACTGTTTAAGACCCCACTAAAGTACCAGTATTACTGCTTCTTACATCATGGAGGCTCTGTGAATAATTTTTTAGCTCAAGTGAGCTATTCTGATCACTTTTTGTCCGGCGTATGTCTGTCTGTAAACTTTTTACATTTTCGACTTCTTCTCCAGAACCACTGGGCCAATTTCATCCAAATTGGTAATAAGCATTGTTAAATTGAAGGGCCACGCCCTCTTAAAATCTGAAACTCGTGTGGAAGCATCCCCAGGAAGTGTAGATTCAAATTTGTTCAAATCACGATCCCCAGGGGTAGGGTGGAGCCATAATGGGGGGTCAAAATTTTACATTGGAATATATAGAGAAAAATCTTTAAAAATCTTCTCAAAAACCAATTGGCCAGAAAAGCTGTAACTTGTGTGGAAGCATCCTCAGGTAGTGTAGATTCAAGTTTGTTGAAATTATGATCCCCAGGTGTAGGGTGGGGCCACAAATAGGGGGTCAAATTTTTACATAGAAATATATAGAGAAAAAACCAAACAGTCAGAGAAGCTGTAACTTGTGTGGAAGCAACATCAGATAGTGTAGATTAAAGATTGTCAAAGTCATGATCTTCGGGGGTAGGGTGGGGCCACATTGGAGAGTTGAATTTTTCACCTAGGAAAATTATTCTAAAAAAATCAAATGGTATTACATGTACTTACATGCAAGCATTTTGACATAGTGTTGATTCTTAGTTGTTTAAACGCGGGCCTCTGGACAATTCTTGGGCCCCACAAAAGGTTCAAAGTTTGATGTAGGTTTACATTTACATAAACAGTTGCTTAAGATCTTCTTGAGAACTGCAGTGCTCAATATGTCATATGATTACAAAATCATCCCGTTACAAAAGGGGCTAAATATTTTACTAGTACATAAGAATATTTGGAGAAAAGTAGTAAAATCTTTTTATACAAGATCTATTCTACTACATTGTCCAGATATTTTGTATATGACTTTCATTAAGGCTATTGTTGCTCAGGTGAGTGATGTTGCCCATGGGCCTCTTTTTTTATAGACATGGGATAAGAAATAAGTCAGTCTAATCATTGACTTGTTCAGAACCCATGGTCCAGTCTTGCTTAATCCTCGCTATTGCTTCTTGACCAAAGTCATCAGATAACTGGGTAAAATCATCTTTGAGAGAATATATTCTCCTTCCTTAGCCCATCATTAGCTCACCTGAGCTTTTGGCTTTACTGATCAAAAGTTGAATGTCGTTAATGTTGTCATCATCATAAACCTTTCACACTCCCGAACCACTGGACCAATTCAAACTAATTTGGTACAAATCATCCTTAGGTTAGGGGATTCAAGTTTGTTAAAATGAAGGGCCACAGCCTTTTTCAAGGGGAGATGAGAAAATGGGTGGATAAGGCGTATAAAATGCCTATACACGGACGGATAAGATACTGAAAAATTAAAATATCAATAAATCTGATATATTTTTTTTTTAATTATTCAAAACAATATATATTAACATATCATCGATTTTTAACCTTTAAATATGTTCAATACTTTGAATATGTTAACCCAAACAGGCGTATACGTATCAAAACCTCCAAATAATGTCATTTTTTAGAACTTCAAGGCCTTTTTCTTTATTGAGTGGGTCTGTGCTCCATATTTTTCTTATAGTCTAAATAAGGTCTAATGGAAAACAAACCGATTTCAATCAACAAAAACGTGGAGAATTGACCCACTGTACATTAAAAATATCATTTTGTATCCCATCAATTGAACGTTTTGAAAAAATAATTCAAGTCCGTAAATTCGTGGTCAAAGTCACACATAGTATTTAAACAGGCTACTTTGTTGTTTCTGAAATGTCTCAGTGGTTAGAGCACCAGACATAAGCTAACCCTATATAACTAGGGTTTTCATGTTGTAGGTTCGATGCCACCAAGATTTTAGGTAATATTTTTTTTCTTATTGTTTGTTAATTATATTAAAAACTGAATATAGTTAGAAATTGTGCTTTTGCAAACTTGTATTATAATATATTTGAATAGATTTAATTGGAAAAAAATAAATTCTAATTGTATTTCACGACTAAACCGAATGGGCATTTGCGCTATCTTATCCCCCCATCTTCTTTAGAATTATTGATGGCATTTTTAAAAATCTTCTTAGAAACCATTTGGCCAGAAAAGCTGAAATTTTTGTGGAAGCATCCTCAGAAAGTGTAGATTTAATCATTTTAATTTTTTCAGATCATGATCTTAAGTGGCCTAAGTAGGGTTGGGTCACAATGGGAGATTGAATTTTTATATAGGAATAAATGGAGGAAAATCTTCTCAAGAAATATTGACCAGAAAAACTAAAACTTTTCTGGAAGCATGCTCAGGTAATGCAGATTCAAGTTTGTTCAAGTCATAATCCCCGGGGGTAGGTGAGGGCCACAATGGGGGATTGGGTGTGTGAATTTTTATAAAAGAATAAATTGAAAATTTTCAACAACTGGAACAAAATGTGGCGCCGGCTCGATATTTAACATAAGTATATGTAGAGAAAAATGTGAAGATCTTTTTAAGCAAGATCTACTAAAATTGCAAGATATTTCGTATTTGACACCATAAAGCCGATTTGATCCGAGTTATGGCTATTGTTGCTCAGGTAAGCGATTTTGGGCCTCTTGTTTCTAAAGTTTACAAAAAGGGTATTTATAATGGATTAAGGGTGTGTATTGTCCTTCAACCAATTTCCTACATCAAACATCTCTGCTCAGTCCATACCCGGAGCATTTTTTTTTTTTTGCCCTCGGTTCACTGGATGCATATTGGTTAAGGGGTTTCTATGTAAAAGATTATTGCAAGTTTTTTCTCTCTACTTGGTTCCAACTGTTTTATACTTCATAAAGTGAAAAAGATGTAATGGGAAAAAATTAAACCAATATATCAAAACAAAACGAGAAACCTTTCCATGTACAAGATATATTTACCATCGATGAAATCTAGTTATAATAAGTATTACAGACATGTTGCATCATTTTTCAAAGTGGAGGGGCTTTTGGTTTGTTAATGTATGTTAATTTTACTGTTGTTTATGTTGCTACATCATCATTCCTGTATTGTGTAGCCTGATTACGGCCCCACACTGTCGCGCCCTATAGTAATCAGTATGTCTATCCATCCGTTTGTCCGACATCACTTATCGAAAGCATATTTTCCCTTCACTCAGTCTGGCTCATTCTTCACCCATATAAATTTTTGACCATAAGTGTAATTTTCATTCTGATAAGATGAAAATGACGGGATTCAAAACTATTCTTTATGATTTAAAATACCTGTACAGGTTTTGCATCAAAATAATCATTTTGTAGATGAAAGAATGTGTCTCACTGAGTTCAAAGTCCTTTCGATAATATAATTGTTATGAATTAATTGAATATGTTTATTTTCATTTCCCAAGTATATATGAAATAGGCGTTGTATCCAGTTTCTCTGAGGTACATTTCTCCAATTCCTGTGTTTGTAATGCCGTCCGAGTACATTTCTCAATTGCGAAAAAACATCTGAAATGGAGAAAAAGTCTTCATAAACTATATTAGTTGCATTTATATGCAGACTTTAGTATTAAGTCCAAAAACGTATATAGTTGTTTGAAAGCACCGATATATTTTGCAACAAATAATTGTTAACCAACGTTTCTTGGATGTATAAAGTTTTAAAAAAAAAAACCGTATCTATAGTTCTTTGGAAGCACCATGGTATTTTGCATCAAGTAATTGTAAAACCAACGTCTCTTTGACTTTTCTAAGTATTTTTACTAATTCAGATAATTGCAGAATATCTTGCACTGATGGTTTGTCAACATCTATATAGCACTTTGGACTTAAATTATCTTTTCTCCTTCTAAAACAAGATACACCAGTAGTAAATATGGAAAATACTAGTAGTTGGATTTTGTGATACGTACTCATTTCTGTAGAATTTGCCGTCTGTACCACACAGTGGGTCCAAAGTTATGGGGCACGTATCAATGGTGGCCTGAGAACAGAAGACTTGGACGATGATGTCTTGTGTGGTGGTGCGCGGAGGAGAGGTAGACGACACGGGGTCAGGCATTTCCATCGTGGACGAATTTAAACAGGGCCCAAAGTATTCCATTGTAATGTCCGGCTTCCGACATCGGCCCTGGGCATAGAAACAACTGTAAAATATTTGCATGACTCATGCATTTTTACAGTTTTCAAGAGATCGTAAGAATAGTTTAGATAAAATAAAGATATAATTGTAATTTACCATCCTTTTTCGATTAAAATTTCATGTATACTATCTGTCGATTCGTCATCGATTGTAATTTGATGTAAACCCATCATAAGGTGCAAAAAGTTTTGTACAGTAGTACAATGTGATGATTATTTTGAAGGAAAAAAAATATCAAAAAAAAAAATACCGATGACATTTATCAGCAGAGATTGAGAGATATGTCATGTTGTAAATTTTGTATTTAAACCCACCCTGTAAATTCAAAATTTACAACATGACAGATATATGTAATAATGTTTTCAATGAGAAACTTTCTATACAATTTTAAATGAAGTGAGTAATTTATCCTTGTGAGAGTTATTCCTCGTACCAAAGGAATTTGTACTTATATAAAGATTAACAACACTAATAATTCTGTTTTGCTGTATATACGTACATGTATGTCAATCACTTATTTAAGTATAATTATACTAATAGGAAAAAAAGGCACGCCATTCAATGTAGTTGCACCTGGTACACAGTGCTCTGTATGGATATCAGGGGTCATATAAACCCACAAATCTTTGATGTAAATACAAATGATGTTTTAAGGTAGATCTCCCCGTCCGGTACCTAATTCAATATTGTTACACCTAGTACAGATATCCTTAATATCGAATCAGGATATTGATATCGATGTACCCTAAACCTAACAAAGATTATTCTATCTCGTTGTATAGACATTCAATGATGATATATTGTGGTACCTCGGTATACCTACAAGTTAAGGTAGGTCTCCCCGTCTGATCCACATAGTCTCTCGTCTCCGTCGGCAACGTATCCGTTATCACACCGCAGCATTAGGACCTGGTTACAGAGCGAGGACAAGGCCTCCCACGTGATTGGGAAATCCTGGGCAAGCAGTACTGTAGCTGTCGAAAAAGTTCACACTGCTGTATCATATGTAGGTATACATATTAATTTTAATTTATACCACCTGCATCGTGTCCAAAATTATATGTGCACATCATATCTTTATCAGTACAGATCATACCATTTTGTTAAATTGTAATTGTCGGAAAAATTACATTTGATCCGTCTACGAAACCGAATGGACTGTTGCAAATGAATTTTAAAATGTTCAATCTGGGTCATTGCAGACGCCCAACAGAGCTTTTAAAGCAGGCTGTCACGTTCACAAAACATGCCATCACGATGTCGTACAACAGCAGCACGCCGTTGAACTAATCAACTTTACCCAAAACACCACCACGAAGTCGTATAACACGTCACACAACTTCACAAAACTCACCGTCGCACTGTCATTTCTTTTCGATTGCTCGATGACGTACTGTGACAGTGCGTTTTGTACGTTTATAGCGTGACTGCGTGTTGTTTGACAACGCGTCGGCGAGATTGGTCAAATTGTTTTAGAGCGACGATGTGTTATGAAGTTATGTTAGCGCGAAGGGTCGTTGTGTGAAGCTGCGTTAGCGCGACAGCATGTTGTGCGAAGTTTTGTAAACTTTTGTTAGCACTTCAGTAGGTCCAGACAAGGGTCACCAAACTTTGTATTTGTAGATGACCAACGTTTTATCAGGCTAAATGGATATATGATATTTGATTATAAGATACCAATTATTTGAGAGATTTGAGATAGTTATATTTTTGCAAAATTTTAGTTCGCTACACTGCTTTCGAATTTTAAAAAAATATATTAATTATTACTCCTCAGCCCCCTCAAAAACTATTAATCTATTTAAAAACCAAACGTCATTTTTTGTATATCATATATGACATTATACATTTATCAAAAGGCGAAACTTTCTTGAGATATAAGAACTTTTGCAGACTTTTTGTATGTTACATTTATGTTCGAAACAAAGCAAACGTCAACAAAATGTGTAGGCATGTGTGACATCTGGTTCCATCGCATGATGTATACATGTATATCCAGTTCATGCTAACTTACTATTTCGATATATATTCGTGAAAACATACAAATTGAAATAGAGTTACGGAATGATACACGAAATTATTATTAACATCATCGCATACGAACATAAAGGTGTGTTAAGAACACACAAACTTATGTGCGTGTTATTTTACGCATCCGATGGTTGATGTCACGTGCTTGTGTACGAGGATTTTATTATATAAACAAGACCTTTAATGCATGTTGCGCTTGTTAAGTTTTGAATAGCTATTACTTATTAATCTTCTAACGTAAATAAAACTTATTTATTTCTAGTATTTTATTTATGGATCCACATGTAATACATTGAGGGAAATATACAGGGTCAGTAAGTATTAATATAAGGATTATTTTCTCCTTTCATTGAAAAACAAATTCTTACCTTGTAAAACGAAAAATGTCTTTAAAAACCGAGTAAAAAACATTCTGTTTAATTCTAACTCCTTGGAATAATAACAA
>WFKH01011581.1:52933875-52946540 GCA_016163765.1 Magallana hongkongensis | reverse complement strand
CTGTAAGACTCGCTATGTTGTGTCTTTATTGTATGGAGATATGATACCAGAGTTGGCGAAATAGAGTGAAAATTTACAGGACAATGTGTCCTGTAAATTTTCAAGATTTGCAAGACATAACAAAAATCTTCCGGACAAGTAATAAATAACACAAAAGACACATTTTACATTTTGAGACATCTGTTCCAATTCTTCTTCTTCCCTTTGTTTTCTTGTTGTTACAAATTTTGTATATGGTATACAAAACATCAATTGTTCCTCGTTGTCATACCTCAACCACTTTTGTTCTTATCCCAAATTTGATTTCAATTTAATCAGGAACCAACCTAGAGCGAAATTTTAGGACTACTTCACTGCACCCAAGCAGAAAAATAGGGAGAAGTTTGTGAGAAATTAGGAAGACTACCATTACTTGACAGCGGCATAACTCTTATGATGATATAAACAGATTCAACCTTTAATAATATAAAATAGAATAGAAGCAAGTCAATAAAAAATAAAACAACTAAAAAAAAACTTATCCAATTTATCAAATTTATTTATTTTGATGTATTGATACATTTTATAGAAGAAATGTTTTGTAATTGTGTTAGATAAATGACAAATAAAATTAGTCTCTATATTTCTGTGTATTTTGGAGGTATTAGTCCAACCCGTTGACCCAATTACAACAGTCATGTAGCGGATCTGTTTAATCTATTATAAAGATAACTGTAAACAAACGGTTTTATGATTATTTTAGCATTAATTTTTGCTGAGTTATTAACTAAATACAAATTACCAACTAATTGTAATGTCAACACTAAAGGTAATAAACATCGGTGGTACAGTATGTGGTTGCATCACCCGTATGTATAACCCCCTAAAGATAAGACAGTCTCGAGGTATTAATCACAACAGGGGTTAACTGAAGCTGTGAAAACGTCTTTAGAATTAGTTAATTATCATTTTATTGCCTTTGGGGTTAATTTACACGATTGTGAACTCATAATACAGGGCGACCTCAACTTCTCTTTCAGAGGAAACTCCGGCGAAGTTACCGATCAAAAAGCGACTATTTCGCCCAAGTTGGTCCTTGTGTTTAAGTTATTTTTTTTTATCATAATTTTATTAAATAACACCAAAACAAGTTTCTGAACTCTCAAATTCTATTAATTTCCAGTTTAGTATTAAATATTTACCGGACAGGATGTCCGACGTGGTTTCAACTTTTACCGGACATCCATAAAATCTATCGGAAATCGCCGGCAATCCGGCATATTTTGCCAACTCTGCAATTTCTATAATAGGAATGAAGTAATTCTAAATAGTTAAGCTCTGAAGCATTGTGGAGGCATGGAAGTTTTAAATTCACCAAGACATTGCAAATAAGCCATTTTTAATGAATCAGAATTTTTCCACTACAAACTGGTTTACTGATTTGTGTGCTTTGTCCCTGCTTGGTTTTGCAACTTTTTCCATTTCATAAAATATCTTGAGCATTTCGAAGATAGCTGACTTCTCAAAAAATTGATGACATATATAGAATTATAGATGACATCATGTATCTAATAAGTAAGAGTGATAGATTCTGAGATGATTATATTTGTCTTCTACCTTTTTCTTACTCTAGATGTCAACTAATAATTATGTTTTTACTCTTCTTAGAACCCTCTCCAAGTTTTGGTGAATGCCATCATCAACAGTGGCCCCCGTGAGGACTCCACTCGTATTGGTCGTGCTGGTACCGTCAGGCGTCAGGCTGTGGACGTCTCTCCACTGAGGCGTGTCAACCAGGCCATCTGGCTCCTGTGTACCGGGGCACGTGAAGCCTCCTTCAGGAATATCAAGACTATTGCTGAGTGCTTGGCTGATGAGCTGATCAATGCTGCCAAGGTATGACTTCTTATTTTCAGCTTACCTGAGCATTTTCTATTATACCCCGCAAACGAAGTTTAGGGGGGTATATTGGTTTCACCCTGTCCGTCTGTCTGTAGACGCAACTTTGTCCCCCCTATAGAATTTTTTACTACTGCATGAAACAGTCTGAAAATATGTACATATGTTGAACACAATCTGAAGATGTGCACCTGCAATTTTTTTTAAGATCAGACAAGATTTAATGATTTTATGACAGTTTTCATTTTCCTTATTCTATATATTGTACACTGATGTTGAAAAGTAAGGGAGGTAATCCTTACAGATTTTATTAATTTATAGCATTAAAACACTCTAAAATATATTTATATAAATACATCCAGATGGAGGTTTTTTGTCTTCATTTCTTAACTAAATTTATTTTTTATAAGTATTCTATCAACTGACAATTCAAAATTTTTGTTTGTCAATGATAAATTCTTGGGAGCTAATAAGAACATCAAAGACAAGTGTGGCTGAATTCTTTTGTCCCAAGGGGGCCATTATCTGAGCCATAGTTTAGATGGAGCATTTGTTTAGGGAAAATTGATAATCTGTAAAATGGGCGGTGGTTTTGGGGCTATTTTAAAACTGTTTCATGTAAACCAAAAGTTTCTATCATTATAAGGAAATAAATAATATCATTATTAATAAAGAAGTTAACTATTTTTAGAAGTTGTTTAAATTTATTAGTCAAGTCAATTGATTAAGTGACCCTATAGGGCATTAATTTAAATGAAATTCAAAATTAATGATATGATTGTAGTGTTTTAGCAATTTTAAAATTGTTTGTAATATTAAATGTTCTTTTTAAGATATTTTTACATAGTATGGTAATTATGGTAATGTTTTGGAAGTTTATTAAATTTAACAAGCTCATCAAAGAAAATCATAGTCCTATGGGATCAATTTTCTGATATGGAGTTGCATTGTACCATAGGAGAAAGTGAGGAAAATTTGAAACAACTAATTGCATCTGTCAAGACTCTTATTAGAAAGATATTCAAAGTTTTATCAACAGAAGAGCATTGCTTGGCTACCAGTATTTCCATTTACTGCAAAGGGAGGGGTTATTGTCATTTTGTTGGTTTTTCTTTAACATGTTTAAAACAATTAAATTAAAAAAAATATTCATCAGATACATAAATTTGTAAATGAATTACTGTTATACATATGTATTTACAGTGAAGTTCTGACAATTTTGATTTTAATTTTTCTTTGTTAACTACCGGTAATTTTTTTTTTACAATTCTAGAATTTTTTTATTTATATGTGTTGCAAACCTTTATTATTCAATTCAATTATTTGTCCCATTTGAAATTAGCCTTGCGGGGGTATTAGTCCCATTAGGACAGTTCTAGTTAAACTTTGTCATTGTTGTTGTCCAGAGTATAATCTTTTCCCATCCTGTTTTTCACTGAAACCAGTCAGACCTTTAGAAGTTTTATACAAGAAATTACAGAAACCATTTTAATTTGACCCCTTTCACCTTTATTGTCAGCAGGTGAAATTATTCAACATTTTCCTTGCTTTTCAGGGATCATCAAACTCCCATGCTATCAAGAAGAAGGATGAATTGGAACGTGTTGCCAAGTCCAACCGATAAACTATTTACTGTGCTTTCTGTGAACAGGATAATAAACTGTCAGGCTAAAAATGAGTTCTTTTTCACTGTTTAAGACCCCACTAAAGTACCAGTATGACTGCTTCTTACATCATGGAGGCTCTGTGAATAATTTTTTAGCTCAAGTGAGCTATTCTGATCACTTTTTGTCCGGCGTCTGTCTGTCTGTATACTTTTTACATTTTCGACTTCTTCACCAGAACCACTGGACCGATTTCAACCAAAATTAGTAATAAGCATTCTTAGGTGAAGGGGATTCAAGTTTGTTAAAGTGAGGGGCCACGCCCTCTTAAAAGCTGAAACTTGTGTGGAAGCATCCCCAGAAAGTGTAGATTCAAATTTGTTCAAATCATTATCCCCAGGGGTAGGGTGGAGCCATAATGGGGGTCTTATTTTTACATTGGAATATATAGAGAAAAATCTTTAAAAATCTTCTCAAAAACCAATTGGCCAGAAAAGCTGTAATTTGTGTGGAAGCATCCTCAGGTAGTGTAGATTCAAGTTTGTTGAAATTATGATCCCCAGGTTCAGGGTGGGGCCACAAATAGGGGGTCAAATTTTTACTTAGAAATATATAGAGAAAAATCTTCAAAAACATCTTCTTAAAAACCAATTAACTTGTGTGGAAGCATCCTTAGATAGGATAGACTCAAGTTTGTTCAAATCATGATCTCAAAGGGTAGGGTGGGGCAACAATGGTGGGTGGGGGTGGGGGGGTCAAATTTTTACATAGGAATATATAGAGAAAAATCTTCCTCTTAAAATCCAATCAGTCAGAGAAGCTGTAACTTGTGTGAAAGCAACATCAGATAGTGTAGATTAAAGATTGTCAAAGTCATGATCTTCAGGGGTAGGGTGAGGCCACATTGGAGAGTTGAATTTTTACCTAGGAAAATTATTCTTAAAAAAATCAAATGGTATTAGATGTACTTATATGCAAGCATTTTGTCATAGTGTTGATTCTTAGTTGTTTAGATGTGGGCCTCTGGACAATTCTTTGGCCCCACAAGAGGTTCAAAGTTTGATGTAGGTTTACATTTACATAAACAGTTGCTTAAGATCTTCTTGAGAACTGCCATGCTCAATATGTGATATGATTACAAAATCATCCCGTTACAAAAGGGGCTCAATTTTTGAGGCGCATCGCTATCAGCGATGTAGCCTCATTGCTGTCGGCTCACTTCTCTCGGCTTATATACAAGCGGCGTCATAGAACTCAAGTATCAGTGCGCCAATAAATATATAGTGCCGTACTGATTGTTACGTATTTTCAATCAGAAACATATTCAGTGTACGTTATAAAAATATCAACAAATCATTACAACAGATATCTCCTTTACACATTGAAAAAACATCAACATCAATGAAAGAACAAAACAAAAATTAATACGCAGATGAGCCTGCAATGCGATGTACGTATGATAGAGACAGAGGATCAGTCAACCGATGAGATAATTTGCATAACAACAGTTCGTACTTCAATTTAAAAGCGGTGACGTTAATTGTTTGAATATCGGAGGTAAACAAATGTAATAATTTCGTATATAAAATATTTATATTAAAATGAGAGTAAGTGGCTGTCTTCCTATAGCTAGGAACAGATTTCGTATTTTTTCACTTGATAAAACGAATAAGACGATGTCCAACTGAATGAGGAAAAGCGCGCCACCTTGCGGAGCTACCTTGCATAATTGGCATGGTGCATAAAAAGGGTATTTAATTCAAATAAGTAAAAAATATGCATTATTTATTGAAAGAATGATTAATAATCAGACAATACTGAAGTATGGTCAAAAACCTCAGCCACATTCGAACTTTGCATTTGTGGTTTACAAGCCTGATACTTTAACCACTCATCAAGGAAGACAGTCAAACACTCAGTTGTCTCATGCCGCCATAAAAATGCTTGTGGTGATGTTTTTAGCTACCTTCAATGCGATGCGCCTCTCAGGCCTTCAGTCCTTTGATTTACATAATATCTGGAGAAAAATAGTAAAATCTTTTTTATACAGGATCTATTCTACTACATTGTCCAGATATTTTGTATATGACTCCATAAAGCTGATTTTATTATGGCTATTGTTGCTCAGGTGAGTGATGTGGCCCATGGGCCTCTTGTTTTTATAGACATGGGATAAGAAAGAAATCCAAGGAATAAGTCAGTCTAATCATTGTTCAGAACCAATGGTCCAGTCTTGGTTAATCCTCGCTATTGCTTCTTGACCAAATCATCAGATAACTGGGTAAAATCATCTTTGAGGGCATATTTTCTCCCTCCTTAGCCCATCATTAGCTCACCTGAGCTTATGGCTTTACTGATCAAAAGTTGAATGCCGTTAATGCTGTCATCATCATAAACCTTTCACACTCCCGAACCACTGGACCAATTCAAACCAATTTGGTACAAATCATCTTTAGGTTAGGGGATTCAAGTTTGTTAAAATGAAGGGCCACAGCCTTTTTCAAGGGGAGATAATTTAGAATTATTGATGGCATTTTTAAAAATCTTCTTAGAAACCATTTGGCCAGAAAAGCTGAAAATTTTGTGGAAGCTCCTCAGAAAGTGTAGATTTAATCATTTTAATTTGTTCAAATCATGATCCCAAGTGGCCCAAGTAGGGTTGGGTCACAATGGGAGATTGAATTTTTATATAGGAATAAATACAGTAAAATTTTCTCAAGAAATATTGACCAGAAAAACTAAAACTTTTCTGGAAGTTAAAACTTTTCTGGAAGCATGCTCAGGTAATGTAGATTTAAGTTTGTTCAAGTCATAATCCCCGGGGGTAGGTGGGGCCACAATGGGGGGGGGGGGGGGGGGGGGTTTTTATAAAAAAAAAAAAGGAAAAACTTTTCTCAACAACTGGAACAAAAAGTGGCTCGATATTTAACATAAGTATATGTAGAGAAAAATGTGAAGATCTTCTTAAACAAGATCTACTACACTATGTCACGAGTTTTTGCTTCCACCACTTTTCGCTTGAATATTTCGATAATCACAAATACCTTTGTGCTCAAACTACGTCCATCCACTAATATGCAAAATGTCCAGATTATCTGTTTTGAAACGCCCCCTCTACAGCTTCAGGTATCAATACACAACCCAAAATAGAAAGTCTACGGGGATTTTGCATTGCATCAGCCATGAAAAAGTCCGGATGATAACGTTGAAAAATTGTGCGAGGTATTCCGAGTGAGTTCCGAATGGCGAAAAGATGTAAACATTTCCCATTATAAATCTCCACAAGAAATTTGTTTTCGTTCCTGTGAACTTTTATGAGTGAAAAATGATAATGTGTCAATGAAGATATTTTGGATGTTTTCCCTTTCAGAAACTGTATTTCTTTCACAGGTATGTGTATTTTAATTAAAAATCATCAAAAAGTGATGGAAGCAATAACTTGGGACAGACTTTAAAATTGCAAAATATTTCGTATTTGATACCATAAAGCCGATTTGATCCGATATTGTTGCTCAGGTAAGCGATTTTGGGCCTCCTGTTTCTAAAGTTTACAAAAAGGGTATTTATAATGGATTAAGGGTGTGTATTGTTATTCAACCAATTTCCAATTACCAACATCAAACCTCTGCTCAGTCCCTACCCAGAGCATTTTTTTGCCCTCGGTTCACTGGATGCATATTGGTTAAGGGGTTTCTATGTAAAAGATTATTGCAAGTTTTTTCTCTCTACTTGGTGCCAACTGTTTTATACTTCATAATGGAAAAAGATGTAATGGGAAAAATTAAACCAATATATCAAAACAAAACGAGAAACCTTTCCATGTACAAGATATATTTACCATCGATGAAATCTAGTAGTTATAATAAGTATTACAGACATGTTGCATCATTTTTCAAAGTGGAAGGGGCTTTTGGTTTGTTAATGTATGTTAATTTTACTGTTGTTTATGTTGCTACATCATCATTCATGTATTATTTAGCCTTATTACGGCCCAACACTGTGGCGCCATATAGTAATCAGTCTGTCTATCCATCCGTTTGTCCGACATCACTTATCCGGAGCATATTTTCCTTTCACTCAGTCTGGCTCATACTTCACGCACATAAATTTTTGACCATAAGTATAACTTTCATCCTGATAAGATGAAAATGACGGGATTCAAAACTATTCTTTATGATTTAAAATACATGTACAGGTTTTGCATCAAAATAATCATCTTGTAGATGAAAGAATGTGTCTCACTGAGTTCAAAGTCTTTTCAATAATATAGTTGTTATGAATAAATTGAATTGTTTATTTTCATTTCCCAAATATATTTGAAATAGGCGTTGTATCCAGTTTCTCTGAGCTACATTTCTCCAATTCCTGTGTTTGTAATGCCGTCCGAGTACATTTCTCAATTGCGAAAAAACATCTGAAACGGAGAAGAAGTTTTGATAAACTATATGTAGTTGCATTTATATGCATACTTTAGTATTAAGTCCAAAAACGTATATAGTCGTTTGAAAGCACCAATATATTTTGCAACAAATAATTGTTAACCAACGTCTCTTGGATGTATAAAGTTAAAAAAAACCGTATCTATAGTTCTTTGGAAGCACCATGGTATTTTGCATCAAGTAATCGTAAAACCAACGTCTCTTTGACTTTTCTAAGTGTTTTCACTAATTCAGATAATTGCAGAATATCTTGCACTGGTGGTTTGTCAACATCTATGTAGCACTCTGGACTTAAATTATCTTTTTCTCCTTCTAAAATAATATACACCAGTAGTAAATATGGAAAATACTAGTAGTGGGATTTTGTGATACGTACTCATTTCTGTAGAATTTGCCGTCTGTACCACACAGAGGGTCCAAAGTTATGGGGCACGTATCAATGGTGGCCTGAGAACAGAAGACTTGGACAATGATGTCTTGTGTGGTGGTGCGCGGGGGAGAGGTAGAGGACACGGGATCAGGCATTTCCACCGTGGACGAATTTAAACAGGGCCCAAAGTATTCCATTGTAATATCCGGCTTCCGACATCGGCCCTGGGCATAGAAACAACTGTAAAATATTTGCACGACTGATTCATTTTTTACAGTTTTCAAGAAATCGTAAGAATACTTTAGATAAAATAAAGATGTAATTGTAATTTACCATCCTTTTTCGATTAAATGTTCATGTATACTATCTGTCGATTATCTGTCATCGATTGTAATTTGAGGTAAATCCATCATAAGGTGCAAAAAAATTTTGTACAGTAGTATAAAACTATGCTAATGTGATGATTATTTTGAAGAAAAAAAAATATCCCCCCCCCCCCAAAAAAAAAATAATACCGATGACATTTATCAGCAGAGATTTGACAGATATGTCATGTTGTAAATTTTGTATTTACACCCATCCTGTAAATTCAAAATTTACAACATGACAGATATATATAATAATGTTTTCAATGAGCAACTTTCTATACAATTTAAAATAAAGTGAGCAATTTATCCTTGTGAGAGTTATTCCTCGTACCAAAGGAATTTGTACTTATATAAAGATTAACAACACTAATAATTCTGTTTTGCTGTATATATATACGTACATGTATGTCAATCCCTTATTTAAGTACGATTATACCAATAGGAAAAAACATAGGTAATCACAGATTACAAAGCTCACCGAGACGAGGCATCACCTTTATGAGGCATCACCTTTATGAGACCACAATTATCATATTATATGAAAATCATAGTTAATGATCTTGGATATTCATGGATACTGTTTTGACACAATATCGTATATCAAATGTTAAAAAATTGTATGATAATCATATGTTCATTTCATACGTTATTATAAGATACAATGTTTATCAATACAATAATATAAAATACGATATTGCATCCTATGATACTTACAATATAGTATCATATAATACAATATAATTCTGTAATAAATAATGATGCAATATGATATTGTAACATATGATATGACATTGTATCGTGTTATACATTGTTGTATTTGATCACATAATACAATATCATTATATAATTTATGATAAAATATAGTATTATATGATACAATATCATATCACATAATATATCACAATATTGTAACATATGATATTATAAAGTATAATATAGTATGAGATTGTATTGTATGATATTGCATCATATTTGATACATAATATGGTATTGTATCATATGATACAATATAATTTGATACAACATTCTATTATATCATATGATACAATATCATGTGATATAGTTATATATTTTATAATACAATATCATATTTTACAATATCATATAATACAATATAATATATTACAATATAATATAATACAACTTCATGTGATATTATAATATATTATATAAACCAATATCATATAATACAATATCATATCATATGATACAATATTGTATATTATACAATATCGTATTATATGATACAATATTATACATTGCAATATCATATGAAACAATATGTGATAAAAGATATATAATACAATATCAAATTATACAATATTGTATCATAATAAACAATACTATGCATAACAATATCATAATTCAATATCATATCATAATGTACAAAAAATGATACAAAATCATATCGTATCATAAAACTTTTTAAAATATAATATATGATATAATATTGTATCATATAAAACAATAGTGTATCATATCATGCAATACTATATCATAGGAATAATGTTATATCATTTAACAACAAACACATCTATCAAGCAGCTTTGAGTGGGGTAGGAGATTTTTATTAACCATCCTTGATAATGGAGATCAGGCTCTGCATCTGAAGCTACCTCTGCGATTCATTTATATTAGTTAAATTAACCATGCAAGTTTAAAATAGTACAGTACTAAAATGTATAAAACATGTGACCTGTTCCACAAAACTAAACCTCATCCAGCATCCAAAACCTATGGCTCAGATTCAGCATTCAAGCCTGTCAGGTGCATCAGTATCATAAGACGCATCATCCATGCAAGTTTGGTGAAGTTAGAACCAGTAATAACTAAGATATGATCATCAAAAGGGCATATGCTCCAAAAACTTTAACCAGCTCCAAAAACCTTAACCTCCTCCAGCATCCGAAATCTATGGCTCAGATTCAGCATTTATGCCTGTCAGGTGCATCAGTATCATGAGATGCACCATCCATGCAAGTTTTGTGAAGTCAGGACCAGTAATAACTAAGATATATTTTTTAGCATCCTTGATAATAGAGATCAAGCTCTGCATCTGAAGCTACCTCTGCGATTCATTTATAATATAGTTAAATCAACTATGCAAGTTTGAAATAGTACTATTATCCATTAAACATGTGACAAGTTCCAAAAAAACTAAACCTCATCCAGCATCCGAAACCTATGGCTCAGATTCAGCATTTATGCCTGTCAGGTGCATCAGTATCATAAGACGCACCATCCATGCAAGTTTGGTGAAGTTAGGACCAGTAATAACTAAGATATAATCATCAGAGGAACCTGCCCCAAAAACTTTAACCAGCTCCAAAAAATATTGTTGTACCTCGGTATACCTACAAGTTAAGGTAGGTCTCCCCGTCTGATCCACACAGTCTCTCGTCTCCGTCGGCAACGTACCCGTTATCACACCGCAGCATTAGGACCTGGTTACAGAGCGAGGACAAGGCCTCCCACGTGATTGGGAAATCCTGGGCAAGCAGTACTGTAGCTGTCGAAAAAGTTCACACTGCATCATATGTAGGTATACATATTAATTTTATTTTATACCACCTGCATCGTGTCCAAATTTATATGTGCACATCATATCTTTATCAGTACAGATCATACCATTTTGTTAAATTGTAATTGTCGGAAAAATTTGTTGATCCGTCTACGAAAGCGAATGGACTGTTGCAAATGAATTTTAAAATGTTCAATCTGGGTCATTGCAGACGCCCAACAGAGCTTTGAAAGCAGGCTGTCACGTTCACACAACATGCATCACGATGTCGTACAACAGCAGCACGCCGTTGAACTAATCAACTTTACCCAAAACGCCACCACGAAGTCGTATAACACGCCACACAACTTCACAAAACTCATCGTCGCACTGTCATTTCTTTTCGATAGCTCGATGACGTATTGTGACAGTGCGTTTTGTATTTTTATAGCGTGACGGCGTGTTATTTGACAACGCGTCGGCGAGATTGGTCAAATTGTTTTAGAGCGACGATGTGTTTTATGAAGTATTGTTAGCGCGAAGGGTCGTTGTGTGAAGCTGCGTTAGCGCGACAGCATGTTGTGCGAAGTTTTGTAAACTTTTGTTAGCACAAAAGTAGGTCCAGACAAGGGTCACCAAACTTTGTATTTGTAGATGACCAAAGTTTTATCAGGCTAAATGGATATATGATATTTGATTATAAGATACCAATTATTTGAGAGATTTGAGATAAAGTTATATTTTTGCAAAATTTTAGTTCGCTACACTGCTTTCGAATTTTAAAAAAATATATTATTACTCTTCAGCCCCCTAAAAAACTATTAATCTATTTAAAAACCAAACGTCATTTTTTGTATATCATATATGACATTATACATTTATCAAAAGGCGAAACTTTCTTGAGATATAAGAACTTTTTGCAGACTTTTTGTATGTTACATATATGTTAGAAATAAAGCAAACGTCAACAAAATGTGTAGGCATGTGTGACATCTGGTTCCATCGCATGATGTATACATGTATATCCAGTTCATGCTAACTTACTATTTCGATATATATTCGTGAAAACATACAAATTGAAATAGAGTTACGGAATAATACACGAAATTATTTTTAACATCATCGCATACGAACATAAAGGTGTATTAAGAACACACAAACTTACGTGCGTGTTATTTTACGCATCCGATGGTGGATGTCACGTGCTTGTGTACGAGGATTTTATTATATAAACAAAACCTTTGATGCATGTTGCGCTTGTTAAGTTTTGAATAGCTATTACTTATTAATCTTCTAACGTAAATAAAACTTATTTATTTCTAGTATTTTATTTATGGATCCACATGTAATACATAGAGGGAAATATACAGGGTCAGTAAGTATTAATATAAGGATTATTTTCTCCTTTCATTGAAAAACAAATTCTTACCTTGTAAAACGAAAAATGTCTTTAAAAACTGAGTAAAAAACATTCTGTTTAATTCTAACTCCTTGGAATAATAACAA
>WFKH01011581.1:52900841-52933775 GCA_016163765.1 Magallana hongkongensis | reverse complement strand
GAGTAAAAAACATTCTGTTTAATTCTAACTCCTTGGAATAATAACAATTGGCATGGTAATTTTTAACTTCGGGGGCAGTTGATCTACGTCAAACATGATATGTAAGACCAGCGAACGTGACCCCTCCAGGTAGATAAATATATCTTCATACCAGATTAAAGACGATTCCATGTAAACCATTTAAAACAAGAAAGCAAACTACATGTATGTGTCATACCATTGCTAGGTAGAATTTCACCATATAGACACTTAGGACATTTTAAGTAAACGATCCCTATGGAATCTCACAATGTTATCATGCAGTCAAGGAAAAAACTAACAAATGAAATACTTCATATGATTTTTATTTTTTTTTAAGTCCATCAGAGAGTGCAACTACGGTATATTCGTTGTGACCTATTTGCACTTAAAGTTAGACAAATTTGTATTCAAAAATGAAGGAGGAAGAGGTATTATCAAGTAAAATCATAGACCAATTTTTATTTAAAAAGTAAATTTCCCACCATAATTTAAATTAGAAGAAAAAAAAACAGATAAAAAAATATACCTAAACAGGCGATAGAAAAAAAAGGAAGATATTTTTTTCCGTTCAAACGCAATCACAGTTAACAGTGTTTATTTGAATTCGTAAGAAAACGTGGAATAAGTTTACAACGAGTGAACAATTTAAGAAATATTTACATACATCATCACAACATTAATCGTCATTTCATATAATCAGGGACGACTAGTATATTCGTCCCCGATATAAAAAATATTTTAAGAAATTAAAAACATCCCCTTAGGTGAAGTTCAGTCAATACTTTAGATGTGTGACTTATTTCAACATCACTGTCTATTTTTCCCCTTCAGGGACAACCACAATCATGTCAATTAAAAAATAATCAGATGAACGGCGATAATAAGCTTGGCAACAAGTAACTACTTTTCACTTCCTTTGGTACGATTGCGCCTGCGTTTGAATTTGTCAATGAAAGTCTGGGTGACGCCGGTGCTTTTACAGTCGCTCAATCCAATCTTTTCCAAGTCTGGGACTTTGCATTTGGCTTTATTAAAATCGCATCTGTCAATAGAAAATAAAAGATGACAATTTAGTATAATTTTCAGACGCAATGTATTTTTCATCAACTGCTTCTGGTCATATGGGATTTTGTTCATCAAATAAAGGGCAAGGAGATGACTGTAAATCTTCTGTAATACGCTTTGTTTTTCTACAGAAGAATGTCACAGTTGTTTAGTGTCCAAAAATATTTTTATACGCACTCTGACATTTTGTCAGACTACCAAGATAATGTTGAAAGCTACTAGTATACGTAGTTTGGATACCAGGAGAGTCAACTATAACCCTGTGGTCTCAATCGTCAAAGAGATACATATCATTCATTTTAATGCATTTGCATTAAAATTTATTTAGGATTAGTAATTAATAAACACTAGCAAAAACTAACACATTCATCGCAAGGCGCGAGAACTGCTTTTCATTGTTCGCCATATTCACAAAAAAATAACAAACTCACAAGTTGACGTAGAATATCCGGTTGTTTCCACAGATAGGGTTGAGATCTGACGGGCATGGTCGAGGGTCGGCACAGAACTCCTGGGTCAGGGTAAAGTTGTCCATGGTCTGGGCAGCCTCGGGACTGTCCGTGGTGAAATTGGTACTGGTCATGTTACTACGGGGGTTCTTATCCGCCTCAGTGCAGGCCCCGTTGTGCATGGGTTCTAGTCGTATGTTATCACATTTGGCCTGCACGTACCAGCACCTGAAATTTGTACACGTGCTATTTTTGTAAAACCACATACTGTATACCTATATCCTTACTTGATATCGATGTACATACGATATTGAGATATACTAGTAAGCGCGCATCCATGACCATCATTTACATGTATATCAATCTTTTCCAACCTACTGCACTCCCACTTACACTAAGTATACCTCTTAATATTACACCCAACCATTGTATCCATTAAAGAAATAAAATGTTACTTTTTTGTTTCATACGGTATATATAATGGTTGCGAACATTGCAGGAAGAACAAATGATGCGTTTTCGTCTTATTTGATTAAGTATCGCAACCGTAATATCTGGTATGAAACAACATTGAACGTTTCACTTTAATTATTCATATCTTTATTTAAAGTATGTTAAATTTCGTCCGATATCAGTCAGTGTGCAACAATGATGGGAGAGCAAAGACAGAGCCGACTGTCAACACTTTTCCCTGTTTAGAGTTCAAAAGTCTGGGTCAGTGTGCTATTTCTATTTTCAATCGGACATTAATTGTCTAAAGTCAATTCAATGCCATCATTTGATAAACGTTTTGTTATTTGTGACGTATGTACAAACGCACGCACATTGTAGCAAATAATCTCTATATTTTATGCCTAAAATTACCATGTTAATCTACCGACTGCAATTAAAAGAAGTGTACCAAATTAGGAAAAACCTGGGGTTTTTTTTTAAACAGTTCATGTATCGAGGTTTCACGCCTTGAACTGCGTTGTTGGGAGTTAAGGTCACAGATAGTTGATACATCAGATAATACAATGTACTAGTACTAGTATATATGTTGACAGTGACCCCTTCTAAATCAATCTCAGTCCTTCTCTAGAACACTTGATCTCAGACTGGGGCATCATAAAACAGGAGGTATCCAGTACAGTTCGCAAGTGGGTAGGGATTTAAAAATTTTGTAGCTTGAGGGTCAAAGAATTAGAACTATCTTAGATTTTAATTTACGCTTTCATTTTCTGATAAAAAACGAGGCCGCAATACTGCTATGCTTATTTCGACCTTTTTCTACCTGAAGACATGGTGCTAAAGAGAGCAAATAGATAATGCTCTTAGAACCAGGGCCTCTTTTGTTCAGGTCTATTCCCCAGCTACATAAGTTATTATCTATTTGCTTTCTTTTAAAAAAAAAAAATAAAGTAGTTTAGAGAGTATTAGGGCTTTTGAGCTTTGAGAGTTTCTTAACAGTCTTTTTGTTTTGATTCTAAACCCTGCTAATTTACTCGTCAATTCATTATCATAAAGTTTTTGAATTAAAAGCGTACTTATTTTTGTATGTTTTCCCGTCCGTACAACACATCGTTTCGTCGCCATTGGAGTGGTAATGATGGTTGCAGTCTATGACTCTCAGGATGTCACACATGTCTGTTGTATCCACTAAAAGTCCCGTGGATGTTTCCGCCATTAGCAGCATCAACATGGGCAAGAAGCCTGCATGAAAGAAAGTTACTCTAGAGATAGAATTTTGAAGCAATCAAAATATCCCCAAAATACAGTTTTCAATGACCTTCGACGTGATTCGGAAAATATTTTTCAAATATTCTAAATGGTCTTGATTCTAAAAATATATTGGCTTAATTCGTTTTATTTAATAACGATGTTGGTGTTTTTTGTTTTGGCTTTTTTTTTCTGCTTTAGAAAATTGTAAACGGACTAAACGGATTTTTTTAATACATTTATTTTGTGTTATCTATTTTGTAAAATAAAATAATAATTTCTTTTTTTATTATCTCGACTAAAACCTTACAAACGGCGTAATACGTTTAGGATAAAAATATATCAAAACTACTTATAAATAATTATATTGAACGATATAAAAAAAGGTGGGATATGAAGTTATAGTACTATAGAAGCGGTGGATATTTTGTTGTTGTTTTCTTTGAACAGAAACATTTTTTGAAAGAATTAACTTATCAATTGATAAATCCTTTAAAGAGAGATAAAATTAAATTTCGTTACCTTTTGGCCACTGTGTCTTCGGTATCTCCATTTTCATTGTGAGAGAAAAAACAGAATAAAGTGACAGATTTCTCCTGCTATCGTTAGATTGGAGGCCGTATTTCAATTTGAACAGATTTAAGGAGTTGGTGCTATCAACCAGCTCTAAGGTTATTTATTTTCCCATGACTTGTTTTCGTCATATGCGATCTCTACTTCATCTATTTTAATAAAACAGAACAGTATATTTCTACATGTATTACAAACACCGTGTTTCTTTTTTTTTCTTGTTAATAATTTTGTGTGATTAATAGAGGGAGGGGAAGGAAGGAGAAAGAGAGAAAGTTAATTTAAAATGGGCACACCAGTATAAATTCACACTATAAAATAATTTAACACAAGACAAATCGTATTAAGATTGTTTTTCATTTTAAATACTGTTAAATGTATCTACAGAATTTAAATGATTAACTTAGATCTAATTGTACTTTGGAAACAGTTGTTTAAAATAAGAGTTCCCTAGTATAATTATATTCTACATGTATATCAATAGGTTACTAGTATTTTTCACGCAATCAAAAGTTTCACTTCACTGATCTCAATAAAACTTACATCGATTGTCCAAGTTAATGAAGTACTCAAATATTCAGGTAACAGTAAATTTTACGACTTGCTTTTAGCGAAAATTGACATTATCAGCATCAAACCATTAAGATTGAGTCAAAGAAACAATTACCCTGATCTGATGATATCTCGGATTCCTGTGGTCAGCCGCCGACTGAGAGCTATTCATTTGTCATATATACATTGTGTGTTTATATATTCTTATGTAGACATGTTTTTCATCTTCCTTTTTCTTTTTTCATTGACACATGGTAAGTTTTTTTTTTTTTTATTAATCATTCTTTTATTGGCTTTCAAATCTTATGTACAATCTCTTCAAGTTCGACGTGCATGCTATAATCATCATGTTCAAGATTAATATATTATTGCGATTATTCTTTTTATGTAGTGTCATTGTTATTATCACATATACAATATATAATTGCAAATTGTTGGGTTCTTGGGGAAAATCATAGAATAGTTAACCACACCATATTTTTACATGGTTGTGTAAATTTTTTGTGTATTTTTCATTAAGTTACAAATCTAAATCCAGTCGGTGCCTCAATTGAAATATTCACTTAATATGAATATTATTTACAATATAACCACATTAATTTCACTTGAAAGTTTATATAGAATTCGTAAGACAATTGGCATTGTAAAGCATGTAATTTCTTGTTTAAAGGTATTCGATCCTCAGCAATGTTCTTCAATGTTCGGAAATTATTAGTGGGTTTTTTTTTAAAACCTTTTTTATGTTAGAAAATGTGTAACAACATTTAAGTTTTTATATTACACATTGGTAAAAAGCATTCAATAACATAGGTTCAGTTGTATCACGGAGAACAAATATATGCTTAAGAGGGCTAAGTGGTCTTGGTCATTTCAGACTATATTAACCTCCCTGAAAAGAAGAGCTCCATATAAAGATAGGTGAAAATACTCAAATCTTGAAGTTAAAATATTTGCAATTTTTCTTTACTAAATTATAGTTTATAAGTAAAAAAAATCATATCTATAAGTTTAAAGTAGATCAGATGGGTAGTTTGTTGACCATCCTGCCTCCTTAATATGTGAAAAAGGAGGTTCGATTCATGAAAACTTTACCAAATTCTACATTTTCATATATATCTTATAATTCGGGTGGACAAACATGTTGTATCTTTGTAAAACGCCTGGATATAATAGTCAATTTTCTTTAGATTTCAATCTATAGCTATATATAACCAACGAAGAACGGATAACATCTTTTTGAACTAGAAAAATAACACTACCTTGAGCCGAGGATCGAGAAACAGAGAAACAAAACGTACATAAGATTTTTTTGTCGTAAAAAAAACACACAAGAAATGTAAGATGTATACATTATGTTTTATCATGGAATGTAAATGCCTTTTAGTTGAGTGTGAAGATGCTCTCATCGTTTCGCTGGCACCGGATAGATCAGACAACGGACATCTGGTGTTCTTTAAAACCCCCTCGTTAACCCATTCTTCCAAAGATGACCCAGTACCTCTTGGTTTTTCAAATGCAACAAACATCAAAGAGTTGCTTTACGATCCACTGGAGAGGACCCTATATATGACAGATATTCTATCCAATTTATTCACCACGGAAAACATATCCCACAGCATCAAGCCTGATGAACTTACAAGTAACGGGATTGATACGTTTTCTTCACCATCTTCAAAAATGGCCATAGACTGGGTATCAAAGAACATCTATTACACAGACCCATCATTCCGATGGATAATTATACAACCTCTCAATGCCGTTGGTCGCTCGGGCAGGAAAACGCTGATCGAAGGACTGATATCACCAAAAGCTATTGCTGTTGACCCATTAAATGGGTGAGTGGTCGGGAAAACCTGGCGAGTTGTCGATTAGACAGTTATATCATCGAATTGTTTTATTGCTAGTAATTGGAATATTAAAAGTCTTAATCATGGATAATCAAGATGGCATACGAAATGTTTAATAAGACTCCTCTAATTCGTAATCATTTTGTCAAAATAAAAAAAAAATCCTTAATAAAATTATTTGATCAAAAAATCAAATATGTCAAAGTTAATGATCCCGGAGAAAAAAATATGTTTATCGAAAATGCGATTATAGATCACATGACAATTCATGTCTTTGTTATTTTATTGACGCGTGTTACAATATTAAGATTTAAAAATTGCTTTGATTTAGCTTCCTTATAACGAAAGCAGGCAAAAGAATGATTTCCTACTAACGTCAATGAAATAAATGCATAATTTTATAGGCAAGTCCAAAAACTCGATACCCTTCCATTTTCTCCCGCCAAACTGAAGGTTCTTACCCATTGACATCTCATACACTTTAACCACTGAGACATTCACTTGCTTTGTAAATGTTATTTAGTATATATCTATGATGAGTACTCTACTATGGATGTAACAGTTTTAAAAATCATTGCTTCAGAATTTTTTCGATCGAAATCTGTGCAAGAAAGTTTGATTTGCTTTTGGGGAGAATGGTTGATTGTTGGGGTTTTTTTCTTCGCATTATCCCTTATTCAGCCTCGTTTCTTGCGAAAATTCTACAGGTATTTGTTTTGGTCTGCGGGACACAGTGGAAGATTTGCCATCTTTAGGTCTTCCCTCTCAGGCAGAGATCAAACGCTGTTGGTACACAGTCTCCTATTGGTCAGTGATATCACCATCAGTGATGTGGAGAAACGGATCTATTGGTTGGATATCGGAAGAGAAACTCTGGAAACATGCACATATGATGGAACAGATAGAAGAGTATTAAAGCGATCTGATTCCCTCCTTATGTTAATGAGTGGTCTTACATTGCACAAGGTATAAGTGCAAAAAGGCACAATACTGTAAAATATGTCACATCATTATCAATTGCTTAAAGTAACGCAAAGAATATTTCATCTCAGAATTCAGACAATATTAGGGATGAATACATATTAAGTAAAAATATGTGTTTTATATCCAATAATGAACAAACCATACAGTAAATACGTATACTAGTATTAAAAATCAAATAAATATATACAAGTAGCACGTGTTTTTTTCCAGGACCTTATCTGTGTTGCTATACAAGCTGCCTACCTCGTTGAGTGCATTGACAAGGAAACCGGACAGACAAAATGGCAGCACCTGTTTCAGTGGCTTAAAGACGACAAATACGAATACAAAATTCCCAAGACCCTCAGGTTTATCCCAGACATGACACTAGAAAACGAAACACGTGAGATACATACTATCGGCATAATATAGATGTACATGCATTTTCTTAACGTAAATAATTTTACATGAGTCAATCGAACCAGTGACTATCATAATGGAATCTGAAACTTGTAATCAATGTTTTTAACATGCTTTAATTATGATGTTGATATGAATACCACGCTGGTATATAATAACTGGTCAGAATTTTCTCCTATAGAAATGTTGCAACGTGGATTAAAAATATGTATATAAAATATCTATTTACGGTTCTAGAGCCATGTGAAGAACAGTACTGTGAGTACTTGTGTATAATCAATAAAGAAAGCATCGCCAAATGTTATTGTCCAGATGGATTCATATTGGATGTCAATGAACGCAACTGTACACGTAAATATGACGTCATAAATCAGACCCTGTTTGAATAGCCTTCTCAGAATTTTAGATATTACACGTTTTCAAAGGCCGAATTGTTGACACATATAATTATCTTTATAACATGATAACTACCTTCTCCCACACTAATTTTCAAAGAAAAATATCGGACAAAATATTTAGAAAAAAACATTATTTGTTTATTTTAGGAAATTATGTTTTACACCAGAAATCTCTTTTGCTGTCAAACACGTCATCAATATGCTTTGTGGATGTTCTATCTCTAACTGGGATGCCAATAGCGCTGAATTGTATTCTGCACTGGGAGAGATCCGTATCTACCGTTGCGGTTGATAGTCGTCAAGATAAGATCTATTTCGAGGATAATGACAACAAAAAACTAATGATACTGGACATACAATCCGGTCAAACAACAGAATTCTTTTCAATTTCTGGTGTTTCGGGTGAGTATCAATGCCAATTAGTCAAAGTCCATTCTCGTCGTCTTTTGTGTTTTATCACGTAAATCCATTATTTCTCGTTATAAAACCTAATATTTTGTGTTTTCCAATAGTGATCTGATTTTTGTGAAAAACACAATTTTTGTTTTTACCTACAAACTGTTTTTAGGTATATGCGTAGACTGGTTGACCAGTGATGTCTACTGGGCAGAGAAAACTTCGGGGTTAATCATATTTATCAACGAAAGGTTTCCGATGGAGATGCCTTTATTCCAAAATGTCGACAATCCATTCTCTCTCACGATTAATCCCCATAATAGGTACAGGGTTGATTAAAAAATACTTTTCGTATAACAAATAGAGAAATTGTGTCTTACTACTAGTATTTGCATTTTATATACGCCTTCATATTTGTTTTGCAAAAATATAGAGATGTGTTTTCTTTTATTTCTTAAAAAGTAATATGTATTCTGCAAGGAGGGTCACCGAATTTTAAAACCGCGTGTACATGTTGATTAATAATGTATGAAGATTTGGGGTATTGCTGTTGATTTGTTATCTTGTCACTGAATTATAAACAGAACATTGTACTGGCTCAGCGGTGGCGTGGGGACCTACAAGATAGAGGCGGGGTCCTCGGACGGCACAAAGCGGTGGGTCGTGGTCGACAGTCAGCACCTGAAATATCCCACACAGCTCTTTTATACTACCACAGATAATAGGTACACATCATTCAATTAATTGCACTATAATTCACGAAACTATAAAGAAAAATGTAAGCTACATTTAACATCCTCCTCCTCTCTCTTACTCTCTTTTACATCAAAATCCATTAAATTCTCTCTCTCTCTCTCTCTCTCTCTCTCCCTCTCTCTCTCTCTCTGAGATAAAATTATTGGAATTTTAACAAAACAATGTCCTGATCAAAACTGTTTGTTTTTCGTCGGTAGGTTATCGTGGAGTGATGTGGATGGTGTTTATTCTTTGGACATGGAAACCTCCAAGATAGAATTATTTCCTTCTAGCAATATCAAGTCATTTACAAAATATAAAGTAAAGCTCAATTTCTCCATTCTATGGAAAACCAGGATTTTTTGTCCCTTGAAATTGAAATGTCAATAGTATAAAAAAAAATAATGAAGTAATAAATTAATTAAATTTATAGGGATTCATAGTGATACTGAAAAACAACAACGAAGCTTTGGTAATAGACACGGAATCCACCAGTTTACACCAACATTTAGACTCTCCAGGATTTAAAAATGTTATGGTTTACGATAAATCAGAACAGCCAATAACAAAAGGTAAAAACATAAAACATTGAGCCCGATAGAAAAGTCTGTTTAAAAAAACTAATCGGTAACTCAACCATTAATGTTTACACCACCACCTCCCTCCCCCCACAAAAAACAAAAAAAAAAACCAAAGACAAAACAAAAAACAACAACAAAAAATGCATGCATCAAGATAATATTTTTCTGGCTAAAGGTCAGAGCATGTTAATATATATTGTTATGTGCATTACCTCATAAAACTATACGTTTCTTTTTTATTTTTTAAACATAGACCTTTGTCGTGTTCGAAATGGTGATTGTGAGCATATCTGCATCCCTAAAGCAAAGGGTACCCGAACATGCCAATGTCGCTTAGGGTTTAAGTTAAAAAGTGACAAGAAAGCGTGTATATCTGGTAAGTATTCTCTCTTTTTCTTGTCTATATATTTTTATACCTTTCAGTGTGGTATTCATTGCCGCTAAAGCACTTTAAACCTTGTCTATAGAATGCTTAACATTTTATTTATTTGTTTGAACATTTAGCTCCATTAAAACACGACTTCGTATTGACTGTTGACTTCACACACGCCGCCATTTTCCAAGTGTCAATGACCGATGCTGAAGTAGTGGCAATTGATGTCAACGAAACAATGCATCCAGTAAACGCCATTTTCCACCCCCTCCACCGTAATCTGATCTACTCGGATGCGATGTACCGCGAGATCAGACAATTATCGTTGTCGGGACACAGTTCTGTTACTCTGACTAACACAGGTACCTAAAGTTCTCATAGCAGGAAAACTTTGTGTAAATGTTAGACATAGTAATTCATGACGTTATCAAATCAAGATATGAAGCTATCTGTTCATTGCTAAGTGGGTGTTTGTTCAATCAATTTTTAACCGAGATCATGCTTAGTATGATAATAATCTCTTAAATAGGGCCTTCTAATTAAAAGAGTCAATGTTGGTTAATTTTGTTGCAAATGAATAGACAAACTGATAGCTTACAAAGATAACTGATCTTATGATAGTGCATTTGTACTTTGGAACAGGTTCATTCGAACCACAGGCCTTGGTTGTTGATCCAACCACTGGACATCTGATCTACTCTGCTGTGAGTAGCAAGTCCTACATAGGAATACTAAATATGGAAACCAAGGAGAGGAAAACGGTGGTCCCTGGACTTACATCTGTCTACAACATTGCTATATATCCAAAGAAAGGGTACTTAATTACATCTACAACATAGCTATAAACCCAAAGAAAGGGTGCTTAATTACATCTACAACATAGCTATAAACCCAAAGAAAGGGTACTTAATTACGTGTACAACAAAGCTATAAATCCAAAGAAAGGATACTAAATTACGTCTAAAACATACTATTAGCTATATATTCAAAGAAATGTACTTAATTTTGTCTACAACATAGCATAAGATCCAAAGAAAGGATACTTAATTACGGCTACAACATAACTGTATATTAGTAAGAAAAGTACTCATTTCGTCGACAACATTCACTCGTGAACATGGATCTATAACATAACATAATATATATCACTCTCAAACTTTTTTCTTAACACCTGCCCCTGTAAGTTAAGCATTACTTACCTAAATATCTAAGTCTGTAATGTACTTTCGTCATGCAAATCACGCCTAAGTTTCAAAAAATACACTGAGAACAAGTGAACTTTCTGGTACATTATTACACTCTGACTTTGCTCTACTGCATGTTTCAGGTTTTTGTTTTGGTCGGACCTCGTGTACTCTGCCTCCTATATCGGACGTTCCTATATGGATGGCTCGGCAATGAGCAATCTCATATTTAAGGACATCTTACAACCAAACAGCTTGACAGTGGATTATAAAAGTAGATATAAATATATATTTTTTTTAATTTTGTGGGTTTGGTTTTTTTTTACAGAAGTTAGGTAAACAATAAACAAGTAAATGAATTACAATACCTAAAGTTCAATTCTGTTAAGTTCAGCTCTCATATTATAATTTCTAAAGCCTTCGTTTTTAAATAAATTCATAAACTAAACGTACGTCGATGTTTGAAGAAAAGAACTATGAATATGTATATATGCACAATAAACAACAATTTCAGATGAGCTGTTATATTGGACGGATGGTGAGTTACGAACAATAAACTACTGCGATTTGAACGGAGAGAACCGAGGTGTTCTGTTAAAGGATAACACACAGAAGTTTATGTTGTTTGACATCAGTGGAGACTATTTCTATTTCACGGCCCTTGATGACCAGTAAGTCCCTACGTGGTCAATTTTAGGTACAGTTCAAATTTGAAAATCTTTTAAAATCTAATTATGTACGTGTATTTCTTTAGAAAAATAACAAAGGCCTCACTTTCAAATGCGAGCGAGATCACGTGGATGAACTATACGGCGAACTTTGGAAAGCTTCATTCGCTGCAAGTCTATGGCGTCAAGGATATACCGGGTACGAAATAACAGTGCATGTAAAGTCATTCAACTGGCCTTTTGTATTGTAGCCGTGTTATTCACCATACAAAGAGTATCATTGCTGTCTGACAATACATTTTTCTATTTTAGTAAATGATGTTTGTTCGAAAGCTAATGGTGGTTGCAGCACGTTTTGTCTACCAACTGCCAGTAGTCGTAAGTGCGCATGTCCTGACGGAGTGAAACTACTATCGGACAGAAAAACATGTGATGGGGGTAATTTTTGGAACTCACTTTGCATTTACAACCGACTTGATTTCTTTTAAAAGAAATGGCTCCTTATTTAAGGTGGTATGGGACACTTCCATATTGTGACGTACTATCGAAATAAACAATAAAAATCAAGTAGAAATTTTATAAAAAAAATTTTCTTTCCCAAAATTGTTACCCAACAGCGTAGCGCAATGGGTTAAGTCACGAGTTCGAATCCCGCTGGGGCTTTTATAAACTTTACCTTTCACAAAATTTTTAAAGCATATTTTTGGGGCAAATATTGTAAAATTTGAAAAATTTTAAACCAGTGAAAGTATTTTGATTACAATGTACTTTTATCCAAATTAATATCGATCGACTTTAGGTGTCCCATACCACCTTAAGACAATATACAAATGTGAAAGATGGACTGGCATACGTACGAATTTACATAAAAACGCAAATTATCTTATACCTATTATTTAAAAGTCACCTTTTTCTCTTTCAGTAATTAAATGTTCAGAGGATATTCCCAATGGTCGACTGAGTCCGGACTGTGCTCCTTACTTTGGCAACAAATGTACACTTACGTGTAGCCCGGGCTATACAACGCATATCGGTGAAGTATTGTGTCAGGGGACATGGAACGTTTCTTCTCTTGAACAACTTTGTAAGTTTTTGTCATAGAATTGTCAGGGCTAGATTGAAACAATCTCTAGCCCCGCCGTCATCTCTCTTCAAGTCAATAAGTTTATGCATTTTTTTTTAAGGATTTGGGTTGAGAACAGAGTTGTGTGATTTTAATTTTGATTACGGCAGGGCCAAGTTTGATAACCCGACGTCGCCAACTTTCCTTAGCCTCAAATCTGAGATTTAACCTCAAATCTTAGTACTCCTCTGGGAACTGAGTTGAGCAATTTCAAAATGTTGTTGACGCTGAGGCCTGATCGTGAATGACAGAAACATTATTTTATGTAGGCGTGGCGGTGGTCAACGAACCTGCGATGACGGACCCGACTAATGACGGAGCCATTGCTGGGGGGATCGTGGCAGCTAGTCTGGCGGTGACCCTCGTTCTTGTCCTCATCATCATTTTTCTCTGTCGAAGGTATGCGCATGCGCACTTAACTCATTTAATCATTATGCCATAATCTTGCAATTACCTAACAAATGAAATTTCGAGTAGTTGGTTCAGCAACTCAGTAGGTGCCATGTTTAATAACTATTCATTCTACACTTAGGGCCAGTGATTCCCCGACCCCCGACTCCGGCACCATTCACTACGGAGCTCACTCCAATGGCAACTCCAGTGGTGCCAGAAAGGCTTCCAGGGTCATTATCGAGGAAGTCTCCTCCAACAACACCTGACACATTGCAACTGTTCTTTGTGTTAAAAACAAAAATAAAGATATAATAAATTCGAAAACAATGACTTTGTGTAAAAGAGGTGATCTAAGATCAACATGCATTGTTTGCTATATAAATTGTGTTTACCTTTAACAAGTTCAATGCAAGCACTTATATATTCAAATGATTTGTGTAGAAACAACAATCTATTCTCTGTTATTGCAGTGAGCTACGGAAGACCTTTTATATGTATAATAACGACACTTCTAAAATCGTTGATTTTATTAAAGAAACGTAATGAAACGTGAGCATTGTTGCAATGTTAAAATATATCAATAAGCTTGACAATAGAAAGTTAAAACAAAACAATGGTATAAATTACTCAAATCATAGAATTGACTGTACAATCACACCTACTTGTATTGTTCAAGTCAAAACACACGGCATGTTTAATTACATGATCGGAAAATTTTAAAAAAAAAACACCATACAAAGTATATGTGTGGTCACTATAAATGTATAATTTAAAAACTAATTAAAATATGGTTGGAGTCCTAATATGGTTCTATCTACTTTGTTTTAAATCTCTAATTTTTCTGGAGATATTTTTTCTGCTGCTTCCTCGATTCTGTTACGTAACAATCTTGCAACATCATCTGCTAATTCTTCAACGGTTGTGTATCGGACATACTCAAAACTAAACATGTCTATGAGAAATTTCAACACCGATTCCTGTCAAGAATAAAGAATATCGCAGGAATTAATATCTTTTTCAGTAGATAAATTATTTTTGTCATTATGTGTAATGTAATGGTAAATAAGAAATTATGTTTTGTTTCATTAATCAGCATACAATCATATAAATAAATTTTAAATTGTGTATTACACTCCTGGCGATAAATAATAAATTATCAAATGAGCATTGTTCACATTAAAATGAGATGGATTTTTCAGCAAACAAAAAAGGGAAGGGAGGAATTGCCCTAAAAAAATTTTCGAGGATGGGGGATATATATATATTTAAAACAACTCACCTTGAAGAACAGACACAATTGTTTAAGCTTCGATTCTGGTCCCATGAATCCCCAGGCTAATACTGGACTTGTGTGCTCAGAAATAGCATAAAACTTGGCTATAAAGCCATCTGAAAACTAAATATTAAGTCAATCATAAGAAATATTCTCTTGTAATTTTAAAAGTTTTTTTTTAATGCTATTCATGAAATTGAATGTTTCTTGCTAACTTGATGCTTCACTCACCTTCAACATGCGTCTCTTGGCCTTTAGAACAGACCAAACAGCTGTGGAAAGAGCCTGTCAATCAAAATGTAAAATACACCATAAGGAGGCTGGGTGGTCAAGAATCGGTCAATACTTTCATCTACGAACTTTTTTTATTTACATCTTCTTATCACAATCAACATCTTCAATGCACAGGAAAAATCGCTTACATTCTTTTAAATCATTGATTTAAGCTCAGACGCGACCTATCTTCCATTATTTTCTATTTTTTTCCTATCTTCGCAATGTGAAGATTTTCACTACGTAATTCCCAAATTATATTTTCATGTTATATGATATTTTTCTATTTGGATATATAGTTTCAATTGAAAATATATACTATGACTATATTAATAAGCATTCAATTGCATTTTGTATGCAATTAAGAGGAAAATTCAAAATATTCTAACTCCAAAAATAGCCTGGTAACGCACCCTGAATTTTTGGACATTAACAGATTTAAATGCAAATAAAGAAGAAATAATCTATCAAGGAAAATTATCTATAACTGAGGAATGTCGCGTGTGTCCTTAAGGGGGCTGGATGGTCAACAAATTAACCATCACATTTGGGGTATGATTTTCTTAGCCATGAACTTTTATTAAGTAAAGAAAAATTACATATACAGTATTTTAACTTTAAGAATGCTTTCCTATTTCTTTATACAAAGCTCTTGTACTCAAGAAGATTAAGATAATTTCAAAATGGCCACGACCATTCATTCTAGCCCTCTTAAGATGAAAATGTGTAAATACTCACAGTTTCTTTAAAGCTATTAGATAGCCATCTGTTTTGGATGACTGCTATGACTGAGGAGGGTGGGTTTTCCAAATCATCAAAAGCGTCCATTAATATAAAGTCCAGCACGATATCATAAAATGTCATACATTTTACCTAGAAAATGTGATGTACACAGGTGTTTAGCAGGTAACCCTTACACAGTGCAAAAATATTCTTCAAGGTGCTAGCTTTTTTGTAACAGAAAAACTTTCTAATTCTTAGAAAAATGTTTTCTTTCTACAGTAAAACATCGTTGCAATGAACAAACCAATAACAAATTCATGCTTATAGTGAAGTTAGTTTCATTTCCCTAGCCATAAACTTATCAGATGTAACAAATTATGTTTATAATAAATCAAAATCTGGCAATTTGCCAAATTAAATTACTGTATCATAAATTTGGGGGAAAAAAACCCACATATGTATTTGATAGAAGAATTAACCTGGTACTAAGAACAATTAACTCATTAGAACGGGAGCTACTTACTCCGCGTCCCTTAAGTTCCTCTTCAATTTTGTGCCAGCTGTCCTCAACCTCAACAAAATCCAGCATTGCATTGTATGTTGTGTAGAATTCCTCTGGATCCTTGATTTAACATTAAAATTATTATTTACTTATCATTACTCGCATGTTGATTTACTTATTATTGCTTAGATTTTTAAAGATTAAATTTCAATGGCTTATTGAAACTCTTTGAAACCAGTGTACTATGATGCAAACTCTTACCCTATCAGCCCTGATCATTAGATCACCAATCAGCTGTTTACCCATGGTTTTAAAGTAGTCTCTTTGGCTTGGTTGTTGAAATATTATCTACAATAATACAAAATCATTTTCACAGGAGCTTGGACCTTGGGTAGTTGTGTCAAACAGCAATGTGACATAGGCCTGTCTATTTCATTGCTGGCCACTCAGCCATGGCTCTTTGAAATCAACAAGATTTGTCTGGCTTTTGAGCAAAGACTTTGCAATATATGCATATTTCACTCGAAACCATCATCATTTTTAACTTGTTTTGATGCAAGAAATAGATAGTTACATCCTACTGAAAGTCCAAAGTTTTGTTAAAATGGTTCTAAAATATAATTGTCAATGTTCAGTGGACTTTACACATTCAATTACTACAATACATAGTTAAATCAATTGCAATAGAAAATGTGTAATGGTACATACGTTAAAAGCTAGCCGTATACAATGCAATTTTGCCAAGAATTCTGTGTCAGAAATACATTGAGTCATCTCTGTCCTGAAAATACAAACATATATTAACTAAGTAAGCATTTAAATGTACAAATCTTATATAAAAAATTTTTGTTAGATGTATTTATGGATTCATTTCTAAAAAGCTTTTATATAAATTATTTTGTCAATAAATGTATAAGAATAGAAAAAAATATAGTATGTGCTCAAAAAATATTTAATACTAACATACAGCAACCGAGGGCTAATATGGGATGCGATATAAAAAATGCCATGTCATGATTTTTATATCATATACTCAATGAAAATATCAAACCAACAATCAAAACATCATGTGATAAATGATTATTGTCGACAAATCCCTTCGTGTCTATATATTATACTTGTCTCATAAACTTTTCTTTCAGTTTGCTCCTGCTGTTTGTATACCAAGTTGACATCGACGTAATTATTTGATGTCATACTCGGACATCATAATTGAACCACGCATACTGAATTCTACATCATAATATCCGATGATTAACGGAAAGGGGTGTGTAATAAATTTTATTACACACCTCTAGGGTTTATTACACATGGGTAGGTGAATTTTCAGTTTATATTGCACAGGGCGGAAAAGGGTATATTTTCTATAAGTATACGAAATGGATTAAAATCCAACCTTAAAGTTCTGCAAGGTACATGGCCATGTTTCAATTCTAAGAGACCTGCTTCATACAGAGGAAGATGCTGAAACATTTCTCTATGGGTATCTAAATCTGATAAGTTAGCCATCTGAAATGAAAAAAGAAAAGACTAAGCAAATATTTCTCTGTATGTCTTATCACACCTTGCATAAGGGGCAACATTATTAATGGCCAAGAATCTTAGAGAATATAAAGGTAACAGTTTTATAGCACAAAGTATTACATATTAAAATCATATTGGCTGCTGTTCAATCTTTTCAACATGTGTACTCAGATATAATTGAATACTTCTTCAATTATAACTGTAAATGTGGGGTTTATAAAGCTAACTAAGCCTACATCAGTTGCGGAGACAAAGGAATCCTGGTCACTTAGGGAGCCAGCATCAAGGCTCCGAGTTCTCTCAGACTGAAGATCAGTCTCAGTGAAGGCTGCCATGGCAGATTCCAGGGCTATATGGTCAGCCTGTCTCTCAGCCTGTCTTTCGTAAGTGTCTATCATTCTGTATGCTGCATCTAGAAGTTGGTCCATCTGGTGCTGCAGTTCTGCTGTCTCAGGGTCCTGAAGGAATAATTTATTAGACACATTCTCATCGCATTCTTTAAATTGATATTATTTTTTTGATAAGTTGAGTCATAACTTAACTTCAAATATTAATGAAAAAGCTTTGAAAGTGTTTCAGATCTAGAATATTTATCAGTTTACTGACCAGTATTGCTGGTTTTGATCTATCCTCATTGAAAGACAACTTCATTAAACCATCTTCCCAGTATATCACAGCTTGTTGTAGAGTTTCATAGCCTGCAAAAAAGTTTTATCTCATTTTAATGAGATATCATTTGCAAAAGCATAATTTTTACAACTTTTTCAAGAGATAATGTTATTTAAGTGCACAAAGTTACCTAGCTTGCACAGCTGGGTAGGTGACATGTGACTTGTGTCCAAAAGTTGATGAGTAATTGTAGAGGCTGAAGAGACACCACCAATACTTGAAACAGACCCTGATAAAGATTTCTGTTTCAAGGAATTCAAAAGAGATGATGGACTCTCTGTATATCTACCAACAGGTTGTCCATGAATATCTAAAATTTCAGCAAAAATGAATTTTTAAATACACTTTAAATAGTTGTGCAAGTAAAAGACACCCAACATATACTTCAATAGTGTTTGAATACAAACCTCCATTTGGCAATTGTAAGTTGTTTCTTCTGGATGATTGTTCTGAACGTGCTTTTAATTCTTTCTTCTTCATTTTTCTTTGATAACGGAAGTAAAATGTCAACATCCCCATTATGGCCATTCCCAGGGTTACACTTAATGTTGTTATTCTAGATGGCCATATTACCTTTAGTTTGGGAATTTGGGGTATTTTCCAATTTGCATATGACATTGTGCCCTATATTTTTTAACCTGTAAAATATAACTGAATCTCTTGAATTTGCAAAATACTTGACTTACTTAGCATTATGTGATACAGTTTAATCACAAATTTCTTCTTAACACATGACCAATATTTATTTTCAATCATATAAAATTCAAAATACAGACAAAATGTAATTAAAAATATGGGTGCTGGTCACTTCGCCCCAAAGCCAAAGCGCCCCATGCACGAGCGCCCCAAATTTTTCATGGTGCGCCCCAATTACGTTTCACGAGCACCCCAAGTACGTTTCACGAGCGCCCCAAGTACATCTCACGAGCGCCCCAAATATTGGTTTTATTATATTACAAAACTTACTTTGGGGCGCTCATAAAAAACAAAATTAATCATGATTAACCATTTGTAGCATTCGGAAAAATTTGCTAATAGCATTCAAATTAATACTGTAAGCAAAAGTGATTTTGGGGCGCTCGTACGTAAATAATTTAATCATGATATTATGAATGTAATGTGCACTTTTTTTTTCAAGTGCTACAGATTGCTATTCATGATTGATTTTTTTACGAGCGCCCCAAAATTAGTTTCGCTATATAATATTTTAAATGTATTTTTTTTCGAGTGCACCAAATTGCTATTCATGATTGAATTTTTTTGCAAGCGCCCCAAAATAAGTTTCGCTGTACAATATTTAGAATATTATGGGCGCCCCACGTTTAAACAAAAATTACGAATGCTGATATAAAACGATGAAAAATAATTCCGTTAATTGTTATTTTTCTTATACAAAGATCAAAGCATGAGCACCGAAATTGATATTCATCAAACAATATGGCAATTATCTACTCAACTGACTGTCTCCAAAGTGTACGTTTAATGAAATTCCATCGAAGATTAATTAAGACTAATAAGTAAAACCATTTTGGGGCGCTCGTGAAAATAATCCAAACTTGAGAATACACCAACGTTGATTTTAGTTCAAAATCGAACAATCCAATATTGGGGCGATCGTGTAAATGATGCATATTTTACCTAAAAGTGAGAGTCTCAAACATACATTTTTATTGCAAAATCAGGTTTCAAAATAATTATAATACATGTAGTCAGATATAAACTTTAGAGCAACATAAAATGCTGATTTGAGAGCAAACTTAGATAAACTTATTTTGGGGCTCGTGAAAGTGATATCCAAATGTAGTTTTTACAAATCGTACGTAACTTTGGGGCGCTCGTGAAAATAATCCAACAAGATTTAAAGCAAAATCAAGGTGGCACATTTTGGGGCACTCGGGAAAATGATCTCAAGTATGTGTTCATTGAGATTCCATCGAAGATTTTAAGACTAATCAGGAAAACCCTTTTGTGGCGCTCGTGAAAACGTTAATTTTAGTAAAAAATTGGACAATCCATTTTGGGGCGCTCATGCAAATTTTCAAAGACGTAAGGTGTAATGATAATTTTACTTTGGGGCGCTCGTGAAAGATATTTTGGGGCGCTCGTGAATATATTTGGGGCGCTTGTGAAACGTAATTGGGGCAGTCCAAAAAAAATTTGGGGCGCTCGTGCATGGGGCGCTTTGGCTTTGGGGCGAAACGACAGTAACCCAAAAATATAGGCCTACCTTATTTCAATCAGTGTTACTTATGGTAAATTTTTATATCATCTTCACTGTTTATCATTATAATATTGATGACTATAATGCATACAGTTTATGATATACATCACTTCATCAAATAATTTCAACCAAGGATTACCAAAAGAGATTTAGAATTCATTTTATCTTCATTACAATTATAAATACCTAAAAGGACATTGACATTATTCACTACGTAGTTCCGTGACTTCGCGTAGCGACATCCTTCTGTTTGATAAACAAAAATCTTAAATAACTGCAAAATCCTCATTATTGTAAGTATACCGGTGACATTGTAAATATATATGTTGAGCACAAATATACACAGAATTTCATTATTTACAATCCAAAGTCAATGCAAAGCAAGTCACCGGAACAACAATGTCAACAATAACAGAGAAAATGAAATGAGAGCTGAAAAGAATTATTTTCCCGGTTAAGAAACTTTCTGATAGTACGACTAAGATAAAAATGATATAAATTGAAAAGATTTTTTTTTAAATAAGCTATCCATAAATACAGTCTGACGTGTGTGCGTTTCGTGTCATTTTATAAACAAAGGGTGGTATTCCTGGGTAAAATGACTCGGTAAAAAAATAACTTAAATACGTACATGTATCTATAAGGTATGATCATTAATTTTTTATAAACAACCGAACGTGCTTGTAAACTTTATTGGATCAAAAAAAGGGATATTATTAATCTTGAATGTTACCATTATATACATGTACTGTAATATATAGATATATATATATATGTGATATATAGTAGCAAAAGTATTTAGATTCAGTATATTTTGACAGAGACATAAATAACATGTTATCTATGTCTCTGATTTTGATATCCACAAAAACGAATAAGCGTTTGAATACTAGTAATTAAATGTTTTAGACATATTGACATCTCATTTGGCCTGCGAAAAGGAAATGATATAAAGGAGAGCTCGCAGATCATCTCAAATAGTTTACTTGATTAGTTTTCATTTTTCTTTTTTATGTCATATAAAAGAAATTAACTGAAGAAATACAAACTTGTACATGAATAGATTGTGAATAAAAAAAATAATAAAACAAAAACGTTACGAGCAAATTCAAACGATGGTAAGTGAACGTAGCCTACATGTAAACGGAACTTTCTTGTATCGAAAAAAAAAAGAAAAAAAAAAGGACAGGTATAGTACGCGATGTCACACCACCACAATGGTTAAATATACAATTGTTTGTATTTATCTTTGAAAGTACCAGCAATCATCATAAATACTGACGTAAAAGGAAGCTTGCATGTATCTCCGACAGGATCGCAGTTCAAAGGTATGCCACCACCACTTGATTTTTTTTTTTCTTTATAAATTACGTCAAAACGTGTCATGAATTAAAGTCGATCAGTTCTTCTCAACAAAAATAAAAATTAAAAATGATTTTCAGTTTCAAGAAACAATCAATACATCTGTACTCTCCTGTATGTATGATATAAGTTTAAAGATATCAAAATACGGCAGGTGGAGGGGGTGCTTTAATTAGCCTATACAAATTTTTTACTCAACTTTCCAAAAAAGTAAAAAAGAATATCTCTCTCTCTCTCTCTCTCTCTCTGATTATTAATTTGACAAATGCTTTTGGATGCAAACCCAGGCGTTCGCCAAATTCCATATCCTTAAGGTAAAACACAAATTCAGACGAGCGAATACTTAAGAGCCTCAAAAGAGTGCGTTGAGGGCTAAACGTTCGTTTCAATTATACCTTTTCGAGGAAAATGTTAAATTGATGAAGATAAAAATGAAAAATGTTAAATTAATGCACGAATTACATGTATATTTCATTGCTGGCACTGTAATTTTGCAAATAAATTTGTGGGTTTAAAAAAAAAAATAAATTGCTTCATATATCACTGTCATTTATTAATTGAATATTTGATATGCTTGCAATTATTCGAAAATGACATCGCGTTAATTATTCAGTAAGATTACGAACAACAATTCTACCAAAAAGTTTGGTTTTTGTTCGCCATTTATATTGTTTCATAAAGATCAATTATTAACAGGTCAAAATGGCGAAAAACCAGTATGCCGCCTCTGCTTGAATCTAAACTCTTCTGCTCTATCATGTGGTTTATAAACTGGCCGCCACGATATAAGATATAAACATCCATTCAATTTGATTTATCAAGGTTATTCATGTAGATATGGGCTCTTAGATTATGATACTGACATATCTTATAAAGGTACTGGTATATGACAGGTTGCATTGAATATATGAAATAATCAGAAAAATTTTCTCTGAAAGTGCATTTGATTTATGAAATTCTGTTCTTACGCCGTATTTTGCCAAAATACAAAATTAGCAACTCCACAAAAATTATCATTTTAATTAGATTTACATAGAATTTGAATGTGGCGTGCATTCTCTGTGAAATTCCTACAGTTCTTAAACCATATGAACTGAGTTTTATTCAGAAACTGAATGTATATTGCTCCAATAAGCATGTGACTCAGCAATACATCCCATCTCTGAAACATCATGTTGGAGGCATGTACTAGTTGTCATCTTGCATTGACTACCAAGAGACACAGGTCTTGAAAGCTGAGAACTGATAGCTACTTAATGTATGCTGGTCCTAATCCCCCGGATGCTAGCTTTATAATATACATCCCCTATGCACGATGGCTGTCATTGCAGTAATACCAAGCTTCACAGATTGAGTTCTTCCTTGGTGTTTGAAGCAATCACTGATCCGAATTCCACGACTGCTGCTTTAATGGATTGTGTTATGAATTATTGAAATTGGACATTTTCACGCACTTCCAATACACACGTTGAAATTTGATTGGTATAAAACTATATGACTTGAAACCTTGAATAGTAATACAATTTGCTATTCGTTGTGGACCCAAGTTAAAACATTAACTTTAAAATGATGGCATGTACAACAGTTATTACTATAGTAAGATGTCACCTAATTCGAACGGATTTTTTCATCCAAGAGATAAACGCAATTTTCGAAACTTCATCAAAATGTTTATTGTACAACTACTTACAAGATACTTTTTTCTCGCCAACCTGACAATCTCGAAAACCTTATTTGTTTCCTGTCAAGTATAGATTATCATCCCACAAGTTAGTGATAGAGCAAGATCGTTACAACGGAATTGTCAGAGTTGAACGTATTTGAAGAAGGGTACCATTTTTATCCTTATATGTCCCTTGCTCAAATATATATGAACAGTTATTTCTGTTCCAAGCCTTCAATGTTCAAAGCGATGTAACTTATGTTTCTTCATAATCTTCGCGAGGCAGATAAAATACGTGCGAAAAGTTTTGTTGCTCAATATTTTTTTTTCTAATGTAAATTTCTGAGGGTAACAAATAATTCTTTTATATATATTTTAGGACGTTTGCAAATTAAATGGTGTTTTCTCCATGTATTTAAAACTGTATAATGTAATATAATCATATTTAATGCACTGGTATGTAGTATTTATTTTAAGAGCACATTTATCACAAGTTGCTGTACCAATATGTAATTTTTCGTCGTTTATAATTAATAATGTCATACGAATTTCAGCAAATAAACTATTCTACCTAATGTTCAATATGCCAGACATTTTCATCTATACAATTGAGCTTGTTCATCTTCATTAATCCAACTAAAAAAATCACACAAATGAAAAATGTAGAAAATTTGTAAATTGGGTCAGATGAGTATGTATATATATGAAAAATACAAAACGTATCCCATTGATTTAGTCTTATTTAGTCTTAGCTGATTAGTTGATTTAGTCTTATTTTCCTTACCCAATTGAGGGCAAAATCATTGTGATACTAGTAATTTTAGACTCAAGACGTTGTACTTTTAAGTCAATAAAGCAATTTATTAAATACTATATTATATATAGTTGTTATCGGGTACCTTGGGAAGGGAACGACGATATCAAATCGGTTTAATCTACCTTCCAGGTGTAGACTAAATGGCTGAGAGAGAAAAAATAAACTCCCAAAAGGGTAATCCGAAAAGTTTACATAATTCTAAGTTTTATAGGTTTGTCCTGGGGCGACAATAGAAGAAGTTGTAGAAGACCAAATTATGAGAACTGAAAAAGATCAAACAAATACATATATTTCGTAAGTAAATGAACAGAAGATCAATAAAACAGACTAAAAACAAGTAAGATCGACTGAATTAAAAAGAAAGATAAGAAAGCTACAAAATCAGCTCCTCCTGAGGGGGTAAGCTATTCAAATACTATATCATAGTTGACATTGTTTTAAATTTGAAATAAAAGAACCTCAACCTCTAGTTTGCTAACAACCGTTTCTACGTGCACATACGAGTGTGTAAGTGTAATTTTTGCAAATTATGCAAGAACAACAGCAAAAGTTCTCTTTGAACTTGAGAATGATCATGTTTATACTTCATATATCTGTTGACTGTAATACTAATATTTGCTACTGGCTATAGACCTCTCACGAGTCCTCATTCAACAAAGGGAATGCATTCTCATACCAATAACTTATTTACGAAAATTTGCGTAGAAAAACCATTTGTATAATCTAGAAGTGCAAGGCTTGTCGACTCACCTACCTATTACCCCTAATGACTAGTGGCGCAATTCTACGTTCTTTTAATTGTAACGAGAAAGGCGCCATTAACGGTCTCATTGTGGAATTGTTTGAGTCCAATTTCCATTTTTTGACTCAACAAAGCAATATGCTTAAATTCTTCATATTTATACTGCATTGTATGACAATCCGAAACGTTTGTTTACTTTCTGATTAAAACCCAAACATTTGAACTAAAGGTCGTCATTAAGATGCGCAAGATAAACTGAAATTCAATATGGACCATCTTCATAATTAATGATCCTGGTTCATGGAGGAGATTGCGCGTGTCACATTTTCCTGCGCCCACGAAAATCAGAAAAGAATCGTCAAAAAAAATAATAATAACGTATTGCGGTATGAATCCACTCTGTTAATTGCTGTCAAAAAGTCGTGAAAGACTGGACAACTAATGCTCATTGGTAATTAGCAATTTACAGTACTTCCTTCACAGATTCAGCGCACCATTTGAATAGAAGCTGCGAGGTCGAATTTCGCACCAACACTAATGGTTGCTGGCGGAAACAAGCGAGCGTGTTAGCTGTCTGACGATGTTCCGATAATCTTTTGTTGTATTCTTTTTTACAATATTATAATCTGTAAATTTCCTATTTGTCGGACAGAAGACACAGCTCTCCAACACGTCATCTTCTTCTTGACAAACTAACTCCCACTGCTATTTGATTGGCTGAGCGTCTATAAAACTATTCTTCCCGGATAAACCTGTCCATTTTGAATTTGAAATTCGACTAGAATTAAGATGAATATTTCCAGGTAAGTTTATCATGTTTTTATTTTAAAACTTGGCAAAAATTGCATCATGGGTAAGCAAGAAATGTTAGAACTGAAGTGTATGGTAATCATGAAATAATAATCTAAACTGTTGCAACTACTTTTAGCAAAATTTATATGAATTTTTAGACGAAATTTATAAATTTACTAAGATTAGGCCATAATTATGTTTTTATCCGAGTTTTTAAATATGTTATGTATAAAGATACTTTTTAAAGCATATATTTTTAAATAAAAATCATGAACGAAATATGTTATGATATTTATATCGGAGGCTAAATTCATATTGCAGCTGCATTTCAAACTGTGTAATACTAAATTATGACATACTGAAAACGTTACCCCATAAATCGGTCTATTAAATAAATCTGATGATATTAATTCTTATAACTAATTTTATATGTTAGATTAATTGCATTAAAACATCATTTACGCCATTTCCTACATCAATAGGTATACGATTACTGTTTCGCTTGTAGCGCCGCCGTGCTGCGTGTTTTCGTGGTCGCCCTCTGGGCAATAGCAATCCTGTGTCAAAATACAAATGGACTAACTGCACTAGAAAACATTCTAGCAGAGGAAACCAAAGACGATTATTTGAGGGATGTCGATGATGATTCCGTCTTGGACCAGAGAACAAGGGAAGAAGGTGGGAACTAATGTTTAATAATACTCCAATCTTAATTCGTTCTGTCTATATATACAAAGCTTAATGGTCTTTTCAGCATGTTCAAAATCTGTCCAATTATGGTTTCTGGCTGCAATATTCCGAAAATGATATTGTAAATCGTAGTGGAAAAAATCTTAATGAAAACTTACTCACTTAGCATCAAAGCTCCCGCAAAAGTACGTGTACTGTTAAAAAATCGCTTCGAGAATTTTGTTTACCCGATAGGTAGGGGATCGTTAGGTTGTTATGGTTATTGTTTCTCTGTGTGTGATCGTACATTTTCATTAGGGAAAGTGTTGAAACTGATAATTTTCATTGATACAAATACACTACCAGCATATAAGGAAATCAGTTTTGAATTTGTACTTTTTCAGGACTTTTAAAAGGTTATACTATTAAATTCCCCAGATATGAAATAACCATTTGCCAACAGACTTGATAGGATTGTGTTGTGTTATATTTTTGATTTGGGGCTACATGTTTAACTTAATGATTATTGTCAAAGTGTTTTATTTATTTATTTGGAACATTTACTTTATTCAATTTTACAAAGTTAAAAAAATGTGTCAATCTTGAAGGATTTTTGAAAATATAATTGCAGTTTTTTGTACATGTGTATATTGAATGCGCTGTTATTAAATAGATGAAATTAATAATGAGAGATAGCAAAATATTTTAAAGATTAAACAAGTAAGTTGTTGCCATATTGCTCGTGATTTATTCTGAATTTTTGTGTTATATTATATATTCAGACCTGAAGAAGCTTATTTTAAAGAAGTTACGATTTCGAGAACTACCAAATGATTCTTCATCCGAGGTGCTCAACAGTTTAGGTATGTTTGTTTGCGTTATAAAGAACAGAATGCATTTACTTTCCTTGAATCATTCTTTAACAAAGATGATTGTTATACGTCTACGTAAAAATACTGGTATGTTATAAATATTGCTCAATGATATAAGAATTTTTTGTCTCTAAATTCATGAAATAATAATTTTACGCACAATGCTGCAAAATTTTTTAATAAAATATGCAGTATAAAAAATATGCAATAGATGGCATTTGGTATATCGGAAAAATTGTGTTGCCAAAATATCTAAGATTCCAGTTCTGAAAATTTTGAATCAACTCGGGGTCGTCAAATGCAACATACCGGTATGTTGTATTCCAGCATTTTAGAATCTTGTTTGTGGTATATTTGCAAATACATTATTGCTTACTGTAAACGCTTAAGTTCTTACTCGGAATATGTTACGAATTATTATAAAAATATTTGCAGATATTAAAAAAAAAGAAGAAAACTTATTGGATGAGGGTTTGATGGTCGTGGCCATATTTAGATTACCTCACATATATTAATCTTCTTGAGAAAAGGGCTATGAATAAAGAAATATAGAAAAATATTTTCAAAATTTAAAGCTACAAAATGAAGGTTTTTTTCTTTGCTTGTAAACCTATCTTATTTAGGTGTATGACATATGACGGAAAAGTAAGCGTTGATTTGAATTATCAGAATCAGAATCTGAAGGTACCTATTCTTATACAAGTGTGACCGCATAGATTCGTACGGTGTTAAGGGATTCTTCTGGAACTGCATCCGTCGTATGCAGTACGGACGGGGTGAGGGAATGTTGGCGTAAAGGGTACAAGGTAAAGGGTTGAGGCGCGCTGTAGGCCGTAAAGTAAAAACGAAGGGTAGGTGTGCCGTATTCCCGAAGGTCCACCAAAATACAGTTTCAGAGAAATAAACAGGCAATTGATGCAGGATTCCGCTTTTATTGGACGAGACTCAACGATGGCAGCATTACAACAATTTAACAGACAGGCATGTTACAAACAAGTCGGATATGGCCAGTATTGGACTCAAGACTCTGGGTGAGTCGGACGACTGGCCGTGGCTGGCCGCCGTATTCCAGACTGCCGATTGACAATTTTACATGACTATATATAAGAATCTGAACAATAAGTATAAATTGACAGGTGATGACATAAGTAAGCTGAGTGAAAGGTTCACAGTTATAAAATAATTAAATAAACTCAATAAGTCTTTGATGTCCAAGACATGAAAAACTGATAATTGTACAATGTTGTTTTAACAGATTAACAGTCCGCCTTGAGACAGGGCACTCTGTCTCTTTGAAATCACACATGGAGTCCGAAAGGTGTCAATCACTAATTGAATAAATAACTTTGTACGAAATAAACTATGAGAAAATATTACAAATAGAACTGAATTTAAAAAGTAAAGTCCGAAATAAAGTTATAATTGAACAGTGAATTTTGCACGGTGATACAAGTATGCAAGGCATTAAGCGATGTACTCAGTTTAGTTGAAGCTGCTTTACTCCAAAAACGCTAAATATCCTAATGTAATACGTTTACAGTAGGTCCAACAATATCAAATTAGATTTTTGAGGTAGATCTGTAAGCGGTTCAGTCAGTTTGGGGTTGATGCGCTCGATTAATGTGAAAACTCTAAGAACGCTAAACATCCTAATGTAATACGTTTACAGTAGGTCCACCAATCAAATTAATTTTTTGAGGTACATCTGATGGGTAATGTGTTGACCATCCAGCCTCTACAAGTATATTGCTTCTATGTTTTATATGTTTGATCGGGCTAAATGGTTATTTATTCATTTGTTGGTAGTGCTTTGAAACTCTTCATTTTAGTTGTGTCCAAAACAAATCCACATAGAAAAGAAAATTGTTGTTCATATGCATATATATATTTATTTTTTTAGTTAAGAGAGTACCCGACTCCTTTCGCTATGGAGATTCCTTGGTGGACAAGGTGGCCGCTTTGCTGAGAATCAAGATGAGACCAACAAAGAGCCCCCAGGTCAGGATGCCCAGTCTGCGATTTGGCTGAAGAGGTCCATGGACAGAATAGAGTGGTGTAGAGATTTATTTTCTCTCTTTGTTTATTAAAAAGAGAAATATGTAACTCATTTTTTTGCATCTGTATACACTGAAACTTCGAAAAGAATACTAGAATGCTTTAAGACACTGGTGGTTTATATTTGTTTTATAAAGTGTCATATTCAGATGTTTAATAAAAAATAAACATATTAAATAGTTTTTATTGTTATGGACACTAGCAATTAAAATGATGAATCATGTACCTGACGGTTTTTTTTATACCTGGAATTCTTCTTTAATGCAACTTTTTTGTATTGCAAAATGAAACGGCAACAAAAATTCCTGAGTTCTAGACATAAGTCAAATTTCAAAATTGTCAGAATGTCGGGTTTTAAGTTATTTTTAGAATATAAAACCGATCTTTATGACGTATGTTCACAATTGCAGCATCACCTGATTCATATGACATTGATTGTACACATAGAAGTAGGTCTAAAATCTAACTTAAATAAAATTATAATTATCTGAGTCTTTGGGAAGAAAGTTCGCCTTAAGTCTTGTTGTGTCTATAAAAATAGCTGTAGTATTCGTTTTCAATGTGATTCAAAAAATTAAGTCGTGTAGATTAGACTAAAATTGGTAAAGTGAAGCAAAAAAATCAGGTAATCACTTTTATACGTCAACAAATATTGTCACATAAAAAATAGAGACACAGGGGCCTTACTGCTCACCTGAGTATGTTGCCAAAGCTAGATATACAAGTAAACAACGAAAGCTTTGATAAATGAAGCAAAAAAAAAAACCTTTTTCAATTGGTTTGGAAAACACACGTGGCCAGTTACCTGAGATACACTTTACGGTGGGTCCTTCCTAGTTTTTTTTTTTTTTAAAGACCCCCCCCCCCCGATGGAATAACTTTCAAGATATTTGGCAATTGTGAAATGTAAAAATATGTCGTTAAGTAAATTTGCTCGACATAATAGTCAATGCAGCCGGACATGAGCAACAATAATATACATGTAAAATGTACATGTATATGCTGTAGGGATGACGATCTCAATCATTGTTAAGGTATTTATTTGACCAATCATAAGATGAAAAGAGAAGGTGGGGATAACCAGGGTCATATGTCTGACATGCATACTCAACGCATCTTGACTTGAGCAATGCATATATACATGTATTGGGTAGGGAGTGATCTCCACTGTCAACTGTTTTCAACATATTTTATATATTATAAAATGAAGGGATATGGACGACCCTAGGGGCTCTTCACTTGTCTAAGTATACGATACAGCTTGACACGACCAGTACACTGTGTGGTTAAAAATTGATATGAAACTCAACGCTTTGCAACGATTATTCTCCAGCAATACCAGAAATATACCAGTGGTGGGTGCGATTAGCTGAACATCGCGTCACAGCAACTATTGAGATAGCGACCTCTTGAAATAATTACCGTATTTGTGTATCTACTGAAAATGCAAAAATTATATATACATGTATCGGTTTTACAATAAAGGGCGCAAAACCAGACTAAGCAAACAACTTTATAGTATTATTTATAGTTTGTCCAAGGTTACCATTTTCATCACTCTTTGCTGATTTTCTTAATAAATACACATACCTGCGAGTGAAAAAGAATCGAATCAATATATGTCAAACATTCTAAGAGTTCCTCTATTACACGTTTCCTCTTTATACCCGGAGAAATTCACGGGAACGAAAATACATTTCTTAAGGTGATTTATAATGGGGAAAATGTAACATCAATCCATTCAGAAATTCTATCCGTAGACTTTACTTTTGGTTGTGTATTGAAACCCGAAGCGATAGAGGAGCGTTTCAAATCATAAAACTGGAATTTTATCATTTTAGTGGATGAATGTAGCTTGGGCACAAATTAAGGTATTTTTGATTATCGAAATATTAAGCAGATTTTGCTAATGGGTGGATGCTGATTTCATCTGATGAAATGCTCACTGGTAAGGAGGGGGATAGCTCAACTATGTCATTATGATATGTTAAAGTACGGTTAAGCCAACTGGCTAGTAAAGCCCAGCACTGCTAAGTTCTATTGGAAAAGATAATGAGGAATTCTTGAAAATTTTCGGTAACTACCTGGATTTAACCTACAGCGTACGAGAGTAAGAGGGTAATAAATGATAGTTCTTGAGCTAACTGGTCCTATAAAGCCACGTGGGAACGCACTTTGACCAAATCAACCCACTTAGAAGAAAATTTTCAAAGTGCGTTAAATATAGGACCAAGTCAACGCACTTTGAACATTTTTTTTTCAAAGTGCGTTATGAAGGTACAGCAACATTTTTTATTAACGAAAAAAAGGAAAAAGGGATAAGCTTTGCTGAAAATAAAGTACAGTGATGTTGAAAAAAAGAGCTGGCCAATTAATAGTTTCTCCCATGATATGTTAAAAAATGTGTATGTGTCTAAGCATAAAACATTTTCTTAAATTCAAACCAAATAAATCATTTCAATATAAAAATAAGATAGTTACACTGTACAAACTTCAAAATATTATCACCTAAAAAATAAGAATTAGGGTATATATAAACTTTCTTGCACTGATATTATAAAAGATCAAATTGTTTGATGTTTATATATATCCAACGTATATTTTTTTCTCATCATCATTTGTTCATAAGCACAAAAAATAAAGCCATTTAAAATATGTTATACAGTGATATTCATAATATAAATCATTTCTATCGGGCAAAGCCCAATGTTTTGAACCAAGTAAGAAATCCTTTTTAAAAGAGTAAACTTGTTGCAAACATATTCACAAAGTTAAGAAGAGAAAGAAAGGAAGGACAGTTGCTATAGAAGGGATGCAGTTTATGTCATATTGTAGAAGTAATACAAATCTCACGAGCTGTCCTTAATCTGTAAAATGGTAAACTACGTAAGCTTACATCACAATGAGCTAAACAAGGTTAAAATAATTATTTACTGTATCTAAAAGTATCAGGTATTTCAAAAAAACCCCTACACATTTTTTTTTCAAGGTGCGTTAATATTGTCGATATCAACGCACTTTGAAATATTTTTTTTTTCAAAAGTGCGCTGACGTGGTCCCAATCTTAACGCAATTTGATTTTTTTTTTCAAAGTGCGTAATTTTTCAAAGTGCATTGTAACAAGCCATGCACTCAGATCCTACCAGATGTCACTCCGTCAGGTCTACTATGCAGGCCACTCATCCCCATGCATGACCTGCATGGTAATTAATACACAATAATATAAAGCCCCAAACTGAGATCAAATAAATTGTCCTATTTTCCATTACCCTTCCTCTGTAATCGTTTTATCTATCTCTCTCTCTCTCTCTCTCTCTCTCTCTCTCTCTCTCTCTCTCTCT
>WFKH01011581.1:52859978-52897478 GCA_016163765.1 Magallana hongkongensis | reverse complement strand
CAAAAAAGCTCAAACTTGTGTGGAGGCATCCTCAAATAGTGTAGATTCAAGTTTGTTTAAATCATGGTCCCCGAGGGTAGGGCAGGGCCACAATAGGGGGATGAATTTTTACATAGGAATATATAGAGAAAATATTTAAAAATATTCTGGGAAAGTTTTCTGTCCAAAAAGCAGTATTTTGTGTGAAAGCACGGGTTGTGCTTATTAAAGTTTGATCAAACCATGGTTCCCTAGAGAAAAGTGGGGCCACAAAGTGGGGGGGGGGGGGTATATAGGGATAGAGAAAAACCTTCTTACAGGTACAACAACAAAAGAGCTTGGTATTTACCATAAATATATGTGGATAAAAATCGGCAGATTTCTTAAATTTTTTGAGCAAGATCTTCTGTACTTAGTTGTCAAGATATTTTGATTTTGATACTAATGCTAATGCTAATTTGATCAGAGTTAAGGCTATTGTTGCTCAGGTGAGCGATGTGGCCCCTGGACCTCTTGTTTTATTGTTTACAGCTTACCGCATTGCCATTTGATTGGTTCTGCACGCGGGCAAATATGACCAAAAAGATGTCATACTAAAATATTTAATATATTTTAGGAAAGGTTATATTTTATTGAGCTGGACAACACTGTCGTATTTACTTAACATAAATATTTATGGAGCACCCGTTTTTGGGCCCTAACCCAAATGAATGTTAAAAAAATTAAATAGATATTTCTAATCCACGTCCGTTTTCTTGACTCAAATAAACAGTATAGTGGGTTCAAAGCATCATTCTGACTAAGTTGTGTAGATAATAACAGAATCAACCTCTGTTCTCCTCGGTTTTTGCTCATCAATAAACATTTTTATTGTTCTGCATGTTTTTGCATTCTAGTTAAACCTTTTCACTAAACGCTTATTAGAAGTTCCCTAACAGGCATCTCAAAAATATATGCCAAGAAGGCTGAAATATCTTTGGTACATCACAATAACTTCAATAGCGTTTTGAATGCACAATATCACTGCTTATATAGCCTTTGCACATGCGTATGCGCAGAAGCAAGAACACAGTAAGCAGTAAGCTGTAAGCAATATTAAGCAGCTAGCTGGTAGTAAGCAGGCAGCAATTGGCATGGAGCTGACGGTTGGCTTTCTATGGAATTTATATTGAAATCGCAGCATTAAATTCTTCATGTTTTTCAGGAGAAGTTACGAGTTTTCTGCGGGAATGGTTTTCCAAATTCACCAATATCATAAACGATATTGACGAAGATTCTGAAGAAGATAATCGACGGGAGAAAAGAGACCTGACACCGCCCATTGATTTTGAAGTCATAGCCCAAGAATATTTAAGAAATGAAACGAAAGAGTACTTGATGCAGTTCTTAGGATATGCAGAATATCTTAATGTAACCAACAAAGAGTCCCTAGACCAAATTTATCAGCGAGAGGAGCGCCGTCTATCGACCATGTCTCCACCGGAACTACTTCATTATATGACGTCACTTAGCAAAACGCTCAGTTCTGGTACCAGCGGAAGTACAATAAATATTAATGGCCAAACATTTGATCTTAGCCATGTTGGAAGTTGGTGTTGTCCATTTTAAAAACCTCATTTGCTTTGTGTCAGTTTATAATGTTTTATTTGTTCTGTTTAAAAAGGAAAATAAATGAAACGAAAATTAAAACAATCGCGATATTGTATTTTCCTCTAAAGATTTTTTATACTTATCTAAACAAACTAGAGCTTAGTAAAATGCAAAGCTTTTAATGAGAGGCTTATCAAACGATGAAGCTTACGATGTATAGAAAAAGCGTTTCGATTTGATGAAATGATTTGCAAAGAAAACTAAATCTTTGTATAGTTCAGATAAAGCGAATCTTATTCCTCGATCGATAAATTTATGATTTCATTCTTGGTCTGTTTTCTTTTAATAATCTATTTCTTATGGCCCAGTCTTAGTAGTGAATTAATTTGTAACAAACAATACTGAATTACCAGATAATCTTAAATATAGCGACCAAGCATACAACAATGTCTTTTACAAAAGGGGTGTATTATAGTTTTCATTTAATTTTTGTTTTTTAATTTTCCTTGTTTTGTACGTGTTGTCTTGTATTTTATTTATCTATATCATTTTATTTTTTCATTTGGTTTATCGATTCATTTTATTTTTGTTATTTGTTTTGTTATTTATTTTCATTGGTGTTGGATGGATTATCGTTTAATCGATTTTCTGTCTTTCTTTCTGTTTTTTCTTTATTTTATTATTATTATTAATTTTTTTTTTGGGGGGGGGGCTTCATGGGGACATAAGCCTGTCTGATTTAGATTTCACAAATAGACATTGTCGTGATTGTTGTGTTTTTCCGAATTGCACAAATAGAAAAACGATAAAGAAAAAAATAGTTACTTAAAAAATACTAAATAAATAAATGAAAATAATAATAGATTAATAAAAAAAAATAAATACAAAGAAATAAAAAATTACTAGTTACTTCATTAATCCATTTGGTTTCTCTTTATAAATGTCTATAGATCTATTATATAAAAAACAAATTTCTTACGGGAGAATATTAAAAATCTGCCGTTTGTCGTAATTAGTCTAATAATTTTCATTTCATCGAACATTGTCTAGATTTATCCCCCGTGTTAATAATCTTTTCCGATAGGTGGCGCTTTCATATACGTCACGGAAAGGCACGAGATTCAACACAGAAGAGGATGAAAAGAACATAAACAAAACCGTTTTTAAAGTCGACTTGAGCTTTTATTGTGTGATATTACCTTGGCAGCATGTGTAAACTGTTCATTTTGGTAAGTAGTTGCATTAAGTATGTAAAAGCATATCTATTTCATATAAATCTTGTTGACTAAATCGTCTTTTGTTTCGCGAGAGAAGTGGCAGATGTTAGCCGTGGGGTACGCAACGGGGTTTGTTTATTTGGTAAATCAGATAAAATAGAGATATATATTTAGTAATCGAACTTGATTTCTTGTTCATCCAAAGTTTATGCTAAATATCATCACTGTGTCTCAATGTAGCTAATTTATTCGAGTAAATGATGTTGTATTCTGTTCAAACTTCAATGTAATTTTATTGCTTATAAAGTAGGCCTACCGTTTAAAACAATTTGCATTACACGAGTCCGAGCGGCGTTGGGTGATCACAGCTTTGTTTATAGACTCTATTTAAATTCATTCTGTAGAAGTAAAACCTTTATCTAAATATCAAACAAGTGCACGTTTGCTTGATGACATAAACGTTATGAGTTTTGATGCCTACTGTCATGTCAGTAGTTTAACATGTTTAAGGTTTGCCTTCCAGAGAAATATACAGGGATTATCTTTACACCTGTCTTGTCCCTCTGACACATAACACTGGTAGCTACATGTTTCTGTACTAATTACTGTTGGATAGTTTTGCAGTTTTACAAATGACAGCCCAGATTTAAAAGATAAACAAAATAGCCTGAAACTATTAATCTTAAATTTATATATTTTACTTTTAGTGAATGTGATAAATTGATTATAAATAAATAAAACTCCTATAGGGTTGGACATTCTAAATATATATATGAGAATTAGGGTAAGAGATTATGTACTTTTGTTAATTTGATAATAAAACATCAATGAACAGAAGTTAAAACTTTAAGCAAATATTTAAAAGATCAAATCCCATGATGCTTATCTCCTAATGCCATTAGTACAAACATTGTTAGAGTGTGTAACCTGTGGTCATAAAATGTCATCAAGTTATTTCTTAACTCTAAAAATCAAGTGAAGCAGTAAGATTGTTTTATTTGACAAAATCATTGAGTGTACTGTTTCTAAAAATTATTATGTCCTGGGTGTAAGTGGAAGGAAGTGGTAGAAAGCTCAAAGGATTATCTTCATTTTCACTGGACATTTAGATTACAGAGGAGGAAATGGAATCTTGAATTGTGTTTATGACATTTCCTTAGTTTTATCCTGTGTGTTGGGAATGAACAAGTTTATCTAAGATATCTTTTGGAGTTAAATTAGTGTTTGAAAAGTTGACATGAGCAACTTTTATGAAAAATTTGACATACCACCTCAAAGTGAGGCTGAAGATGACCCATATTTTTATTCAAGTGAGTTTCCAAAGTTTGTTCAGTTTTGTTTTTAATTATTAAATATTTGTGTATACTGGTATATTGTATGGCTAGTAAGCCTAGTATGTACATTTATCTAATATTTTTTATTAATAAGATAAAGTGATTTATTAGGGTTATGATTGCTACAATGCCGAACTATTTGTGTATTCTCTATGTTACATGTAAAGCAACCATTACATGTGGTTGACAATTTTTTAGTGTATTTATAGTGTATTTTGCATAAGAAAACTGTTATGAACAAATTTATGGCCCCTTTATACACTTTGTACAGGATCATAAAAATGCAAAGAACTAGATTTTCCATGTTTTTGTCTCTTACCAGTTAGACATAACATGTGTTAGAGTTGGACATGTTTCAATCTCAGTTTTATGTTCCAATTTACACTGTGAGGCATGTATCTGTGTAAGAAGTTATTAAAGTGATTGAAGAGGTGCTAATAGTCATGCATGTACTTGCTAAACTAAGTCAAACAACAACACTGAAATGTGGTGTAAAAGTACATAATGCACTGGTACTGTATGCTTAATACCACTCCGGCATTGAATTTCACATTTGAAGTACTTTTATTACTATTACACTAAATGTGGAAAGTGTATTATACATTCTGTATTTGTTTCCAGAGTATCTTTTAAAACGTGCTAACACTGCTGCAATGGAACATATCTATGAAGAAATCTTGAGCCCATGTAAGAGATTGAAAGTGTCCAGCAATGTGCTACCAGATGGTCTTCATCATCCCAACCCCCCACTGAAGGGTTACCATGCTCCCCCTCCATCAGTCATGTCCTCCGATGACAAGAAAACTCGACCTCTCAAAGTCCTACAGAATGAAGGTCAGTATATTTCTACTATTCTTTTGTATAAGGAGAAGACTATTTAAGTTTTAGAACTTTTGTCTGATCATTTTGACTTTGTATCAGTTCACTATTCTTTACAAGTATGATTGGTAAATGAAGAATGCCTCCATTTACAAGTGGGTTGAATCCACAGGTGTGTCTTATTCCTATTGCTTTCTGACGCCCCTTTCTCTGATGTTTGGTTGTTTGAAATATGAATTCTGAAGACAGAAAAAATAAGATTCATGTTTGAAAAGATTTATATATGACCTTTAGCAGATTGTGCCCTTGGTTTTGATTTTTGTTTCAAGAAATGGTTTCAGTTTTCTTTTTATCAGTTAGCAATGGCATGGCACCATAATAGTGTCCCCATCGATAGGGCCTGTCTAAATTTGAATGACCTTTTAATGTCGTTTTTATGGATACTTCATCATCACCAGCAGTGTGATAATTTCCAAGGTGGTTGTAAGGAACTTTAACTTTGTAATGACCATTCTGATTGACACATGGCTGTTTATTGCCAGGCTCTCACAGGGAGGGTATTGTCCATTGGTAGGAGGATCCATTGTGATGTCATCTAATGACTAGATCACCACAGGTTTATTTCCTCCCTTTACCAGATTGAGGTGCTTCTAGATAAGGCTTGTGTTAGGTCATTGTTTGGAGAATCACTTGCTCTCATATCTGGAGATACCATAGCTGTATAGATCAATAGAAATCAGTTATCTGTAAGATGTCTGGGACAGGGCTACCACAAATGTAGTCTAAACATTGTAGTCTAAATTTAACAATTTGAATATTTGTTGGTTGCAACTACTTGTAATTGGTTTCACAGGCATTGAAATCTAAAAGAATAGCAAATTTGCAGATTTTGAGAAGTTTCTAATCATGATCCTGTAATTAGAGGTCATCTATTTAGGGATAAGAAATTGAGTTGACTTTAAATACCAGCAAGTGTAATCTAAAGAAAACAATGTATATGACCCAGAGAGAATGAGATTTAGTGCATATTTTCCTTAGTTAATTATGGTTGGTTTTCATGGGCTTGTTATTGGAGCCACATGATTTACTGAATTCCCTAATTAATCATTTTAGTTAAGCAAAATTGTTTTCCCACAAAAGAAAGTTTTAATCAGATGAATAGGGGATTGATGGTCTCTATGGGATATTCTCGCCCTTCTGTAAGTGGTTCAGTCAGTTTGGGGTTGATGCGCTCCACATGCTGCTAAAGATTAATGTGAAAAGGTCCTGTGTTTATGTCCAAAAATTTTCTGTGTAATTGGCCGCATGGTGAGTGGTTCTGACTCCCTGTGGTTCCAGTGTAACCAATATACACGGGCTGATAAATATACAGCAGTTTAAAGAGGATGTTGATGGATCCACTTGGACAATTACTGGGTAAGAAATATATTGGTCCTTAATTGTTGTTTATGTTTAAATAATCCAGCAAAAAATATAATTGAATATCATTTTTTTCCCCTTAAAATCAAATAAATCTAATTTTATTAACTATAACATTAAAATTTTGATACATGTACTAGTATTGCCCTTTGGTGTCTTCCTATTGATTTGAAGAGACTTCATTAAACCTGAATCTAAACCTGATTTCTATTGGGACAGTATTGAGTTCGCTTCATGGTATTGTGAATAGCAAGTGCCCTCACTTAGGAATGACAATTATAGAGTTAAACTTGTCATATGAATTTAAAAAAATTCATTTTGGCACGTGGTGAGGCGTGCCTTCAGCAGGTGATACACAGCGATGTGACAGATTTCTACCTGTATCTTATTGGTCACCCCGGCTCTACACCTGCTGCTCCAGACCATGAACATTAATCTGATATGATGTATGTCATCTTGAAGTACACCCTTTAATTGTCTACCGTCAGTATTAGGTGATCATCTTGGTGGAAAATTATTTTGGCACAACCGATAAAAAATTTCTATGGTGGTTCTCAATTTTATGAATGCAAAAGAAGAAAAGCAGGTGTTAGATATGTGCTATTTGATGGGGTTTGGCTTTTTAAGTAATAAAGATTTGAATTTAAACACAGTTCCTTTTAATATACTTTTAAGAAGTCTGGAAAAAATGGATAGATATATGACCTATTGTTTCCCTTTTTGATTTGAATGGTGTTTCTGATGAGTGGGAATTTGTAGTGTTGAATGTTTAATGAGTATCAAATTTCTTGTCCTAAGGGATAGTAGTCTAGTGGATCATTGACTGTGTGCAAACATCTTCAAAGTCAAGGGTTGTGTAATATTGAGTGTTTAGCTTGTAACTTAATGTGTGATTTCTTATATAATGTATATGCATTATTCTTAGATTATAGTCTATTATATAATGAACTTCTTTTCTCCTGCCCCTTTGATCAATGTTAGAAAGCATTTATACATAGAATGTAATAGGTCATTTGGAATAAGTAATGCCGAGTTACTTAGAGTCACTACAGTGAAAGATTTTTCTCAGCACAGCAAGAGGTAATGATATTTCAGAAATGAGTGACAGTCTCCTATCAGTTATAAGTTTTTGCAACTTTTGAATATTTATCAGGATTAAATCAGAATATATTTTACAATACAGTTCTGTTTGTTCAGCCCAAATAAGCTTCTATTCAGTGGTCTATGAATTTGGTAAATTGTGTGGAGAGTAAACTGTACTTTTCACAGCTTGGGTTCCCTGTCTGCTTAGAAGCCATTCAGTTACCCAGGTAAACTTTCACACCTGCTTCTGTAGACATTGAGTCTAACTACCAAATTGACCACAATCAGCCAATCACAGCCTTGTTTTCCTGGGTGCCTTTAGATATAGTGTCAAAATTGCCAACCAGACTGGTTTTGTCTGTAGTATGTGAATTTGTCATATTTCTTGTGTTCAAGTGGAGGTTTATTGGATTTTGGAATAATTTAATACATCTGTGTGTCCTTACAAACTGTTGTGAATTGAATGTTGAATTGATCACCATGGTGTTTCAACACTCAGATTCTGGTGGGAATTATGAACGAAAAATAATGGGTACCAGAGGTAAAAATCTAAAAATGCAATTTATTCATAAAAAAACCCAACAGTATTGACATTATTGATTACTATTTTAAAGTTAAATACAGGCTCTGTAAGTCTGTATCATTAATTTCGTATTTCTCTTTCAGGTCAAATAAGATTGTCAGCATATATGAACTTTGGATTACTGACAGTTCATGGTAAGAATGTTATATGTTGAAAAAGGAGAGCAAAACTATTTATTCTATTCACAAATTTTGAAATTTTAAATTATTGTAGATATATGGATTTCAGTAACTGATATTTAAAATCTTGTCTCTTTTCAGTTATTCAAGCCAGACACCTAACTTCAAAGTCCTCACCATTATGTAATGCTGTTGTAAAGGTAAATATTTACTTTAAAACTTAAAACATACATTAAGTGCATTACACTGAATCCATTTTAAATTTCTTCAAATTTATTCTTTATTTAAAAGTTTTTTCTTTGCCAATTAGTAGCTCTTTTTTATTTGAACATCAATCAAAAAAATAGTTTAGTGTGTTTAGTTTAAGTTTATAAAATTCTTTCTTGATCAAACGAATTTTTATATTTTATAAATAACAGTAATTTAATGTTTTATTTTTTCCAGATGTCACTAGTCCCAGATGAAACAAGGAAATCAAGATGTAGAACGGAAGTTGTGAACGGATCCAATAACCCACTTTTTGATGAGAAATTCTCATTGTGAGTACACTTTTTTATATGTATATATGAGAAATCTTTTACTATCAAATTACAATCTGACTTAATACATTGGAGTGTTAGTATTGTCATACCTTTTAATCTGCTAATTAATTATTTTTCAAAACCTAACACTGTCTAATTGACATTTGAATAAAGCATTTATAATATTAAAATTTGACACTTATTAAATCAAAACTCTTAGTTTGTGACTTTAATTTTGTTTTTCCATTACTTGATCATTCTTGCTTAACAAGCTTTGTTCATTTGGAAATTGTTTGGTGGTTTGTTAATTAGACTGCATCTTTCATGCCTTGGGGGCCGTTTTAGACATGTGATCTGGAGATATGTTCCAACTAACATGTGGCAAGTGCCCCTCTATCTGACATGTCAAGATACTGTTCAGATAATATCACTTCTCCCCTTGCATAGTGTCATTGTGTAATTGCTATTTGCAAGAATTTTCCTGACAACTATTGTGAAGGTGTCATCTGTGTATAGCAACCACTGTGCATCCTTGACCAGGAGCTGTAGAAATTAAATTAACAAAACTTCTGCAGGCCAATATAATAAAAAAAATAAATTCTTAGAAAAAATAGGATCATTGCTAAGAATGCAGGGAACTCCCCTAATTAAGCAGGTCTAGACAAAAGATTAAAGGATCTCCCCATGTTTCCTGGGATGGTAGTCTCTTATCTGTCACTCCCCTGAATTATTAGCAGTCCCCCTGCTGTAATCTGCTATTGTCAACCAATAAATCCCTGATTTCTCCCACTGTTCTCACTGTCAAGTCTTATTGTTTCATCCCCAGCATGTGTTAGGATATCAAGACTTGTCTCTACAAGTTGGACTGTATTTCTCATTGACTCTTTTTTGGAATGCATGAATTATAGTTATTGATTAGTTTGAAATTACATGATGTTGATAAATGAGAATATATCTATGAATGTATGTTTCCGCAGTGAGCTTCTGGAAGAAGACAATAACAAAAGGCTGCTGATTTCTGTTTGGAACAAAGAATCTGGAAACAGGTAAAAATTGATAATTGATAATATTAAATATTTGACGGAAATCTTTTTTCTTATTTTTTTATTTGCTTTCAGTGTGATTAACATTTTTTTAAATTAATTTTTATATATATATATCTTCTGTTTATCTATTTTTTTTATTATATTTGATCAATCTATTAAGTAAATAAAATATAAGTATTTGTATTCAGTAGTTGTATTACTCTAGTAGTGAATATTTTTATTATGTAATAAAGACAATAATTTTATGTTTATAGTCAAACTAATTACCCATTAAAATAGTTGTTTGTTTACTGATAAGTAGAACCAGACTTTAACTCAGTGGGGTTTCCATTACTGATTGATTTGTGATCTACAGGTTGACTTAACAAAAGTGTTATGTTCTTGATTTGATAATTACCCATCATTAAGTGGGGGGCTTCTTCTACTTAAGATGGTTAAGATATTTCTATATTTTGAGGAAAAAAGCAAATTACAAACTCCCTGTTGTTGGTAATTCAGTCATTCTGGCATGTGGCTTGGACTTGATCAAACCAGATAAAATTCATTACTGTAAATGATAGGGCCCAAGTTGGACAACAGTACATAAGATGTTCTTTAATTCCAGTGAGTTTTTGGGATGCACATCTTTTGGCATTCGTCACCTGATCAACCCCAGGAAGGACACAGATGGATGGTACTATCTGCTGACTGAGGAAGTAGGCCGTAAGAAGCACTTGAAGGTGTCCAGTAAAAACCAACCCAAACTGCAAGTCAGAAGTAAGTCTCTTCTTAATTCTTCCTTTTATTGTTCAAACAGGAAATCAGATCTAAGATTATTCATTCTGTCATGAGGGATTTTATATGAAAAGCATTTGTAGTTAAGAGTTACTGGGATATTACTGATAAATGATAAATAAACTAGGACCAAAATATAGTAAAAGACTGTAAAAATATTTCTTCTCACTGTAGCAAAAGATTGTATCTTATTTGATGCTTGTTGATGACATGGACTATTCATTGCACAAGAACCTGCCTTTTATACATGTACATGTAATAACGTGGAAGAAAATAAGTGATGAAAACATAGGTTAATAAAAAATTTATTTTCCTTCTTTCATTACAGATCAGAGAGAAAATGTGCCCCCCATTAACAAGGATGTTTGGGGAATGGAGTCACTTACAGTGACGGTACACAGAGGAGAGCATGGTTATGGATTCTCTGTGGTAGAGAGTTGTCCTGTCAAAGTTGGCCGAGTCGATAGAGGTAAGTCCATTTATGAATTACAGTAGATAGTTCAAATTTTCTTAAATTTTTGTAAAGATAAAAGAAATATCTAAAAGACAAGTCACAATATCCAATTCTTATGTTTGATGATTATTTTTCAGGGTCCCCTGCAGACCATGCTGGGCTTTGTCCCGGAGACTGTATCATCAGAGTTAACAACCAGAACGTGTCACGATCCCAGTCAGCTAGTGTAGCCAAGCTAGTCAAGTAAGTGAAATGTCTTAATTTTTAGTAACTGTTTAAAGTGTATTTTCCTCCAATTTGCCTAATTAAGAGTTGAGGGTTTTATTTATATGTCTTTGCTTTGTGTTGTAGGAGTGCTGGTCCCACCTTGACAATTGACATCCAGCGTTCCAAGGCTTACGAGATCCTAGACTCCGCATCTTGGCAGCAGGTGCTCCCTCCCAACTCCTCCATAGAACAGATGGAGCTGAGACGAGGCCAGGACGACAACAACTCGGGAGAGCTGTCTGATGACAGTCACAGGACCGACGGATCCGTGGATGAGGGTATCTTCTCCCTGCCCAGCCATCTCATCACCAGCACCCCACTCCCTCTCTTCTTGAATGGACATCAGGTGCTTGTTTAATCACAGAATAATATATATGATATTATATCCTTGCAATACTGGTTGAAAACTTATACAAAACTTACTAAAAATTTGATAAATTTAATAACACTGATTTTTTCTTAAGACTGTGCCAACTCCTGACAAGAGAAAACAAGAAGCCATCCACCGGTTGATGAGCATAGAGATGGATTTCATTGATGTCATGCATGCTGGAATGCAGCGCTACTCCAGACCACTTCGTCATTGCATTTTAAACCCAAGACAACATTTTACACTCTTCCAAAACATTGAAAAGGTAGTTTTGAAATTCTTTTGCTTTGCTACATGTATTTTAGTCATTACCAGTTATCATAAAAATATTAATGCTTTAAAGACATAACTTCATGGGGAATGCAAGCACATTAATTGTTACACAAAGTTTAATCAGTTCTTTTGCATTATTTGCAGTTGGTGACTATTTCTGAGTACCATCTCAAGCAGATCAATGACAACATGCCCTCCTTCTGTTCCGACACTGAGGGTTCTTTTACATCCAGTGAAGGAGGACACAACTTCTCCATTGGAATGATCTATCAATCAAAGGTAATCATCTCCAATAATTCCCAAGCATAATATTTTTATCAAAGTTACAGACCATGAAAATATTTTGAGAACTTTTTCACCATTGACAGTTTACTTAATTTTCAACTGTTTCTTGTAGGTACACATGCTTTCCCAGGCCTATGACTTGTATTCAAAAGGATTGGGAGAGGCCAATGACCTCCTATCTGATCTACGAAGATCAACAGAATTTGTCAAATTTGTTCGGGTAAATTATTTTACAAAGTCTTCAAATTATATAGACAAACAATTAGATATATAAACTTACCTTAACTAAATGTAGATGAATAATAAAACATTGATTGAAATTTTATTATTATTTACAGGAACCCCCTTTGGAGCCTCAGCAACCCTCCATCAGCACATTTTTAACCAGACCAGTTCATCACATTCGAGAGCTTTACCAAGTACTACAAGATATCTTTATGAACACATCTAATGAAGACAGTGACTTCAGAGGCCTCAAACAAGTTGTAGAAAGTAAGGACCATTGATTGAATTTGGGATGAATTAATGGATGTTTTAACTGTTTTTAAGCAAAATTTTCACAAAATGTACACCAAAAAGTACTAAGTATTCGCAGTTATGGAAATGAATGTTCCTTTCATTAATTCAGTTAAAGCTGTTGCATATCTATAATTATGATAAGATACCCTGTGCTTATCAATTTTTAAATAACTGTTTAATTTGCTCTTTTAGGTTTAAATGAGTGTGTGGGGAACATCTCAAACTACAGCTGCGTGGACCGAGTTCCCAGTATCTCCTCTCTGGCCTCCTCCACGGGGAGCACTGGACACTCTAAGACAGAGGCAGGCTCCGTGTCCGGTAAAGGCGCCCTGGCCCCTTCCTGTTCCATGAACACAGTGCGGTCCATAGACTCAGAAGTAGCCAGAATACAGGATAGGCTGGTGTTCTCATCTAAAGCGTTGGTAAGATAAACTTGATTTAAAGATTTTCTTATAGAGTTAGACAGGGCACAGAACTTCATTGATACTAGAAATTACCAAAACTATAAGAATCAGTGTATACAACAGTAACAATACCATAAGATGTAAATAATGATTTTTGATGGGTAGTCTTTAATGAAGATGTCTTTTGTACCTTTTCAGAAGTTCCAGCTTTGTACTGAGGACAGACATCTGATCTATGCTGGGGACATGTTCAGATGGGAAGGAACAACTTGGAAGAAAGTGAGAATTCTCTTAAAATCTGTATAAAAATTAAAGTGTTACTCGGTATTCCACTGATTTGAGTTGTACAAAGTAGTGAATTGGTGTGCATAGAAATCGTTGCTGATTGTTTTCCCTCTCTCTCTACAGCTGTTTGTGCTGCTGTTCTCTGACATCCTGGTCCAAACAGAACAGGACAGAAGTGACCAATTACATGTGATGTATGAACCTGTGTACCTGAAGCACATCACACAGGTGGACGGACAGAGAAATCACAGTATGTATTTTCTCCCCTAGTGTTCATACAAGATAAAATATCAATAACACAAACATTACTTCTCTTTTTTATTTATAGTTGTACTTGTGACTAGAATAGTAAAAATTTGTACTTTAGGTTCAAATGACATTTTAAGGCTTGGATATAGCTTGATGTTAATAATCTTATTTATCTTTCAGCCACAGAACTTGTCATTCACCATGCCTCCGACACAACCCCTCAAGGAATACCCATTACCCACAAGATGCTTTTCCGGGCCCCAACAACAGAGTTGAAGTACACATGGAAGTCCCTGCTGGAACAGAAGGTACACAACGTTAGGGGGACGTCAACCACAGACTACTACAGCCTCAGTGACTGCTCGGGGTCCGCGGTCATCATATGAAGTCATTGCTGTGAATGGTCGCCAACTGAATAGTAGTGCTTCATCTCTAATCCGAAACAGTTGATCCTGTGTGAATTTGTAATTGAGACTCGAGTTTGTGTCACGTTGAGTTTGTGAGAACCTTGATTTCATGACCTTCTAAAGATATTATACACTTTCAGTGTACTATCAAATGAAACTTTGTTGTTCAGTAACTGTAAAATTTTTATGTATTTGTTGATTGCAGCATATAGCTTGTTATGTTATTTTTTTGACCTAGATTCAGTATTTTAGGAGTTCAGATTCTCCTGTTGTGTATAGGAACTATGTTACAAACATAGCTAGTCAAATAATCAGCAAGTCATTAGTCCATATGATTTGAAGTACTATTTGTAGGTTTTATCCATATAGCAGTATGTAAACATTTGTTTCTTAATGTTTAGCAACTATGTTTATTCAGAGCATTTCAATACTCAGTGTTATTTTTAACCACCATTGTATTCTCAGTGATATATTTTATTGGATTTTACATTACATGGAATGGAATGTAGTGAATGGTTTATTTTTAGACTAAGTATGACTAGTATGGATAACAGAGTTAACAAGACGAGGGAGTGTGTGTTTCAGATAGATTGTCCTTAAGAGTTGATGAGAAAGGTATTTCATGAATTGTGTTCAATTAAAAGACAAGCCATGAAAAAGTCAACTAATTACTTGTAGTTTTGTGTTGTACTTTTTAATACACTTTTTGAGATATTTTTAGCTGTTTTATATTTTGTTTTTTTCTGACACGAAAGTGCTATTGTATTTTATATTTGGAATTTATGTTACGTTGAAACTTTGGAAATCCTTTCACTTTGTCATACCTCCTTCCACGTTTGTGGACCCACTTTTCCTCCTTTTTCTCTGTCCTCTGAACTTTGTAGTATTTATTTTTTTTTTTAGACCTATTAGGCGATTAGAATAGAAACTTTTTGTAAATTTATTAGAAAAAAGTAAATACACATAAAAAACAAAATCACAATTGTTGTTCTTTCCATATTGAAATTGTACATTCAGAGAATTTTGCGACCAAAGTTTCGTCAAGATTTAATTATCAACAACTATACTGAATAGAGTACAAATGGAGTAAAACTTCAGATTGAAGCATAAAAATATATATTGACGAAGTCGTTTTCATTAATTAAAATTAGGATTAAAATTAAAAGATTGTTGTCTATGCATATGTTCAAGTTTATTAATCAGTTATCTTAATGTATATATATGGAAGTAGCAGTGAAAATCTAAATGCCCAAGAATTCAAAGATAATTTAAAATGAGATACACAAAGTATAACGTAGAAGGGGCCAGGAAAGAGCGCAGTTTTTATTCAAACAATTCAATTCAATTTTTCAATTCAGTTTATTCACTCAAACCATGAAATGGTACATGAGGTCATTCAGTAGTAAAGTATGAGAAAATTATTTAAAAATATTGCAATTATGCAAGTTAAAAATCACGCAGAAAATTTACTCCACCGTAGGGGGGAGGGGGAGTGGTGTGTTTAATTGGTAACCCACAGCGACCAATTATAGTACATCCCGAAGCTTGGAATCTATTATTTATCTTCAAGTGTAGGTATTTCGCTGTACCGATAATTAATTGTATTATGTACCGCGTAGAATTTTGAAAGTGTGGAGTTTTTTTGTTTGGGCTGGGGGGGGGGGGGCGGCTAAACACAATAAATGACATAAAAAAAATATCTCTATTTTTAATTTATCAGAAAATCGGCAACGATGATACAAATATAAAATTGAAAAATATTATCTGATTAAATCACCCCCTTCTCCGTACACTCGTCAGGACGAGTGTAATGAGAAGGGTGTGGTGGTTTTAATACAACCATCCCCTTCTCCGTACACTCGTCAGGACGATTGTAAAGAAGTAAGAGGGGGGAGGGGGTAATACTTATCGAAAATGTGCCTCGGACCCCCCCCCCCCCCCCCTAAAATTTTGTGGATCCGCGTCTGCCTGTCCTATATAAGTAAACCATTTATCAAGAAATGCTTAAATATTCTTTAACATCATATCCAACAGTATACTTAAGGATATACTAACTTCTGTAATAGTACACGTTGTATAATATAGCCTAATAATGTAGGAGCAGAAAAAATAATTCAGTCGGGTTCGGTATACACTGGCATAGCAACGCTGTCAACACCACCAAGAACTTGAAGAAACCGTTGCATTGAAAGATGGACCAAACTAAAAGACCACTTTTAATTCCTCCGGAATTCAGTACTTACGCAGAGGAACATGGAATTTTCGATATGTACAAGGTCTGTATGCTACATTCTCTGCCACGACTAAAATCTGTGAAAATGACGCGCACACAAATCAAACAAGCACTGACCACGATATTTCAATCCGTATAGTCTATATTATACACATATTGCCTGGGGTTGAGGACAGCATTGATTATATTAGCCCCCGAGGGACGAAATATTGCCCGATGCAAAGTTTAATATTTATTATAGCTCTATATGTGTATGTGTACTGTCTTCTTAAAACAGTGTATACATATTATACAGTGTAAAGCTGTTAGACAAATGTTTAGCATGTGTTATCAAAAATTAACTCAAAGTATGATTTGATTTATAGAGGTTAATGGAGCAATTGATTGTGAACAAACCAAGTGACCCTTTGGCATTTCTTGTGGAACAGCTGAAAAAAGAAAATGATGATGGTATGTATTGTATGATTCAGTAACAAATATAAATATGTGTACATGTGCTCTTAGATTAATTTCCTTAAATAAAATGCTGTAGTCAATAAGCATATGACAGTGGAAGTCATGTACGTGTATAACTGTAGAGGTGGAGTAGATGCAAATTATATAGAGCTCCGTGATAATTGTTACAGCTACATTAATGGCAGCTATATGAAGGATGTTTTGTTATAATTCAAGTATAAAATTGTGTTTCTACACATGATTTGAAAGTATATTGAGTGCTTTAATTTGTCTCTCCAGTACCACAAGTCATTATCCTGGGACCCCCAGCCTCTGGGAAGAAGAGCATCAGTAAACTGTGTGCCAACAAGCTGCGTACTGCCCACCTAACCACAGAAAACCTGATTCAAGAGTCAGAGACTGACATCAAGATGAAAGTCACGGACCTAATCAAGAAAAAAGAGGTGCCGTAAAAATGGATACTTCAATGGTTTTGTAATACATATATTTTCATGGGAATTGCACAAAAATTCTTTCCTATAATAATATGTGCTTATAGTTTAAATTACTTACATATACATAAATTTCATGTTATGATCTATATTAGAAAAATCCATAAGATTTGATTATTTTGTACAGATCCCGAAATATGATTTATTCACAATATTGTTTATCCATATACATTTCTGATATGTTCATCTAGACATGTACGGTATGTATTGCAGACTGTGCCAACAGAAATATGGGTGCAAATCTTGACAGAGAGACTGAAGTTGATGGACTGTGTTAAGAAAGGATATGTGTTGGAGGGGTTCCCCCAAACCAGAGAACAAGCACTTGCATTACAGTCTGTGGGAATCCACCCAAAACATTGTGGTAGGGAGAATGTTTATGTTTAAATCAAGTTTGAGTTACCATATGATGCAATATTTAAATATCTACTGAAAATTTTGTTCTCAAATGTCAATCTGATATAATTTTTTGAGAACTATAAATACATATATCATTGATATTTATGATAACTTTATTTGTTTCTAGTTATACTTGATGCACCAGACACAGTTCTTATTGAGAGGGCACAAGGGAGACGGGTGGATCCTAAAACTGGAGGTGTGTTTCATGTAAAACCTAGCTATTCTTTTCACATAGGGTATCAATGCATAGCTCTCAAAGTTAAAAAAAAATTATTTTTACTAAAAAATTTGATTTTATACCTGCATTTTAGTGAAAAAAAATATGACAGTATATCAGAGTCTTTTCATAATTTTACAGCAGATCATGGCTTTAAAGTATGCACCTATGATATACGCAATTTAAATTTTCACTATACATGTATTTATTAACTGTTAAAACATTAACAAATTTTCCAAGGATATAATTCATCCAATATGGCCTAGGTGGCTTGTTAAACAAAGTGGACGTTGCATGGATATTTATAGGTAATTGATGCACAGTTGTGTATCACAGAACAATATAATTTTAGCCTGTAAAATCCACATTCTTTTCAGACATTTACCACACAACTTTTGACTGGCCTCCGAATGCTGAGATCCAGACGCGTCTGGAGGAGACTCCAGGTTACACTGAGGAAGACATGGTCAACAAACTGATTGAATACCACAGACATATTGACGAAATTGAAGAGTGCTACAGAAAGGTCATCAAGAAGGTTAATGCTGATCAGCCAAAGGCTGATGTTTTCTCACAAGGTAATTATGAAAAATTTCGAGAAGAATTTTCAGTTGGTATTTTGTAAGATGTATTGTTGATTATAAATTTTTATTTCACCTCTTTCATCCTTTTCCATAGTGTACTCCTATCTGTGTGGTCAGCCCAGGTCCAATGCTCCCCATACCCCCAGGATTGTACTTCTGGGACCCACAGGCTCAGGGAAAGGTGTACAGGCTGCTCTTCTGGCTAACAAGTACAACATTGTTAATGGTAAGGGAATCCATGTACATACACTGTGTAATGGATGTGCAAGAATTTCCCTAGAGATTGCAGATTACTGGAAACAGTGAAAGTTTGTATGTGAAGGTTTTTTGTCATGAATGTTTGAAATTATTTACTGCATCCTATATGCGCTAGCTCTACAACCATCAGTTGCATTCAAAGCTGTGTAAACGCAATATTAATTGCTTCCAGTTTTGAAAAATCAACTTAGGAATTTAAAATGCTTTCTTTGGTGTTTCATGCAGAATATGAAGGTAGCAACATTGCAGACTGATTTTTAACCAGGTTTTCCAAAGGAAAAATCCGGTTATTGAAATAGTGAAAATGGCAGGCGGTCGGGCGGGCGGGTGGCTGCCAAAAGGGTACCCCTATTGTATGGATAACTCCTCCTACAGTTTTCAAGATAGGAAGTTATTGTTTTGCAGATCAATTATACATATATCAGAGATATGCATATTACTTGGATTTTGATTTTTGATAATTTTTGAAAGAAATACCAGCTGTTGAAATTAGTCATTTGTATGTATAATATTGCATATAGAGTACCCCTATTTTACAGATAACTTCTCCTACAGTTTTCAAGATAGGAAGTTGTTGTTTTGCAGATCAATTGTACATATATTAGAGATAAATAACAGTGCATATTTCTTGGATTTTGATTTTTGATAATTTTTGAAAAAATACCAGCTGTTGAACTTAGTCATTTTTTCGCATAATATTGCATATTAGGTACCCCTATTGTACGGATAACTCCTCCAAAAGTTTTTAAGATAGGAACTTGTTGTTTTGCAGATCAGTTGTACATATATCAGAGATGTGCATATTACTTGGATTTTTAGTTATGATGATATGTGGAAAAAATATCACCTGTTGAACTTTTAAGTTATTTTTTGGCAAAATACTGCATAAAGAGTACCCCATTTCTCTGATAGGTAGTGTTTGACAAATGGATTATGGATACTGTTCACACAAAAGAAAACCCAGTTTGCTCTCATATTGACAGCTTTTCTCTTGTTAATGCTTTGTTTTACTTTGTTACAGTCTCCTCTGGTTCGTTAGTAAAACAATCCATCGCTGATGAAACAAAGGCAGGACAAGCTGCCAAGGCTTACATTGAGAAATCTATGATGGGTAAGGTTTCTGAATCAATTAGGTATAGACATACCTATGTATTAATAATAAAAAACTATATTTTGATATATATACATCATGTTTTTTACATGAATTGAATACCATCCCATGTAGCCCATATGTCGATCCAAGTGTTGTGTATAGCTAAATGTTGTTCAGCATGATATCTAGCTTTGTAGCTACATATGTACATATCATAAGTACCTATAATACTGTTATCTCCTGACTTTAGTAACATGTTCCTGTTGTTAATTAAAAGTGTTAATGTTTAATGTTTACATTAATCTCAAACCTTCAATAGTAAATATCCCAATGTACAGTAATAAATTTACTTATATTCCTCTAGAATTTTCAAAGATAGCAAATTGAGATTGTTATGAATATAGCTTCATTTCCGACTAACTTAGTGTTGTAGATCAATTGTGTTGTCTTTAAAGGATTTCATGCTCCCAACCATATCAGTTATTCCATCAATTAATTCATGAACCTTATATTTTCATATCTTTTTTATTACTGCACAAATATGTTTTTCAAAGGCGTGTTTGGAAATGAACAGGTGGTTAAATGTAAGTAATTAGACAAGGCAACTCCTGAGTGAGTTCCGCTTTCTTAGATGACATCATCATCAGTAACTTTATACTCAGTAACCCCTCTAACCTAGCTGACTGTTTAAGAGAACATACATTATTATATATACAACATATTATATTCTACAGCCTTAATAAACCACACAAATGATTGTAACAATTGTGCATGAGTATCACATTTTGGCAATTTCCTAGAAAGAAAAGATGAAATCCAAGGCAAATAAATTTCATGTTTAGTTGAAATTTAAAATATTAGACATTATTTTAGAATTAATTATTTGATTAGAAGAGATTAGAAAAGAAATACCAAGTTATAATGTATAAATTTGTTAAATGTATGCATGTATAATTCACGATTATATTATTCATTTATTTTACATAATCTAACTAATAATAGATTGATTGCACATATTCTAACAGTATAAATGTACATATGAATTTATAAACAAGTACATATTTTTAAAAAAACTGCAAGCCCACATGTTGAGTTGCAGTTGTATGGTAGATTTAGACTCTAGAGTTTCCCTAGCATTTGATTTACCTCGCAGTGATTGTGTTTAAAGGGAGTGAACTTTGTTTATCATTATTTTGTTTCTATCTTCTTCTTGTGAACAGAGTGTAAAGACTTGTGTATTATTTCAATTTGAAAACCTACCATGACATCTTTTAACTCTCTTTCAGCTTTATCTATGATTAAATCTATTACATTTTTCTTGCTTGACCCTGCATTGGAAAATGTTTTCCTCAGCTTTAAATGAAATATAAGTCTTATACATATCCAATCAGCTCTTTCCTCTATTTCCCATTTAGAAGTGACTCAGTGATAGGCAATATAAATACCATAATTCCTGATCAAGCCATTGTTCTGTACATGCAATTAAAATAATTCTCATTCTTCTCTTTATTTCCTCCAATGAATGTAATAATAAGAAAATAATAACTATTTTATTTTTTTTGTTTATAAAAGCATCTTATCTAGTTAAAGAGGAAAACTACAATTAAAATTTCATTTTCAGTATAAGGCTGGGTGAAAAAAATTCCCATCAAACCTCATAACCATCAACAAAAGTTGAAGGGGGATAATTTAAATGGCACTGATACATTTAACAATTATCAGACTACCAATAAATTCAAACTTTGTTTTGCATATAACCATTGACTTTTTTTTTTGGTAGTGCCTGACAACATAATCCTGGACATAATGAGGGAGCGTCTGGCTCAGTTGGACTGTGTCAGTAGAGGGTGGGTCCTCCATGGCTACCCGCGTACCCGGGAACAAGCGGAGGCCCTCGCTAAAGACGGCTTTGTTCCTAACAGGTAATACTGGTTCCTGTACAGACATGTTAAATTCTTCATCATTATCAGCCTCTTGTAATTTCATTATTTTAAGGCCTATTTTGGCTTCTTTATCTCAAATCATAAATAAATCATTCAGTGAAAAATTTAAGGGCTTATTTACTGTTTTATACCACATCACAATTTTTGTAGAATCTTCTTCTTGGATGTTCCAAATGATTCTGTGATTGAGCGGTTAACATTAAGAGCCACTGATCCAATCACAGGCGAGCGATATCACATGCTATACAACCCCCCACGGACTCAAGAAATCAAAGAGAGGCTTCAGAAGCACCCCAAGGACGGTGAAGATGCTGTCCGCCGAAGGCTAGCAGAATATTCTGCTTATGTAGAAGAACTTGCCGATTACTATACTGAGGGCCAACACGTAAATGCCGATCAAGATCCTCATACCGTGTTTGAATGTATTGAGAGCATGATCGTAAATCCTCTGCCAAAACGGTTCTCTACGTAATTTAGATAGACTCTTTAGAATGTACCCAAGTGACTTTTTTGAAATTTGTAAAGACTGTTTTAATTATTTAATGAAGTTGATGTTATACATGTCCTTTTCATGTTAATATTTTGACATTTATCCTGATACATGTATTGCATACACATGGATGAAATTGCATTTTGATTTGTTTTATGTTCCTTGCAATAATAATGTTGTACATGTAATGAAAGATTGATACTTATAATTCATTATCAATTCACTATCAGTAAAGAGATTGATTTAAAGTACAAAGTGTAGTCCGTAAATTATTCCATCAAGGTTTGTTTTAAAACTTACTAGAGCTAAATGTATATACATGTACATGTATATATATCTGCATCCTAGCATTCTCTGACATAAAGAAATGAAACAGAGATTAGCTGCAAAATATATTTGGATATTTATACATGTTCTAATTACATTCTTAGAAGTTTGCTGTCCTAATTGAAGGGATAGCCCTAGAGAGCTCATTCAAATGGCCAGGGCAAATGTTGAATATCTTAATTAAATTAAAGCAACTAAAACTGAAAAAAATGGTTATTTAACACTTCAAAAATATAAAACAAGAAGATTTCAAAATTTTAAAATCTCCCAAAAACTTTTCTTAAAACATATTCACAACTTCACAGTAAATGAAAGATATATGTCTGTATCAAATATGTTCATTTGTCAAGTGGCAATGCAAGAACTTTCTGCAGATAAATCGTAAGGCCTATTTACACATTCTGTGCCAAGGATCATGAGAGATCTTAGACTTTTTACTGAAAATGTGTAGGTAGCCACAACATAGGGAAATAATCTTATAATCAATTTTGAATTTTACTTGTACGGTCTGATAGAACTTATATTCTGCATACAAATTCTGACTTAAGTCTAAGACAGCTTTATGATCCTGAGGCCTGATGTGTAAATAAATAAATTTCTAATCCAGTCTTGACAGATTCAATTTGTCTTCTTATATCAAATTTCCCACACATTCTCCTTTAATGCAACTCCATGACTGATAACTGTTCCCACGAGATCATGATTTTCCTGATGCCTACAACCATATCCCACTTAATGGCAATGATATTGACACCTATACAGAATCTTCACTGCCAATGGAGATGAAAATTTTCCAATACAGCTGTTGATTTGTTTACAGATCATCAAATCCAACAATAACAGAGGGGCTTTTAAATGCACATTCAGAAATATTGAATAAAATGTGATTCCTATACCTGTCTCAACTGCATGTCGAGCTAGCTGCAGAACTGTAGGAAATTCAGGTTGATGGACCGAATTTCCCGTATATAGAGCTACAGTTCTGCAGCTAACGCCGAGCAAGCTTGCAAATGGAATACAGTTACATGTACTAGTATAGAAACTTGTGTTCAATTACAGTAACAAAACCAAGGCTATGGTTTTCTACAATCACTTCTACTGAGCTAACAAGTCCATATTCAAGCATTTTAAACTTGTTATGTAGATAAAAGTCCATCCATGTATTCTATGAGAACCAATAAAATATCAAAGTGAAAATTGTGTTCAATCATTGACCATGTTCCCACATTTAACATTTCTGAAACTTGCATGTCAACCCAAAATAAGGGATTCAGAAAAGCAAAGTGTACATGTACATTAATATGGTTCGCAAATAAGATTAGGATACCTTGGCAAATATCTGAATATCTTGACATGACAAAGCCCTGACAAAAATGTATACAGCCGGGGAAAGTTTGTTCAAGTGAAAAAGGGATTGCATACTAGGTAAATCATACTAACATAATTCATTGTGAACTTTTTTTGGCCTTGTAACAGGTTAGGAATATAATAAACACAACTCTCTTTAATATCTACATGTACTCTTATATTTATGCTAAACTAATAACAGAAAATAATAGGTAAAACAGACTTGTTTTTATTGATGTTTTCTGTGGCAGTTTATGACAATGTAAAACAAGACGACATTTACACTAGCATACTTCTCTACCACATTCACGGGCATCTACTACATGATAAAGCTTAACATTGAGGATCACTGCTAATGGAAGATACAATAATTAGCACATTCAATATAGCACAGTACTATGCTATACATGCACATAAACTGTCCTCATGCAATATAAAAATTCTGGACAGCGGAAAGATAAATATCAACACAGTAGAATTGTTTTTGAGCCTCTTTCTGTGTAGAATCAATTTTGTCATCACTTCACTTTACACATCTAAATGTTTAGTCATGTTTTACTGCTTATATTGCTTACAGCATTTTTTGAAGATTTGAATCCATAACAACCGCCAGGCATCCCAATATTCAGATTATTCACAGCTTTAAGTTGTTTAATTCTTGAAAACTGTCATGTGTTCATTTATACAAATATTGTATGTGTGCATTGCAATTAAATTATATATGTACATGAGTTATAGTTTAATGTTACACACAGTCCTGCTACTGTTCAGCAGAAAATCAGAAATTGTACATATGTTCATGACTGTGCAAGTTAGTGCATTTCATTCTCATTTCACTATTAAAAGTGTGAAAAACAAAAAATGATTTTTAACCTTTCAGTGCATTTCAACATCTATAAGCACCATTAACTACTACTTGTATCCCTGCTCATCTTTGGCAATAAATTCTGTTAAACAGTTCACTAATTAATTTATATATCTGATAAACACAGGAAAAATCAATAACAACCTTTTGATACAAGTAAGGTACATGTGCTGGCCATATTTAATATACTGTAGCTTAGTTTTTTCCCTAGTTTTAATGACTAGTATAGTCTCTATTATTCAATAGTTAAACATATATTTCATCGTATATGAAAACACTAGCCAATGAGAAATTGAAAAATATATTTCTAAATTGTAAAATCATAAGATATCAACAACAATTAAAGTCAAAAGATAATCAAGAAATAATTTGATAAAATATACATGCTCTAACAAAAAACATATACACTGTATATGTTTTCTATATATATATATATGGATAGAAATACCCCTCAGTTCATTTTTGACACAGTAAACTTAAAGATACATAATTAATAATTAATTGAATTTTTTTAAATAGTGAAATTCATTTAACCAATACCCAACCTGCATTATCAAGTATCATTCAACAAAACCAAACCACATAAATAACACATTACAAACAATGAAACATACAATGCAGTTGTAATACATGTGTACATGGGTAGCTTTCTTCTTCCTTCTGAACCAAAGAAATCTACATGCATACGGAACACTTTGACGTAGAGCCAATTTTCTACTCCAAGTTCAAAATACATATACCTAAAATTTAACAAATCTAGACTACCATTTCTTTTTGTGTTCATCCATACTAACACCACCGGGTCCATAGGCCACTACAAGCAACAACCCACCAATGACAGAGAGGGTCTGGAAAAAGTCATACTTCAGGAAATCTCTCATAGGCTTGTATGCTGGGATACTCCAGAAGGCGTTGAAATACACATTGAGAAGGGATAACCAAACGACAAGTACTAATGCTGATAACTTTGTTTTGTATCCAACGGCGATAAGAATAATAAGTGCTGTGCCCACCAAATTCTGGACCATCTGGAAAAAGTCCATTTCAAATCTAAGCAGGGTCAGAAACATCAAAACGAGAAGAATTCGGCCGCTCAACTGCATGTACTGTTTGGGGTTGTTCTCTCCAAGGGAGGGAAGTCCGGCAAATAAACTCTTTCCTTCTGCTCTATCCTCTGCCAAAAGCAGCAACACACCACCAGCTAATGCCAAATTTCTGTGGAAAAGGTCATGTGTCAAGATCAAGATATTCATACAATATCATTATAGAAATTATACACCAGTATGCAAAACAGTCAAAAGATTTTGGAATTACAGGTAGAAACTTATATTGCACATGTAATATCTAGTACATAATTCAAAATTTTTCATAGCATTAAAAAACTGTGGAATCATTAGAATTTATGGTGGCTTGCTCAATTTTCTACGATTTTGTGGGTTCCTTTACCAATGAATTTTGAATATCAGCACCAATTTATTAATCATAGATTACAAGTAATTCCACAAAATTATATCCTCATGAACCTGGGATAAATTGACCATCCATGAAAATTGGTCCCCCACAAAATCTATTGATTCCACATTGAAAGTCAGGGGTTTTTCATCATTTAAAATTTTACAAAGACACTAAATGCAGTGTCATAATGACAGACAAAACATAATTTTACAAAATTTCAATCTATAATACATGTACTTCTCCTTCATTTGCTAATGAATAACTACCCAACTTCTTACTGCCTTTTTTATGGGAACAGATCTTGATGAATTTTAGTGTGATGCAGAGAAATTTTACTGTAGCAAAAAATATGTAAGCATTTAAAAGAATTTAATATTCTTGGTAGATTCAAGTTGGTTGTCTTTAAAACACTGTATAGTATAAATCAAGTAATTTTTACCTTAAGAGAAACTTCACATCCCATAAAATGCTGTATGCAACTGTCTGAAAATTAAAATTGTACATGTCATCAATTGCGTACAACATTCTGTTGAAGAAATACGAAATATTACTCCCATAATGTCCATTATGATGTGTATGACTTGAGGTCAAAGAAATTTATGACTTTTGCTGTCAACAGCATCTATTCTTTATTTGAACATCTGTTTGTTCACATTTCCCTTGTTTGATAATGATCCTATACATACAAATTTTTTAACTTAATTTTCACAAAAGAATTTTTTTTAAATAAAGAGCTCAACGATATTGAAGTACATGATAAGAATATTGAAGTACATGATAAAACTTCTTTGAAGCATCTTTAAAATTCCTAAACGCACTTACTTGTAAAACTATGATTCCAACCAGGACTCCACATGCAATGGTGACTCTAAATCGGCTAAGAACCATCACACAGCCTCCTAACTGACCAATCAGATTGACAATTACAAACAGGGTGGCAAGGAAATAGCCACACCCCCAGGTGTGGTTCATATAGTCTCGCTGCTCCCCCCACTGATTCCACATTCGGAGTCCATCTTCCAAAAAGGTGCTGATCAGACAGAATCTAGCTACATGTGGCAGAACATGCTTGCTTTTTCGAAGAACCTTTGAGAAACATGAAGAATGGTATTTTTAATTTATTCATTAATTGACCTTTATATGCAAATACATTTGCTGATGCCTTCGTTGATATCTGTGAAGCGAGTAATTTTCAATTTGTAGGATTTCTGCCTTGTTTTTAACTTTTTAAAAACATTTGTTTATGTCATATGTACTTTTCAGTGGATTTTGATATTACATAATTCGAGTAAATTGCACAGTAATTGCCTTGTATTTACCAAATTATGATGTTTTCACATTCCCTAATTGAGACAAGTATCACCATGTATATTACCTTCTCAAAATTAAATTTAATTAACAAAAGCTTTACTGAATTTCACTGTTCCTGTTTAATGTCACTCATACGAAATCAACACCATTACATATGACACAAGGATCAGTTACAGATGTTAATTTCATCACATATGATAACCTATATATACATGTTCTACAGTTTATTTTTGCTGGTTTAGAAACAAATGGAGTAAACAAAAGCATAAAATATAATACCTGGTCTGCTACATCCTCCGCTTTATCGATAAGTTCATTTCTTTGTGCCATTGTCGGTATATAATCTTCGTAATGTGTGTTCTGCTCTCACAGGCCACGTACCCCCATGAGAAACCGGAAATGTAAAAATGTAAAGTGTGAACCAAAAGTTGAAAAATCCTGTGACGTGTACAGATTTTACATACATAGAAATTTGTCATATTACATGACTGTTATACCAAGAAAAAAATATATCATAAATATTAATGAAAGCTTAAATCTCAAAATTATATTTTAAGCCAAAAAAGCCGCCAAATCAAGCTTAAATGCAGTATTTACAAGGCGTAAGTAAAATAGACAGAACAGCCGCCACGTTTAATCCAGGGAATTTCGAACCCGAACACTTGAACCGCTTCTAATAATATATACATATCATGTCGGAGTTACTTGATGATATGGATATCAGTCCTTACAAAATTTACAAAAATTAAATAAAAATAAACTTTTTTAATTCTATAGATCACTTTCAAATCCAAAAAGTTGTGAAACTTGCATATATCCTAAATTACCATTGCCTATATATATATAAGATAAGAATAACTTTGGGAATACATGTAATTTAAAAAATCATGGATTTATGTGCCTAAATACTATAAAAACAAAGGGGTAACTATATATACTGTATAATTATTTAAAATATATCACTCATGCACAGATTAAATAAATTTTTAAAAATATATAAATTTGAATAATTTTTTTTTTTAATTTTTTACTCATTGATTGCAATTTTTGGTTCTATATTAAAAATGAATATGAAATACAGTTAACTCTGTTCTTTGAGACCCCCCCCCAAAAAAAAAAAAATAAGAAGAATAATAAAAAGTAAAAAAAACACAAAACAACAACCCAAAAAACAAAAAACCCTGATACACAAGAAACTCATCTTCATAAATAAATTATTATTACATGTAATGCACAAGTTACTCATCATCGTTTGAAAATTTTAAAACACAAATTTTTATCATCATTTATATTATTCTTATTTGCCATTAACAAGAAAATGTGCCCGCGACCTGCACGATCTAACTGTTCAAAACTGATTTAATTGTACATTATTTTTGTTTTTTGTTTGTTTGTTTGGTTGTTTTTTTGGGGTTTTTTTTTTTTGTTTTTTTTTTTTTTTTTGCGATATCAAATTGAAAGCGGTGAAAGAAAAGTTAAAATATGTTATTACGAATTTTATTAAAAAGTTGTTATTACGACTTTTGAAAGCCGTACTATTAACGAGGTAAACGGTATACGACTTTTGAAAATAGTAATTACGAAATAAAAAGTCAGTTGTTTTATGCGAGATTTGACATTTAAAAAAACTGATATGCCAATGAAGTTTGCAAAAGTCCTTGAAATCGAATGCGAGGAAGCCACTGTGTAATTGATATAAATATTTAAAAAATACATATTCTTAGCAATATATTTACATGTACAATGAAAATAAAATAATAATCATATAAAAGAAATTTCACATATTACTTCAACTTAGATTAAATGTAATGAGATGGGCTTTTCCGAACTATCATTTAAGGTTTTGTACAATTGTACATGTATAATTTTTGTTTGCTCCTTCTCTCCCCCAGAGAAGACTTTAAAGCTATCTTAAGTATCTTACTACTCCTATTTTGTACAATATGTACCCCCCGACCGTCACCTTCAAATATTCAATTATTTTTCACACCATCTTTTTTAATCATGTTAATAGTTATGATATCAGAGGAAATAAAAAGTTCCCACAACTGCTTCTAAATTAGTAAAATAGAAAAATTTGTAATAACTACGTAGTTCTTTCAACATTTACAATTTGCTTCTGGTGCTTCATCCAGATCTCTTATTAAGCTTTGTAATGTATTAATTATTCTAAGTTATCTGACATGTTAATAAAATAGATTATCCTCATGGTTGACAATATCCATTAGATTACATAGATTTGAATGAAAAAAAACTGAATGAACGAAAGTTCGAACGCACGAATGAATGAATAAATCCTTTATCATTGCCGTTCAGGATATATCTCTTTTTATGAAATAAAATTTGTTATGTAAATGTTTTATATAAATATCACAATCTAAGAAATTAGTTGATTTGATCTGAATCCATGTGGAACTTTTTACAAAAGACAGGGCAAAAGAAATAAAAAATTAACCCAAAATATTATAGATGCGTACTTGAAAATCATATCATTTTCTCCAAATTGTAATTTTCTCGTTTCAAGTTTATACACTTACAAAAACAAAACACGTTTTGAAATAAGAAGATGTTCCGATTTTAGAAAATTTCCAAAGGTGTGTAGGAACCTTAACCGGAATTAAAATATCCGTCTATTCGAAGTCTTGCATTTATGCTCATTCAAAATGGCAGCTTCCATAGACTTGAATGTTGCAAAGAAAAATTTACAGGACTGTTTAGGCGATAAAATGAAACTGTATGTAATGTTTACTTATTTCAATATCTTATTTGATTAAACATCTACACAGCCAAATAAATATTGCTGCAATCAAATGTTCATAAAGCTTGAAAATAGCTTTTGAAGTGGAACAAGTAAAAGAAATGTTGTAAACATTCCATGTTTTGTTGACAATTAACACTCTTAGTCGTTTCCAGTTGCCTTCTAGAATAGATATCATCCTACATTCTTTATATATATCCACGGAAAATTGCTTATTTATGAAATTGAAGCTAAATCTAAAGTGTAATGTATTTATCAATTCTGCTTTCTTATCTGTTCAATTTGTCACCCTTTATGTTTGACCCACGGTGATCATAATATGTCAGAGGATTCACATCAAGTAAATATTTTGTCTCTGAATTTTTGTTTTGCCATCAGCCAATTTTAGTTACCCCTTAACTTTATCCCATGATACATAAATTATTTTTTTTCATATGCAAATTTTAGGAAAATGTTTTTGTGATTTTTTTTATTAGCATGTATTAATATATATTAAAAGTTTTAGATCATGTGGCCTTTTTTATTACTGATAAACAAATCTGAAAAGAGAAGAATATTTTATGCAGTAGCAAAATCAACATGGAAGTAATATAAAAGTAACACGACAGGGTTTGTAGTGTCTTATATAAATAAAATGCTTGGACAGTATGTAAATGACTATATATAAGAAACATAGTGCAGAATTTTACTGTTGTAATTGGGGCTATATTGACTGTGGATATCCACATGTTTAGCGCAGTTGCAGAGCTCCTGAATAAAATAACAGGGGTTCTATGTTTGATTTCCAGTCCAGCCACTAACTTTTCCACTCCTGTTACATTTGTGGTCTTTTGCAAGCCCGTATAATAACACTTGAAAGTCCTGCCTGGGCTATAGAACCTGGATTGTTTTGTCTTCAGGGTTGAAAGCATTTGAGGAGGGAGATTTGCAGTAGATGTGGCCATATTAACTGTGGATATTTGTCTGGATTGCATAATGGTAGAGCTCCTGATTAGAATTAAAGGGGTCCTTGGTTCAAATTTTGGTCCACCTCAAATTTTTCCTCTTGTGTTGCAGTATATTGACTGCTGGATTTTTAGGATTACTTATATATTTTTATGTATCATATTTGAACTTGAAGCACAGAAACCATTAATATATAGTACTGGTAGTTTAATCTTAGAAATATTGAGGTCTGTCTCTGGTTCTAAACACTTCATTTTAGTAATGACCTATAATTAAAAAAAAGTGTAACAAAATTGTTGGAATTTTTTTTATTCACAAAATTCAAATGTTATTCAGTCATTTAGACCAATTTACAAACTTTTTACCATGATCATCTACATATCACATTGATTTCTTTGAATGGATTTAAGCTAATTACTTTATCAGCAATTATCTGAGGCAGTCTACATAATATTCTTCAATATATGTATTGATTTTCATTCATCCATTTTGACTTCAAGGCAAGAACAAATACTATCAATAAGGTATGTCTGCTAGTATCAAATCCCATGGAAACATTGAAATTTATTTTAAAGGTTCTCCTATTTGTCTTTGTAGGTATTTACAGAACTTAAAATCTTGGTTCAAACAAAAGGTATTACTGTATTAAGCAAGCTCTAATTTTCTATCAATTTCTTTTAATTCTAAGTACATGTATTTATTCCTGTGGACATAAGAAAATAAAGCATTTGTTGTTTTATTAGATTACTAAGGAAGAATTTGACATTGAAGCCAGAAAACTTATACCAGAAAGTTCAGGTAAATGGATACCATTTCCACCCAAAGAAAGATTTAATTTAAACCTCTGATGTATATATCTATACACTTATATTGATAAAAACCATATACCAGATATTATATAATTCAATTCAATTCAGTTTATTGACATCACCATGTTGGCATACAGTCAAAATGAAATCAAATGACAGACAAAAGAATATTATAATACATGTATAAAGGCTATAGCATGCAAGACAATTTTATACAATTCTTTATAGTCCCTGGAACTGTTTTCTCTGCATAAAGCATTTATCTAAGTAGACACATAGACATTTTGTAGTATTATTTTATTAAATAAAGATATTAAAACTAACAAACAAGAGAATAGATTTCACTCTGTTAAAGCTTTTGCAATTTTCCGAATTTCGGTCAATCAGGAAATGAAAGTTTCCATACACATATTTGAATGAATTGATTTTTTAAAACATGTTAATAAACTATCTTTTAAATATGATTTCAGTTAATCTACACAATGAATTCCTTTTGGCAATCATATCCAGATGTCAGACACTTAGCTCTTCATTGGGTATGTACTAATACTGCTCAGTACTCCACTATCAAAAAACATTGCATAATTTGCATTATTATGCAGTTCAGGATGTTCAGAGATCCTGCTAAGTTGCAAAAAAATGCAATTTTTACGAAAGACATCTCGGACAAAAAAAGTTAGATAGCAAATGAAATACATATACATGAAAGTAAGTTTAATAAAGATTAATTGTAAATTCAAAATTTTGAATTTGACTTATATACACTGTATGTACTTCTTTTAAAATAACTTATTACTTCTTCTTTTGAGCTGTAAAATCTAAAAAAGAACAAAGGCAATTCTTTCTCTATTATAAATGCATTTAACAGTGCCCAGAGAAAACAGTATTACTGGCAAGTCATCCGAACTCTCCAAGAACTCAAAGCCAGGAGAACTGGCTAAACATGTCAAGTCTAAACTGAACAAACTCAGGAGGAAATCACAAGCATCCAAGGGACCACAGGTGGGAATCATTTACATACATTTACCCATCATTGGCTATAACTCACACAACTAAAGTGTATGTGTCACCTGAAATGTAGAAGTTTCTTTTGATTTTTGGGAGTTGAGCTTATACATGTATCCAGTCTCTGTTTGCAGTAATGCAAACAATGTGCAATGATTTTGTAAGGGTTACATTACATATACAATACACTTCTTTGTGATCTGATTTAGTTGCATGTACTGGTACATTTGTGTACTGTAAACCAACTTTTATTTGTGTGCAAGAAATTTTTGCAAGGTTCGTAAGAGCCTCGTCGTTGCATTTATTTCTCGCTGCGAACCAGTCCTTGTCATATGGTTTTTATAACAACACGGGTCTGGATATGGCTTGGTCAAGAAAATTAGTCATCATGAACCAATTAATCCCCAGTTAATCACAGATTAAAGTCATCGTGAATAATAGTTGATTTACAGTATTCTGTCAAGGATATACATGCATCCACATAGGAATTTAATAAGATACTTGTAGGACAGAACCTTTCTTTTCCATTTGACAATACGTAGAAAAGCAGGAATATAAAAAGGGTTACTAAATGGACATCGTTTTAAGTTTTTTTACTGTCAAACTCATGAGCATTATGAAACAATGATTCCTATTTCTGACCAAAAAATAACACACTGGACCCTTGATAACGGGATAGACAAGTTCATTGCAGATTTAAAGTGTTAAGACAAACTGCAAAACATGCTCAAATATATTTAATATTTATATAATATTTTTTGGAACTAAAAAATATCTGCATAATTGATGAAGTGAATAAAGGAATAAATGATTTAATTTGAAACTGTGTTTACTGTTCATTATCATTAAAATAAAATAAACAGAATTCGTTGATAATTGAATTTTCTTTGAATGCTTGAAAAGTTTTTATTCCAAGATGTACATATTGTACTTTGTTTTTTTTCCAGAGGTTCCTAGTAGCCAATCCACTAAGTAAATTCCCATTAGCCTCATTAAAAGGAGCTGAGGATGCAGGTATGTACCGGTACATGAATATTTGCTGTGGAGCATAAAATATTTACATGTAGTCAATTCATGTATGGTGTTACAAATAATTCTTGCATTAGATCACATTAACCTTTCATTCATTGAAGTCAAAGAAAAGGTATCAATAAGCACGTGTTGATTTCCAGAGTTTGCATCCCGTGATATGGTACTGCCGGACATTACGATGGTCCACGGGAGAATGCTGGTGTGTGCCTGGGAGGTGGGTCTGGAGGAGGTGACAGACTCAGCCGTCAAACTGGTCATGCAGACTGTCGAGGTGAGATATAGATTATTTTCGATAAGACACAATTGAACTTCTTGTCAGCAACCAACTTGAAGGTCAACATGCAGAGAATCCTTCATTATCCAACTGATTTCAACTTGTTATACTGGGCATTTTGATGTAGGTGGCACTGTTTTCATAACAATTATACATTTGTTGAAGCCTCCTTTAATTTGTAATTGTGATATTGTTAGGATTTTTTTCTGTATATTTCTGCCAAACTCATTGACCTACAAGATGGCATCCAAGGGGAATAACTGAGAGGGAAAATATATCATACGAAAATTATCTATTAACTGTTTACAGGAACCACAAGTTCGACCTGTATATCCCAGCTTTTTCGTTTGTTTGTTTTGTATTAGATTTTTTGATGGAATGGGACTAAATTTCTACTGAGGTATTTCGGAAAGAAAATGGATGTGCAATGTAATCCCGTTTACATAAATTTACAAAAGATACAAATTCTAAAAATCAGATAGGGGAGAACTAAAGGTGCATTATCAAATTGGTTTAGTTCTATTTTTAATACCACAGATTTAGACCGTTTAGAGTGTCATTCATTGTAATAGAAAAGTAAGTTTGTAGTAAAGACACTTAATGCTGACCCTGATTACATGACCTTGAACCACTATAAAAGGTCATGGGCTAGTAGTCAGTGTTGTCTGTGTAAGAGATGAATGCAAGTGTTTGTGTGTCTATTTCACACTTTTGCTATTTAATGTGCTGGTTTAGTTAAGGTTCTATAATTTCTAAGAATCAAATTTTATTCCTTAAAGAGATATTACACTGTATTAATGTAGTTAGTGACAGCCTATTTATCAGTATCAAAGTAAGAATAGAAGTCTTTTTTTCAGAATGTTTTAAAGAATTTGCTCAGCCTTATCCTGTCACAAAGAAACGGATACAAACTCCGTGAAAAGAAAATGAGATTTGCAATGGGTTCATCTACCAAGAATCCTTACCAAAGACAATCATACATCAAACATGACAGCAGAACCGAAAGGTCGGATAATCATGCATTACACTCTTATAAATGTGTAGTGTTCGTCTTTGGTTTTGTTATTGCCAAATGAATAATTTTCATTTGAGTGAACTGAAATATAAACATTGATTTCTTATATTATTTTTTGTCATTCCACAGTGAAGCAACAACCATAACTAGCAATGGGTCACATGTGCCCTGCCTGAAGCACACTACTGAACTAGGGGAAGAGGAGGGTGTGTACCAGCTGGCCTTGTCTCAACCTGTCCCCCCCAATCCACCCGTCTCCATGTTTGACTTGTTTCATGCCTTACAAGTAAGTTGCCCAAAATATTTGAATCGGCACTTACCAAAAGTTATGTCTCTTGGGTGCCATTTTTGGGGAATAAACCATAGATTTCCCACAGTAGCCTTTGTAGTTTAGAGGTATGTACATGTAACTTTCATTTGATATTAAAAATCAATTTCCGTCTTCTATTTTTTATTGCCTCAGGATGGGGCTACCCATACACTGAAGGAATAAGACAATTTCAAAGAGATTTCATCACAGGACACTCAAAAACTTGGTAGCACAAAAAGGGGAATGTTGTTTTTCTTCCTTTTGACATTTGGGTTGATCCTGCAAAAATAGCCAACTCAATCTACTTTTTGCAAAGTGTTCATTGGTCTGTAATAGCAATCAAATAAGTTGCTTTAAATTCCTTGCAAATAACAATATTGTTACTAGTTGATAGCTGCCAACTGGCATTTAGGGATGGGTATATAACTGTTCTGATGCTCTTGCTGAACATTTGTTACATTTTACTGGTATTTATCAATAATAGTAGGTGCACAAACAGAATTTTTACATTTTTAACCCAAAAATTGTGCTAGAAAATCTTAGTGTGTATGTTTCCTAAATATTAATGATATCCAATATATTGATTCAATATCCATGTCCATATAACAATATTTGTTGATTTCTCTACAGAGCCATCCCAGTGTCCTCCCCTCCCACCCTGTATACGAGGCTGCTGTCCAGAGGGCTATCCATCAGCTGTTTCATCCCTCCCACGAAAACATCGACCAGGAAATGATTCACCTCCAGGAGCAGCAGCTGACCCAGAGACTGGCTGCCTCAAACAGATAGCAGTGACCAAACCTTAGGGGTGGGGGGTCACAGCATGTCCAGTGCAGTGACCAAACCTTAGGGGTGGGGGGGTCATAGCACATCCAGTGAAGAGCTTAGAAATTGCCATTACATTTATTTGATAAACATGTATTTTTACGAATGTAATGACATTTGCAAACTGAAGACAATGTTATTTGTTATTGAATATCTTGTTATGATCTGATTACATGTCCATCTGACTTTCATCATGTTCTTTATGCATATTGTCTTGTTTCATATACGTTGTTATTGTGAGAGGTTATGAGTTTTTGAATGCAGAGCTTTGTTGATTCAGGAAGGTACCAGATCTCATTGAAAGGTTGAAGGTGCCATCTTGTTATTCACCAAGAGAAATCATTTGTACATGTACCTTTTTGTTCATAAGTGAGAAATTTGATAGTTTTATACACAATGTCTTGAAGAGTAGAGTAGTAGAGCAAAAGTATGCAATAAATAATCAAATAATAGTTTATTTTTATTATTTTTTATTTATTTTAACATGAAAAAGAAGTAATGGGTATGTAAACTGTATTAAAAGATGCAGATTATGTAAGTGCTTATTTGTAGTCATGAACAGATGTACATTGTATACATCTGTCATCTGTATCTCTGCAAATCAGCATCAAACCATTTAATAATGTGGTTACATTCTAACCATTTACAAGTGATGTGTTCGAAGAAAAATGTTTGGATGTGTACATGTTTATATGCCCTTTTCCCCTTGATATTTAGTTATGGTTATTCACCATCAAGCAAATTGAATATCACATAATATTTGGAACCCAGATACAATACTTCACGGTATCAAAATATTATATTATACCGACATCTTATGGTTTTATCATGGTTTTTTTAGCTCACCTGAGCTGAAAGCTCAAGTGAGCTTTTCTGATCAAAATTTGTCCGTTGTCTGTCATCGTTGGCGTTGTCGGCTTCGGCGTTGTCGTTGTAAACTTTTCACATTTTCATCTTCTTCTCCAGAACCACTGGGCTGATTTCAACCAAACTTGGCACAAAGCATAACTGGGTGAAGGGGATTCAAGTTTGTTCAAATGAAGGGTCACGCCCTCTTT
>WFKH01011581.1:52839266-52849901 GCA_016163765.1 Magallana hongkongensis | reverse complement strand
ACATACCCCAGGGACTGGAGGAGTGGGGTAAGGGGTTGTGGGGTCAGGCCCATGATGAAATTCTCTGTGCAGTTTTCCAGAATGAAGGTCAGCTATGAACTGAGACAATAATCCAGGTGTCCTGAAACAAGTTTGAAAGAAATTCTTAAATCTTTCTTTCAATCATACAATGAATTATTTGTCTGACACATTGAATGCATAATTCGAAGCAGAATTCTAAACAAAGATTAAACAGTTATCTATGATATGATAATTACACATAATTTAAAATACTGGTACATTCTCAATTTATAAAACTTTGAATTAGAGACTTACTCCAAGTCTGTTTTAACATTGTGAGGAAACAAATACATGTGACGGAAACTGTCAATGGCTAAGACAGGCAGGTCGTTCTCAGATTTACCAAGATGGTGCAATGGGTGCTTGAACTTCAACCCATCTGCTGTGAGGAAGTTCACAGAAGCTGAAATTACACAAAAATACATGTATGAAGCATTTCAATTTTAGTCATTTTGGAATAGAAGTTGTGATATCCACTAAATGTATATGGAATTAAATGTAAAGTGTGTTCAAAGTTGCAAAGAAAATCCATTATATGAGACAGGACATAAAAAATATCTCTTCACAAAAAAGTCTGTAAGCTGATCTAACATCAATTTCAATAGACTGCCATACACTGTAGATGTTCTTTAAAAAGAAACTTGAATTAGACATGGTGCCAAAATTTCCACAAATGTTGAGAAAACACAAGTTTACATTTTTCTGACATCAGCTGTTGCTGTACTACAGTGGAGAATCTCTGGGTGATCTCTTTGTCATCTGGGTGATGAAACAGGATCAAAAATGGCAATCCTTCCTCAGTCAGTTCCTAAAGACATAACAGAACAGACATTTATTTGATGACATTAATGAAAGATGAAACCTCTCTTTTATTATACATGTACATGTATATGTCTCCATACTGAATTCTCATACCATAAAGCTGTATAAAACCCATCAGAACATATACATAGTAGTTTTAGTAAGCAGATATACTAACCTCAGCGTTATCGAACGTGATCTCTCTGACCAAGGGGACACAACTCTGCTGAGCCCATCGTAATAGGCCATCAAAGTCTGTCAGGCTGCCGATGTATGCAACATCCTGATGCGAAGTCTGTGTAAAAAACCAGTACAAAGTAAAGTATACCAAAAATCCTCAGAGGAATGAACTCCTACCAGGTAGCTAATAGTAAAGTTATTGAAAAGCAGTGATTTGATCCAATTAGATTTTATAAAACCTATAACTTTTGCCAATATCTGTAATTGAATCACTATATGCACACCTACATGTACTCTTAACAACAACATAATGGGAGATTTCTCCAAACCAGCTGCAGCAGTGACTAATTACCTGTGGTGCTCTGTAGACAACTCGGTCTCCCATGGACCTCTCTGGCTCTGCTACTGGCCTGTAATCATATTACATATTATATGTAATAATGTGTAATTATTGTACAGATACCATCATACACACAAAATTACACTATGAGACCCCCCTCTTCATAAAAAAAGAAACAAATCATTACCCAACAGCTGAGTGGAATTCACAGTCCTCCCGCAATGTGCTTGCTACTTTAGCAAATAATCTGTAGGCATCTGAATTTACATCCGCAAAATATCCAATAATATGTCTCTTCTTTTCCTATAAATACATGTGTAGTACAAGTTAAAATAAAGTAAATGCTAAATTCAAATCTAGCACTTTAGGCATCTAACTGAAAAAGTTGGGCTGATGACTGCAAATACATGTATTTTAATTCTCAACACAACTGAATTTTAATAATTACTCAATCTAAATTGAAATTAATTCACAGCAGTACTAACATTCAATTCATCCATGGACTCCAGTGTATTGTGCTGTTGAACAGAATCTCTGACTTGATCTTTGACGAACTGAACCAGAGCGTCCACTGATCTTTGTCCCCTGTATTCTTTTTTGATGAGTTGTCCATTACGAACCAACTTTAGGGTTGGATATTTTGATATATGGTACTGGCTGGCTATATCAGCTGTAAAAGGTGTCAATATTCAATGTATAATATGTCAATACAAACTTACCTTTTCTTTTAATAATGCAATCAATTTATAATGATTAGTTAGAATATCAACAAAGATTTTTAGCAAGAGTAAATGTTTTATAATGTAATGCAGTATGCACACTTGATATTCTCCGCACAGTAAATCAAGGATAAATGTCAGTATAGCAACTGTTACTTCACAGCTGTTACATTAAAAGGTATGGCAAATTGGCAATATTGATTTGATTTGAATTTACTGATACAGAGAATAATACAATATATCACAAAAAGTTGTTTAAATGAGAAAAATGAAACTGTTTATCCCAGTTTTAAATGTCCATAATTTTCTACTCACATTCTGAATCACAATCAACTTTTCCAAAAGCAATTTTTCCTGGGGCCTGAAATAGAATCAACCCAAAGTTTTCATTTTGTATGATATTGAAACCATAGATTTAAAAACAAAAACATAAATACATATGTATTATATTCATACTTACAGGAAATTCTTCTTTAATTTTATTTGATGCTTCTTCAAATACAGGTGTTAATATTTGACTAAATCTACACCTAAAATAGAATTAAAGGCTTTTAATTTATAAATAGAAGCCATTTATAAGCTATTTATTTGCATTTATAAGATGTAACAATGAAATGCAATACAAATTTGAATTAAATACATATATATATATCTGACTTAAATTGTCCTAGATAGTACCAGAGTTTCCGAAAACCAGAAAATTCTATCAGTCATTCGGACTGATGACTTGGCATGTTCTGCCAGTCCGGTGCAAATTTTATCAGTCCAAATAAAACAGATATTAGTGTTACAGTAGTTGTTCAGTGTTATGTAATTACTATACAAAATATATAGAGCTTTCAATTATTACAAAAAACTCTGAAATATATAATCTAGAATTAATATCTGTTCTGTTTCTAAATAAACGACTCCAAAATATGCAGTCTTTAATTTATTTCTGTTTTGTTTCTATTGACTCTTTTACAATTCATTTTATTCTCTCCTCGTTTTTATTCTGCTCCATGTCATATATATACATATGAGTAGTGTATGTGCCACAAACTCACGATTTTTAGCCGCTGTACTGGACTGGGTAATTTTCATTAAATCTAAACAACATATGATCTTTCATGATTATATACAATCGAAAATTAATGGAATCAAAAGTGAGAGTCGATTAATGAAACGGCCATGATTGACCCTTCTCTATTATACGGAACAAGTCATGCCATTAACGTCGCTACATTTCAACAATTTCCTGCTGTTCTGGTTTACACTATCTTCATACTATCCTTGCATAGCTTTTAGCCTCGTACAAACAGAAAAGTGATGAACCGCGATCACGACATTATACTATATCAGTGTAAAATAAGAGCTTAGAAGAATCTTAAATTAAACACTCCCTAAAGCGTTTAAGAGATTACGACTAAAGGACAAAAATGGTGTGTAGAAACAGAAAATTTCCAGATTGTGAAAGTGAAACTTACCGGTCACACGGACCGGTAATATATGAAATGTTATCGGACATTTCGATTTTCTATCGGTTTTGCCGGTGGGACCGGTAGTTTTCGGAAACTCTGTAGTACTATACATTTATCTAACTGACCATATATTGATACAATATGTATCACCCTAGTAATAGGCCTTAAAAAATGTGATTTACATCAATAGATCTGCTTACAGCTACACATTCATTCATTTAATATCTAAATATATTTCAAGAAGAAAGCATTTTATGGCCAACACAGGAAATAATATCCTTTACTGATTATTACATTAGGTAATGAAAATACTTACCAATCAGCATAAAAATTAATAAACAGCACCTCATTGGAACCTATAATTTGTACCAGAAAATCAGTTAAATCATTATAACAATCAGCTTTCAAATAACAAGTATACAGTGTCATCTTTCATTAAAATTGACCAAAACCCAACAGCTTTTATTTTGCAATAAGATGTTGATGATAATTGAATGATTTTGTTTTACCTATAACACTTCCAATGTTTGCACCATTCAGAGTTATAACTTCACTGAATGCTCCTTTTATCAGTAAGGTAATCTAAGGAGAAAAGCAAATATTCCATTAGTCATTATTATCCATTAATCAGATTGCACATATCAACATCCTACTCTGCATGCTTTATGATCAATATTTAAATAAATGATTGTGATAGATCCCAGTGGTACAACAACAGTTGTATATAAACTTTTTAATAAACTCAATCAAGGCGAATTTAAAAAAAAAAAGCCCCATAAAACAAATATATATCCTTCAATGTTCACTGTCTTGCATATAATCATTCTTCTATTCTACTGAATTTTTTTGATAGTTGTAATAAAGCATTTATTTATGGAAAGCATAACACTCAACACTCTTTATTCTATAGCCTCAAGGCATTGTGTCAGTTATGTAGTTGTAGTGTTAGCATGTCTCTTATCTGAGCTTTTATTCTCAACATAAGCATGAATCATAAAATAACAATTGATCAGTACACTGTATGCAACAGTATTAATTTTTTTTTTTTTGCTTTTTGACAAAATTTGTTTTAATATCAGGTCACACTCATTTGTGGATTGTTTTCAAAACACAGAAAGTCAATAAAAACAGAGAGAGAGAGAGAGAGAGAGAGAGAGAGAGAGAGAGAGAGAGAATGAGTGAGTCAATAATCTACCTACATCACATCACATTCTTATGATATCTGCTTGGATGTTAATTTTTTAAATAAAGGATTGATTACTATTTACTACAGTTCGAGAATAAAATTTTTTGAGGGTATATTGTAATTTTTATAATGCATATTCCATGGATGCATGTTTATTTTTTAAATGACAAAGTCTACAACTGTCAATAAAAAAAATCATTCCAACTTCGGCAGTTTGAACAGTTTCTGCAGCAAGAATTTTTATAATGCGAGCAAGAGGTTGTGTGACGCCAAGTAATATCTCACTAAGAAATGCAAGCATGGTGTAGTTTGATGCTAGTCCATATAGTCCATATAAATAGAAAGATTGTTAGAGAAGAATTAGAAATGATGCATCAAAAGATGTTGATAATTCATTAATGTTCATGGACAATGTACAGCATATCACTATTTCAGTTAGAACAAGGTATCATATTCTAAGTGAAAAGTTTTAGAACAATTGATGAAACATATATCAGGTACGTATTGCACAATGTTTAATGCAAAATAAAATGGAGTAGGCATTAGTCCATATCTGTCCCAAGATGTCATTACAACATATGTGATCAACCAATTTTATAAAAAAATGAGTGTTTCATATTCATAGAACACGCAAAAACTAATTGGCAAGAAAGTAGTACCCTCTTACCGTTAAAAATATGTGCATAGGTCCGTAAACCTGCCGTTTTGGGGGTTGTTGGAACATATTTACATGCAAACAATCACTCAGTATATTCACCGGAAGTGAATAGTCGATGCACGCGTGTAATCTCGCGAGATAGGTAACGGGGCAATCGGTAACAGGCGTTTTCGCTCCAAGACTGTTTTCATGACTTTCAATTGTAGTTGCTGAGAAAGTTTTCGAACTTGGTACCGATAGCAGCATATACAGATTCTATAAATTATGTATTGAAGATCCATGTAGCAGTCAGCAACAATTTCTTCATAAGGATAAATTTGTGCGTGTACACATGAGAGAGAGAGAGAGAGAGAGAGAGAGAGAGAGAGAATTTCTATAATTAGTATTTATTATTTATTTAGAAAATACCTGTGTGTCGGCTTCAGATATTGTAAGGGAGAGGGTATGACCGAAGCACCGTTTTAATATTTTTGAGGTATTTGTTGATATCAAAAATTCTACAGTAGATATCGAATTCTTGATATTAATAATTCTAATTCATCAAAAATAAAATATCATAAAATGATTTTCTGATATTAAAAAATCTTTTTTTGATATCAAGATTTAAATGTTGATTTATTGATATTAGAAAGTCAAATTCTTGATATTAAAAAATCATTTTTGAGATCAAAAATGATTTCTTGATATCAGAAAATGATTTTCTGATATAAAAATATATGTAATTTTTGTAGTTCCGCGAATTTTTTAGGGTTAAGGGAGTATTCATTAAGACTCCTTGCCATTTTTTTATTTTCTGATATCAGAAAATATATTTTGTCATATCAAAAAGTCAGTTTGAATTTCTCTGATATCAAAAAGTCATCATTTATTATTTCAGAAAATCTAATTTTTGATATCAGAAAATGATTTCTTGATATCTAAAACTGAATTTCTGATATCATGTAATATGTTATTTTATATCAGAGAATGCCTCAAAAATAAGTTGGGGGGGGGGGGGGGGGGGGAGGTGTTGCTTTTCAAGGTGATCCTGGCGAGCCAAAATAGTATTTTTGATCGGGCTCTTTATTCCAATAATACATTCGGGCATCTGGGAAGCCGTGGTGGTTGATGCAATCATATGTAATGAGAAGTATTTCCCATAATTATATGTGAATTTTTCTGTCGGTTCCATATCAAGAGTTTGATTATAACACAATGGCTGACAGTGACAAGGCTGGGGACACCAGCACACCCCAGGAGGCGGGTGGTGACTCCCTACCACGTGTCAAGAGTGAGAAGGAACTGAAGAAAGAGAAAGCAAAGCAAGAAAAGCTGGCAAAGTTTCAAGCCAAGCAAGAGAAACTAGCAGCCCAGAAACAACAGACGAAAAAGGAGGGAGAGGTATACTTAGTAGGATAATCAGATTGTATTTAATTTCGTGTAATCCGGGTAGAAAAATTGACAGCTGTCAAGTTGTGTAGAACAATGTAAAATGGTCAACTGATGAGTGTTAATTTACATTCCAAATGTATTATAAAATGTTATCTTATGCAGTCATTATTCATAATATCACATCAATCAAGGGGCGCCTGTAAAGTGCGAAACGAAATCGAAACGAAACGAAACCAAACGAAACGAAACCAAAAATCGAAACGAAACGGAATTAAACAAAACTAAAAACAATTATGACAACATAAAGGCGAAAATAATTTATTTGAAATAAAAATTTTAACCATAAATACATGTGCAATGTATAACAACCTGTATGTGTCAAATTTGCCGTTGTAAATTCTTAAGACGATTTTGTTAAAAAAAAAGAAAAACACTTAATAAAGTAAAAACTGATTTACATTATAATATCCATATCTTTTATGTTTCTTATTGGTTTCATGAGAGAGAGAGAGAGAGAGAGAGAGAGAGAGAGAGAGAGAATGAGAGAGACATGAGAGAGAGAGAGAGAGAGAGAGATGTACTTTAATGTACATGTATTTATGTTCATGTGGCTACATGTACCTGTATGATATGCCTTAAGAACTTAACAGCGACATGTCACAGTAGATACTTTTTGTACGCACTCAATTTTAATTGGAGAGAGAGAAAGAAAGAGAGAGAAAGAGAGAGAGAGAGAGAATGTGATTATTCTGTAAACGTATTATAACCTGTCTTTAGTCCTTTGGCTGTGTATTCTATTTAGCGTTTTTGGCGGAAAACGGTGTCCACAAAATCAAGTACATTGCCAAATGTAAAATATATAAGTAGATATAAAGGTACATTCAGAAATGCGCTAAAACAAATCCATGCTAACTTGTTGAAAAATCATATTCCGCCAAATATCGGAACATAGAAACATTAGGTATAAGAATGTACATTAGTTATTTACATAATTATATAATTTTTGCAAATTTTGGATAATTTTGGATAATCGGCTTAAAAATTTACAGTGGCAATCTGAAACATAGAGGTAGTAATATTTTATGGTTCAGAAATTTATTTCAATGAATTTATTTTCACTTTTATGTAGTCAAAATTGATATTAGTTTTGTTTAAATTCCGTTTCGTTGGTTTCGATTTTTGGTTTCGTTTCATTTGATTTCGTTTCGTTTCAATTGGTTTCATTTCGTTTCGATTGGTTTCGTTTCGTTTCGTTCGGTCTCGTTTCGTTTCGTTTCGTTTCGATTTCGTTTCGCACTTTACAGGCGCCCTCAATCAAGTAAGTTACATCACCAACCTGTGAAAAATTATTAATTGTTGCAAATCACAGGAGAGTTCTGATGGCTTAACTAAACTATAGTATGTCCCAAGATATTTATGCAGCACATTTGGACAATTTTTAATAAAAATACACATACCTGTGAAAGGAGTGCAGTTGAAATTGATGAAAGGGAAAATATCCAAGATATCTTCATTGATACATTATCATTTTTAACTCGGAAAAAATTCACAGGAACGAAAACAGATTTCTTACAGAGATTTATAATGGGAAATGTTTACATCTTTTCTCCATTTGGAAGTCACTCGGAATACCTCGCTCAATTTTTCAACGTTATTATCCAGGTACTTTCATCTCTTTTGCAATGCAAAATCCCTGTAGACTTTTAATTTTTAGCTGTACTGAAACCCGACAAGCTAGAGGGGAAATCTTGGGATTTTTTCATACTATTGAATGAACATTGTTTGAATCCAGAGGTATTTATAAATACAGAATAATTTAAGAAAATGTGCAGCATAAATATCTTGGGACAGAGTATAGGTGCACATGGATGATTTTAAACATGACACAATTTTGCTATAAATTAATATTAATTGGGTTGGAAAGACTTTAAAAGTCTACGATAATGTTGAATTTAATTCAGATTATTCATATTTCATGATAGATATTGGATTATAGATAATATATTATTCATTTATATATTTATATAGGATCTCACATGATTTATGATGTGATTTATTTCCAATGTGTTATTTGTTTTCTATCCTTTTGATTCTATTTAAGGTATACCATGTATTTAATCATGCCAACACAATCACATAAGAATTATAATTATGGCTACTTTCAGTTGATACACTGGTATATACAGTGGCATATTGGCCCAACAGGCTGGTGTTAAATTTATAGATCTACCCATTATTGTTGTTATATCATATGAAAATGTATATACACATGTCACTATAAATAAATAAATAAACTACTACTAATACTACTGTACTGCATGTCAAAATGCAATTTATTTGGGAAAAAAAAAATGCACACATATGTTAAAGCAACACCCAATGCATGGAACACAATACCTGTTCCTATAAGCTGTTTACAGACAGTTTACATTTGAAATGTGAGAATGTCACATGATTTACTATTACATAATCAATGACTTTTCAGAATAGGATTTATTGATTTCTCTGTCCAAACCATGCAAGAATTCCTGTATAACTAAACGCCATTGCAGAAGAATTTAAAATGAAAAAGAAAAGAAGATGTTGTATTGGTGGGATTTAAACAAATTTTGGACTAATTTTTTCTGTCACTGAAAATGAGAATATATTTAAGAAAGCTAATGTTAGGGCATCATTATTTGACTAAGATGTCTCCATGATGAATTAGAAGAGCTTAATATCAAGCAAACTAAATAAACTATTAATATGAAATGCCTGTGTTTGTAATGTCCTCAAGTTACGATTAGCTCACCTCAGAGATAAAAATTTGGGACAATAAGGCTTTAATGAACCACATTAAATTTTCTTGCATGCAAGTAAAACATGGATTACAGCATTTTTTCTTATATTTGCATTTTTGATGAGGGGTAATTTTTCTGTTAAGAGTAATTTCAATCTTATAAATATGTAGTTACTTTTTATAGCTTTTCATATCAATTTGAAAGTTAAAATAGGACTTGGATTTCAAATTTAGATTAATTTTACTAATTATCAGTAATGCAGTATTATACTTTTGGTTGTAAGAAAAATCTTATTTTATTTTTTGAATGAAAATATGAGCAGATTACAATTAGATATTAAACACTTATAAACTTGTTAAGGTACTTCACTACACCTAGACTTATACTTTTTAAGACACTACGTCACAAGATGGCGATTTAAATGTTTTGTTAAACTGTTTCTATCAATCGATTCAGACGTATATCGTCATAGCTCAGTGGTTAAAGTATCACGCTTAAAGATAAAAAAAAAAGTATCACGCTTGTGAACCGCAGATCATGAGTTCGAATCCGCCTGGGGCTTTTGTTCATGTTTACTGAATGAAATTTTTGAAAATATCATTTTTTATCCAAAATTGCAGATTTTTTCGCCTATTTGACATATATACTTCTTATATATCATGCTCTCTATTATAATCAAGTAATTTTGTGCTGATTTGAGAAACTATTCGAAGGTGTAGTGAAGTACCTTAAGATATATATATTAATATAAAAAATATAAAATACATGCTGCATTGCAGTTATTCAGGGAAATTTTGTAACCATATATGCCATATACATGTACATGTACATGTATATGTATATTGTATACCGTACATTTATAAAATAGCATTTAATCAGCTATTATTGTTGAAGATTAAAAAAAAACCCTATCTCTTAATTCATTGTATTTTTTTTTTTAATTAACCAGAAAAAGAAAGACACAGGAAAAGAAAAAGTAAAAGTGACTTATGACATTCCTACAAAGCCTGGAGAAAAGAAGGGTATGTTTCAAGTGAATTTATACATGAAAAAGGCAAATGTGATGTTACACAAGGGCTA